>CP045902.1:7471854-7570454 GCA_013387185.1 Caligus rogercresseyi
TTATATAATTACATTTGATTGCTTCATATGATAATAGTACTGTGCCATGACGCTTACCTATTGATAGATATCACTGACGTCATAGGCCAGTCACAATCACTTTAGATATTTCATTACATGTTGACGAAAAAATTATTTGTCCATTGCCGAGACGCTTTTGAAAGGCTTAAGAGAGGCGCGTAGCATCCAGTAATGCAGCCGATGCATATGCATTGGGGCCCGAGGGATGAGGGGCCCGAGCCAACGGGAGAAAAAGAAAGAAAAATAAGAAGGAAGAGAAAAAAAATCAACATGAAATTCATAATGAGAATAAATATATTTTTTCAATTCAATGACCGGTCTAGTGTCTGAGTCTCACTATCTCTGTCATTTTTTTGCTGGCTATAATGTTTCTGACTAGCTGAGTTACCGACCTATATAATAACAGGATACTCATTTCATAGATATACATATAGATATATAGAGTGCTTACAGTGGGAAATAATGAAGGTGTCGATTGTGAACATTTAAAGAAAGTGGGGATCAAAACATTGAAGAACTTGGAATAAGTAAGGGAAGAATATTAAAAGAAATCATATTCCTTGGGGTTCCACAGGATATTTAAGTCATCAGATTCGAGATACTCCAATTCCGAACCCCATTCCGGAACCCGAAGGCGTCGGAGTATTTGCGTTTTGAAGGGGGATTCTTTAGGGTTAATATATGCTAGGGTTCACGGCCATTCCACCTTCTCCAATGCATAATCATTTCAGTAAATAAAATTCTATATTTTCGGTAAAATTCCGCTTTGCAAAATTCCTAGCGTGAAAAATTCATTTCTGTCAAAATTCCTTCTGTAAAAATCGTTAGATAAATATTGATATGTACCCTTTATGAATGTTATTTATGATAACCATAATTAAAATTACCCCCATATTTTATCAATTCGATTGCACGTCGTTTCAAACCTCTACTGTTAGGGATAAATTAATAAAATTAAGAACTATTTTTATATTAAGAGGTTATAATAAAAGTTAGAAAAACATTATTGCGCGTTATGGAATGATGTGATTGAAAAACAAATTTAAAAACATTTTCTCTTAATAAAATAATGAATAATAAGCAATTAAAATATTTAATAAGGATAACACTACATAAGTATCTAAAGTTATGATCCCCGGAGCATAAAAGACAACAGCTGACAGTACCTTCAGCTCGCCCCCCCCCCTCTTTATGAAGTAGGTTAGCACTCTATATATTTATATCTCTATGGATAAAATAAACCCCAGCCGAAGAAGGAAAGTAGTACAATAAATACCAGTGACGTCATGTTAATTCTTTAGAATATTTTTTTACTATTTATTTCATTACGATTGCGTCACGGGGGTTTTCTTTTTTTTTCTTTAGCTACTACATAAGGCTTGGTATTTAGACTTTGATTGCTCCTGCAATGCACTTGCACCTCTCCCACGACGTGAAGGGGCCAGCCCTCCCTGCCCTGATGAGACAATTTACTTGGTACAAAATTCTCACTGCATGTTTAACTAGTTAGGAAATTATGTTCTGCAAACAAAAATAATCTGAGCTGACAAGTCCTTTATTATTCATCATGCCTAGCCCAGGAGGAGCGTATAAGCACAAAAGCGGCAGTCAGAAAAGAAAACAAAAGAAAGAAGAGGCTGACAAAATTGCAAAGTTGCCCAAATTAAATGCATTTTTTAAAGGCAGACAAACCGCTGTCATTGAACCCGGGGACCGGCACTCCCTAGCTGCTGCTGCCGATGAATCAGTGTTATGCTCGTCTAGCTTAGGCCCGTGTTACTCGCTCTCGGCGGTACATGAGGAACCAAAACACCCTGAACTGTCAAGCAGGTAACTTTGAAGGACATATATTACAAATAGGTAGATAAACATATTCATTTTATTTGTATTAATGCAGGACTAACGAGACCCTAGGCTTGGGGACAGTCGCGGCTTCCGTGTCAAACACAGTCACAGCCACAGGAGGATCAGAAGAACCTGGACCGAGTACCTCGTGGGCCGCTAACGCGACACAAGAGAATGGGAACACAGTGGTAACAACACATCACTCGCAGCGCCCCCTTGTGCCTCCGCCGAAGTACCCCACAGACAGGGGGCTATATGACGAAAACATCTCTGCCGATTTAAAACGGTATATTATAGTTACAGGGCCTTGTAAACCCAGCGGTCCATTCCCAATGGATGAAGGAAAAAGGCGTTCCTTTAATGTGGCACATTACCATACCAGAACAAAGGCTGGTATAAAACTCCCTCGTAGGTGGCTTTGCTACTCCCTTATATTGGACCGTGCGTACTGCGAGCCATGTTGGCTGTTTGGAGACCGTAGTTCACCATTCTTTAAGGAGGCATGGGTGAATGGAGTTAGAGATTGGGGGAATTTAGCTCAAAAGATAAATATCCATGAATCCTCCCAAATGCATTGTATAGCCTGTAACGTGTACGAGCAGTGGAAACTGAACGTTACAATTGATGCGGAAATGGAGAGGGATGTGCGTAACGCTGCTGCGTTTTGGAGACAAGTGCTAGAACGCATTGTCAATGTGACACTAATGCTGGCTACTTGCAACCTCTCATTCCGGGGGCACAGGGAACGTTCGGGACAGGCAAACAGCGGGAATTTTCTCTCCATTATCCATCTGCTGGCAACCTACGACCCTGTGCTTAAAGAGCTGATAAGTCGACCTGAAGGCTCAGTTAAGTACCTTAGCCCCGATATCCAGAACGAGATCATATATATATTGGCACAGCGAGTTAAACAGGACATAACAGCTGAAATAAACGAAGCACCGTTTTATTCGGTGATTATGGATACCACACAGGATCTGTCTAGGCACGACCAGTTAAGCCAAGTATATTAGGTATGTAACCATAGTCAGGAATAAAATGGATGTAGCTGTTGATGTAAAAATAACAGAAGCTTTTTTGGGCTTCAAGGAGACAACGGATACGTCTGCTAGTGAGCTTGAAAAAGCAATAATAAAGAGCATTGAAGCAAATGGTCTTGATTTTTCTAAGTGTCGTGGGCAAGGCTATGACGGAGCAGCTAACATGAGTGGGATTTATTCTGGTGTACAGGCGAGAATTAAAGAAAAGGAACCACTTGCCACTTATGTACATTGTGCAGCCCACAATTTAAATCTAGTCCTTAATGATGCTGTGAATGACATTACTGAGCTCAAGAAGTTTTATGGCACTGTTGAAAATATTTACTCGTTCTTTGGCCACAGTATTAAACGGTGGGCCATGCTGGATGGGATTATTTCATCCGATGGTTCATCTCACCCTGGTGTCACGTTGAAGCGACTGTGCCCTACCCGCTGGTCATCTCGTTATGATTCTCTTGCAGCTCTGCGCTACAGATATGTTGACGTCATGAAGACGCTAACAAAAATATCGCTAACAAGTGATACAAAGGATGAGCGTACAGTAGCAGCGGGATTGAAGAAAGAGATGGAGAAATTTAATTTCATTTTTCTTGTGGTTCTCCAGACCAAGATATTGGAGAGTGTGAATGTCGTCTCCAAACTGCTCCAAGACACTAAAATGGACATTATGAGGGCAGTGGGTCTGCTGGAGAATGCCATAAAGACTATGTCCGAGTATCGAAATGCTTTCGAGGAGGCAAAAATGACGACACAGACTCTCGCAACTAAATGGGGAGGGAGAGCTCATAATCCGATCCAGCTCACTTTTGAAAATGTCAGAACAAGGAGAGTTAAACGTCATTTTGACGAGCTCGCTGAAGATGAACGCCTATCAAATCCCGAAAGTTATTTCAGAGTGAGCATTTTCTATGCCAATTTGGATATAATAATCAACCAAATGACCCAGAGATTTAAATCTATGCGTGCAGTTTCACACATGTTCGAGGCGCTGCACCCCACCACCCTACAGCTGGCAGGCGACGATGAGCTTCATGACAAGGCAAAACGTATCTCTGAACACTACAACAGGGACATAGGAAAGGCTTTTCCAGCTCAGCTCGTGTCATTTAGGACCTGTTTCAGAGAGAAGATTGCAAAGGAGTCTTCCTCCATGACTGTGTTACAGCTTGCTAAAATGCTACTTTTGGATAATCAGTCTATAACATCCACGTTCTCCGATGTATGTACTGCCTTGCTGTTGTTCTTGACAATACCTGTAACAGTGGCCTCAGCTGAGCGATCCTTTTCAAAATTAAAAATTATTAAGAACTATCTGAGGAGTACTATGACCCAGGAGAGGCTTAGTGGACTGGCTATTCTGTCCATTGAAAACATACGAGCACAGGAGTTGGACATTAAAGGAATCATCGAGGACTTCGCACAACGCAAGGCTCGCCGTGTGCCATTATAACAAGGAAAAGTAGGCCTACTGGAAAGGAAAAATGCAAGCGCCCAAACAGCGACTTAATATTATATATATATATTTAAAAATAGATTAATTTAAATATGCATTCATTTATGAAAAGAACCCACTGAATAAATTACTCAATGATAAATAATTTCCCTTCAAAGATTAATACCTCAAAAAATCGCCCAAAACTTATTTAAAAAAAAATTGCTTGAGCTGTGATAGGGCCCGTCCTACATAATTTGCATTGGGGCCCGTAGTCACTGCCCTACGCCACTGCTAAGAGTGACATACTATGTCGCTCCAGAGAGTTGGGGGTGTGTAGGCAGGATCATAAACACTTGTTGAGGGAAGAAAAAAAAGACAAGCATTTTTATCTTCCGTCCCGCCAAAATAAAAAAAGCAATATGGACGCATGTGTACAATATAAAAATACCTTTTCTCTCAAACCTTTTATTTTTAAGTGTAATATGAGCTCCTTTAAACAATGTGTAAATCTGAAAGGAAAATAAAATAAACATTCTTTAGTTATTTGAGCATATTCAATATTTTATATTGATTTCAATGTTAAAAATGCAAATTACATGGGTACATATTTTTTACCTATTTGGTTCGATAGAATTGCATCCATGTAAGTATGCATTATAGTGTGTAAAATAGTCTATCGAAACTAAGATCTTATCAATGAGGTAGACCAAAAATGACCATCCCCTCTCGGGATTCGAACCTGGTCCCCAAACACGCATTAACCCACTGAACTATCGTACATAATGCTAATGCTATTCAATTTGTTAACAGCACGTTAGCACATATATATGAATATTTATAAAGATTATAAATTTTATAAATATTAAATGCTCCAAAGTCTGAGATTGTTCAAACGCTCAAGAATCCCGCTAAGGTTAAGAAGATGAAAAAGAAGCAATAACGAATGATTGCTAAGCGTGATGTTAAGAGGCCTGGGCATGTCACTGTTTCAAATAATAATTTTAACATGCAAAAATGGCAGAGCTGCGACTACCGAATGTACATCGGTATTTAGAACTGGAAGCGTTACCTGGTGTGAAGAAGTTGAACTTTGCAAAATAAATAAACAACTCCGGAGCTGAAAGTGCATTTAATATCGTTCAACGTATAACAAAAGACAGTTAAGGAAATAATTTGTGTGCTATTGCCTTCCATTCAAAATCCGAGTGCATAACTGATTTATATAAAAATAACATGTATTAAATTTCAAATAATCTCTAAAAATTATAACAAATTAGTTACTTAATTGTCTTTCGTTATAAATTGTCCGATACTAAATGCATATGAAGAAGTCACAGAGCAGATACATAAATAAATTTCTCTTTCTTCTTATCTACCGCACTGATCGATATTCGCTAGATATATAATAAAATCTACTGAATACCAAATCGGCAGTACCGAATCCCAACTCTTCTGTTTCTCAATAGAATAATTTTAGCATGAATAAAATGTTCAATGTTTATATTGATAAAAGATATTAATTCTTAGATATGACTTATATCTACTTTTTAAAATATATGGACACTATGCCAATTTGTAGTTGTTACAAATAATTACTTAGATACCCCTGATTTGACTATTGATTTGAATTCAATATTAAAAAGGAAGTACATTTAAAGTTTTTTATAATTTCCTTCGAGTTTAACAAAATTTCCTGGGCTACAAATGGAACCACGTTAGTCAAACTTACTCAAAAGAAAATAATTTCCTATGATATACCGATATTGAATGTCAATTCAAAAAAATATTAGATTATGGCAGTGAAAAACCATTTTCTCCTTTCATTCCAAAATTTCCATTAAATGTGTCCATTTTTGGACATCGACAGTACTTGAGAGTTGAGCATACTTGATCACTGAACTAACACGCTTATAATTGAAAGGAGTTTCGCCTCACAGATTGAACCAATATGTTGGTATATTTTGAAAATAACAATGAAATTGTGAAAGACAGAATTAACAATTCATTATAATTAATATTTTGAATTATCTATTCCTGCTATCATAGTTTAAAAAAGTTGTCGCATCATTTTTAACATTAAATTAATCATTATCTTAGTTTGATGAATGGTCTGAAGTTATTTAAGAAATACGTGTGAATTAACTTTGCTTTTTTATAAAATGTCATCTTTCTCCATAGTTTGTACCAGTATGACATTATCAAATGTTTGTAACCTCATTTATAACAATCTTTTGTTGGAAGTGTAAAGGGTATTTTCATTTATTGTAGTTGCTAAAAAAGTATCTTAAAGTGAATATATATATATATATATATATAATATCAGATTTCTTATATATATCAGAATTGTTGACGTTCGCAAAAAATTGTCGTTCGTCGTTTGTTTGGCGTTCACCAAAAGTTGTCGTTCATCATTGGTTTTAAGACTGAATCGTTCGTCGTTCATCTTCCGCTGGAGAGGAAATTTTTCCTCTTCATTCTGAAAAAAGTGATGACGTCTTTTTATTTTATAATAAAAAAACAACCGACGAACGAGAGGAACTTTTTGTTGTCATTCGACAAACGATTACAAAACAGCAAGTCTGATTATATATATATATATATATATATATATATATATATATATATATATATATATATATTATATATATATATATATATATATATATATATATATATATATATATATACTAATAAAAAAAGAATCCGTTCGTTCGTTCGTTTCCCTGTATCTCCCGAGCGGTTTTTTAGATCTTGACAATATTTCAGTGAATAGTTTGAGATCTCAGGGAGTGTTTTAGTGGGATTGTCAACTCCCCGAAAATTCGTCATCGACATGATTATTTTATTCGCCAAAACGTTTTTTGACAATTTTTTTAAAATTGCCAAGATAGATTTTGATCAAATTTTCTGTGGATGATTGTAAGGTAATAAGATGTGTTTTTGTTTTATTCAGTGTTTACCGGAAAATTCGTTTTCTACATGATTACTTAAAAATAAGTTTTTTTCCATCCATGTCTTTCCCCCCAAATTTAAGTTTTGTGAATTTTTTTAATTTATAACGCAACATCGCGCTAATCAAACTTTAATAATGACTAGAGATGGAGAGTGATGTCAACCGCACTCAACTTTTCTTCATAAATATATGAAGTCGTACTCTCTCTTAAGTTTTTGCTGTTTTCCCCATCAACGTAGATCAAACAAATAATCTGATATTCAGCGCTACCATACATATATTCGGCACTTTATGTTTCCTGTGTAATTATTCAAAAAATGACTTCTTTTTTGCAGTTTAAATACCCAACCTTATGGACTACACAACGGAAAAATGGCACTGAAGACCAATGACAACTTTTTAAGAAACTGAGCTTAAAATGTAAAGTCACATGCGATGACATCACTGAAATTATTCGTGTGATTTCTTCTTTTTACGATGTTTAAATACTCAGCTGTAAGGAATAAAAAATGGAAAAATGGCAATGAAAACCCAATGACAACTGATGAAGGAACTGATATGAAAAGTCACATGCGATGACATCACTGAAATTATTCGTGTGATTTCTTCTTTTTACGATGTTTAAATAATAATCAAAATCCTTTAACCCTGTTCAATTTTTATATTAATAAAAATGCTATTTTAAACTGTTCAATTTTTATATCAATAAAACTGCTATCATTCACAAAGTTGTTGGTGTATTTGTTGAGTAAGGCTCTTAGAAGACACCTGGTATAGTGACATGTGGATTTCTTTTTTGTAACAAGTGCTTTGATTAACAAAGCTAATAAATATATTCAAAGTGTTGTATTTTTATAAAATTAAATCTATATTATGGTACTTTATGGGTTGTTTTGGGTCATTGGAACTTGCAATTTATATATATTTTTGTATCTATAAAACGATTTTCACCAATTTTCATATATATTTCAAACTTCTGAAGAAGAATTATAATTCTTCTTCATAATTATCTACCATTTACAACAAATTAAGATCCTGATACAAATATATCGCTACCGGTTAATAATATTAAGCAATCAGTAGCAGTATTTGGTAGTTTTTTTGGTTCAGCATGATCGGTAGGTGTAGAATAAATCTACTGCTATACGGAAATACCGATTATCCATCACAAGTCTCAACTCTGCCTTTAAAACATTGAACATTTAGTTATTTCTTAGCATGATGATTATCTCCAAACCATTTCCATTTGTCTTTAGGGGATGTTTAAGATCCAAAACAAGGAGACTCCTTATCATCTATGATTATTTAATTCAGGGGACTCCACCAATCATCAAACATCTCATATAATAGTTTTGTTTGAATCACAAATATCCAGAGCTGGGATTCGGTACCGCCGATTCGGTATTTGATAGATTAAATTATGTATCTACCAAATATCGATCGGTGCGATAGATAAGAAAGTAAGAGGAATATATTTATGTATCAGCTCAGTGACTTCTCTCTTATGCATTGAGTATCGGACAATTTATAACAAAAGACAATTAAGTACATAATTTGTTATAATTTTTCTTTAGATTATTTGAAATTTAATACATTCTTATCTTATATAAATCATATATGCACTCGGATTTTAAAGAAAATGGAAGGCAATATCAAACAAATTATTTCCTTATCTGTCTTTCGTTAGTCGTTGTCCGATATTAAATGCGCTTTCAGCTCCGGAGTTGTTTATTTATTTGCAAAGCTCAACTTTTTCACACCTGGTAACAACGCTTCCAGTTCTAAAAACCGATTTACATTCAGTAGTCGAAGCTCTGGTAAAATCTATTGGTTATGAAACTTCAAAATAGAACTGCAAAACAATTATTTTCTATAAGAAATATACATATATTAAACATATAAATTGAACTAATCATTACCATAGTTTAAATAACGACTGATTTAATTTTAAATTTATCTGGATGTTGTTGTTGCATTTAAGACGTTTATAATTCTTCACTTCACTTCTTCTTTTTCTTTCTATACAGGTAGCAGTGGGTACTATTCGGTAATTGTATATATTCCTATTTCGATGAGAAAAAACATGATTGATTTCGTACAAAAAAAAAAATGTATTTGCTGATTTCTCTTGAAGTATAGCGATTTTCAGAACATCAAGCATATCAAATGCAAGCTTGAAATCCCAGCTTTAATATTTTATGTACTCAATCATTCAAAGTCGATAAGTGGAGAACAGTAATTCATACGGTGCGCACAGAATCCCATATATAATTGTAATTAATTACGTCAGAGACAATTTAAGAGATAACTTAAACTTAACAAAAAAATATTTGTATTCTGTTTTTTCATACTAGTTTTTTACTCTTCAAAATAGAGTCTGAATTTGATGAAGTAAAACTCAGATTGTACTTAATTCTGACTTGATAAAAGGCAACCAAGACCATTTAATTGATACAAAAAGCTAATGGATGTGCTAAATTATATCCTCAATTTTTCTCTTTGTTTTTTAGTACGAAACATCACAAATATGTCTTAAAGTAAATTAGATTTTATTTATATTTGTATTGTCATCCGTTTTCATGAAATTTGCAGGGAAAGATTTACTAAATTTACTTTGAGCTCGTTGACCAAATTCAGCATTACCCGTTTTTTTTCAAATTCATCACAAAGAAACAGAAAAAGAACTTAGTAGTTAACATTTCAAACATTTGTTTTTTTTATTTTTCAAATATGTGAAATGGTTATCTTGTTAATATATTTATAAATACTGATCCGTTCCAATTCTGGTTCCTCATAAATTCATCTACGCTTCCAACTAATTAAAATATCCGTTTGAAAGAAAAACTCAGAATATATTCATAGATCGGAGTAAATTTACCACAGTTAGGACTGAGCACTGGAAAATGTTTATATTTTTATAGATATTTAATTTATTCCATACTAGCGGATGTTACCCGGTGCTGCCCGGAATTTTCCAACTTGACAATAGTCTTTATAGTAGAAAAAATATCATACGAATAATTTTAGTAATGTCATCATATGTGATTTTTATATTAAAATCAGTTCCTTAAAAAGTTGTCATTGGGACTTCATTTGCCATTTTTCCGTTTTTTTTTTTGTTCCTTAAGGCTGGGAATTTAAACATCGTAAAAATAAATTATTTTTAAGTCATTTCATAGAGTGCCTATGTTATTTTCTTATGAAAAGTAGTTCCTTAAAAAGTCGTCATTGCATCGTCATTGCCATTTTTCCGTTTTCTATTCGTTAAGGCTGGGTATTTAAACTTCATAAAGATAAATTATTTTTGAAGTCATTTCATAGAGAACATAGAGTGCCGAAGATAGGTATGGTAACACTGAATATCAGAGTATTAGTTTGATCTCCGTTGATGGAGGAAAACAGCAAAAGAAAAAACTTAAGAGGGACTGCAACTTTATACCTTTATCAAGAAAAGTTGAGAGTGATTGACATCACTCTCCATCTCTTGGCATTACTAAAATTTGAATTGTGCGATGTTGCATTACAAAAAAGTTGTTATTTTCCACAAAACCTAAATTTGGGGGAAAAGACAGGGACAGAAAAAACTTATTTTTAAGTAAGTATATAGAAAACGAATTTTCCAGTAAACACCCAATAAATAAAAAACACGCCTTACTACCTCATACTCATCCACAGAAAAGTTGGTCAAAATCTAACATGGCAATTTTAAAAAATCGAGAAAAAACGTTTTGGCGATGAAAATAAGCTTGGCGATGACAAATTTTCCGAGACTTTACGAACCCACTACAACACTCCCTGAGCTCTCAAAACTATTCACTAAAATTTTGTCAAGATCTTATGAACCGTTCGGGAGATACAGGGAAACGAACGATCGAACGGATTTTATTATTAGTATAGATATTTTATTGTTTTATACATTTTTTAATATAAATTCTTTTTTTCAATTTGTTTGACTTTAAACAATTCCATTATTTTAAAGCTGGGGTGCTAATTGCACTAAAGCACTAAAGAGTATGGTTGGCTTCAATTTTTCAATTATTGATACAATTTATTGATTTCAAAAATCGTACCTATAAAGATTGTTATTATGAAATAATATCAGTAAGCGCATTTCGTATGGAATAGCTTATGTTTTGTGGCCACAATGACCTTGTTCACATGTACTAAAATCTGGGAGGATTTATAGCTGTCTTATCATTCACAACCCCACAGATTAATAACATTTTGTATTGCCAGCTTTATAAATCTAATGAGAACACATAAAACTATATATTGTTCGAAAAAATAGTTCTTTCTTGGTTTAGAATATTTGTATACCAGTCGATGGTGATATATATTTTTATAGAAAAGAAAGACGTAGGGAAATATTGGTTCTATATTATAGAAACTGTTGGAAGAGAGGTTATGTTCATAGAATATATATTATACCTATTTTATGAGTTCATAAGTGGATTTACAAAGGTTACTTAACATCTTTGATACATTTATCGGTTAACTATGATATTAAAAAAAGTTAAGACACATAGAGACTTGATAATACTTGCAAAAAAAGCCAACTGCTTTTTTTCTGGCATACTTACTTTATATTCTAACTAATAGAGTTGCACTTAATTATCGTGCAATTTTTTAACCGAGATTTTGCATTAAGATCAATTTATTTTTAACAATTGAATAAACTGAGACAATATATTAATATTTGGTTGGTCAGTACCACTGGCAATAGATTTGTGTTATATATATATCGATCACTTGCCTAAAAGTATATATATTTTTCAGACTTGTTGATCGGAGTTTTTTCTGATCGGCGATCAATAGCGATACAGCGATATTTGATCGCTGATCGGAGTATCGCAAAAGGTCCTGATCTTTATATCTTTTGATCGTAAGAAAATCACTAAAAAATAGCGATCCGATCAAATTGTATAAAATAACTGAAAAATAAAAAAATGTTTGTAATAAGAATTTTCGAGACAAACCTTACATTTCTTAAAACTTAACTAGCTGTCACATTGACCAAAATCCATTCCCACGACTAATATTTATTTAGAAACACAAAATTTAGACAACCCCTAATGGAAAAAGCCATTATGTGCCATCCTGACATATTTTTGTCCTAAAATATACAGACAGGCGTCTATCGAGAAGTCATTGTTTTGGAGCTCATAGGCTATGAGAAACATTTATTCTGGCATCTCCTGTCTTAAAATATGCAGACAAATGTCAATTGTGGAGCCAGATTGTTGGAGCTCATAGGCTGGTAATAGAAAATTGTTAAACAAGGTGTGTCAATTGTTCATTTAAAAAGGTATGTTTATATCGGTATAATACTTAACTTATCTGGGGGTAAATATTGGTGAATGCTTTGGACTGCCATATAAAGATGAATACTTATAAAGGTTTGACTGTATATACATAGAAATTTTTACTTAGAATTAGTATTACACAGGCTTGTGAGCGTTCAGCTTTTTTTGCGTTTAGCGTTCCGTTCAGCGTTAAAAAAAGAGTTCCGTTCAATGTTTTTGCGTTCAGCGTTCCGTTAGCTTTCAGCGTTCAAATATTTTAAAAAGTAACAATATGTAATTTTGAAAAATGGAAGTACTATTTAGGGTTTTTATAATAAAAATGAGCTCGAGCCGACTTTCAAATGATAAAAACTTGTTGACTGGATCTAACCCAGGGGTTCCCAACCTGGGGTCCGCAAAACGTCTATATACATAATCAAAACTACATTGAAATGGTGGGAAAAATTGAACGCTGAACGCAACTCTTTTTTTTGCGTTCAACGTTCAGCGTTAAAAAAAAGTTGCGTTCCGTTCACAAGCCTGGTTTTACATAGGTAATTTTTTTTTAATCGCAATTAAATTGATCGGATCGCTGATCGGAAAAATCCCTGATCGTTATATCGCTATATCGCAAAAAATTTTTGATCGCTATTTTTGATCGGATCGCTATTTTTTCCCTGATCGCTCACAAGCCTGATATTTATATATATATATATATATATATATATATATATCCATCCATCCATCCATCCATCCATCCATCCATCCATCCATCCATCCATCCATCCATCCATCCATCCATCCATCCATCCATCCATCTATCTATCTATCTATCTATCTATCTATCTATCTATCTATCTATCTATCTATCTATCTATCTATCTGCTTCCCTCGTAGATGTTTTTATCTACAGAAACAGAGACCGCCTTCTATTGGTAGATTCGTGAAAAATCTACCTTATTAACAGATATATATATACAAGCTGAAGAACCGCGCTACGCACGGTCTCCAGCTTGATAAGGGGGCTGCGCCCCTTATGATCCCCCGCCTCGGGCCTTCGGCCTGACATTGAGTAAAGTTACATTTTGACTCTTATGCTATATATATATAGCATATGTACTTATGAAATAATGCTAACTAATAAAACTTTTTTGTTTTTCGTCCAATTTTAAAAAATTTCTTCATATTTGCATTATTCTCCCCAATTGGGAACATTTATATTAACAAATTTAAAAATTTAAAAAAATGCCAAAAATCATGGGATTTAAGTTTTTTGAAAAAATCAGATTTTTGGGTTTTCTGAAAAATATGAAACACTTGAGGATGATTTATTTTATAGTTTGTTGTCAGGCTCTTTAAGCTCCTTCTCATGAACTCAAGTTGAAATCTGTGAGTTACCCAGGAGTGGAGAAAAAAATACTTTTCCATTTCCCAGTTTTTATGCCAAAACTCAAAAAGTTAAAAAATAAAATAAATTTATATCCGACACAAACTTATTAGAAATGTCACACTCTATAGATACTATTTTATAACTTGATGCGATCATTTCAACAGACAACCCACAGAAGGCCCCCCAAAATTTAGGATATCAAAAATATTCCGCTTCGTCCATGAAATAGGACCTAATATTCAATCCCGGATTTGAGGGTCTTAACGACCTCAGATTCGGATACTGAATACATCAAAGTTGCTCACTTTTGGAAGCTGAATATGATTGTGCAAAAATAAATTGCGAAAAACTGCAAATTTAAAAAAAATCCGGATCCCGGGCCAAATATGTCCCGGAGGCCTGACATTGACTTAACCAACCTAAGCTTATTTTGCAAGGCCTTTGTTTCATATGTTTTGTTTTGAACTGTTTTTCGTATTAAAAAGTCGCCCTAAAGGTTTTCTTGAATATCCCGACAGGCCGGTCCGGTTTTCCGGGAAATTTCTTTTGGACCCGATTGTAAACCCTATTCTTGATGTACTTTTAGAGTAACTTTTTTCGAAATGGGAAATAATCAAAAGTTAAGGAAATGTCATAATCCGGGTCCGGAAGTGTCTGGATCCGGATTTTTTTCCGGATCCAGGTTCTTTGGGCAGAGATGCAGATAACTTTTAGTCTGCGTTCTGTCTCTAAAACATCTCACTTACGAACTATGGACAACCAAAACTTTCCAACCCTTTTTTCAGGCCTTTGCAAGGCCGCTAGGCCTTATTTTTTTTTATCAAAAGATGCCTACGGCCAAAGCCCACAAAACATTTAATTACATCCCGAGCCTCCTAACCCTCAAAAAACCATGCAAACCGCAAAACCCTCTCACAGACACAAATCTGGTCTTATCAGAATCTAACTTAGCTCGGAACCATCACAGTGTCAAGATGCATCTGTGTGCCAATTTTCAGCTAAAACGGTCCAGTAGTTTAAGAGATTTCAGTCCGGAAGGAAACACGGACGCTCCCCGCTTATTATATAGATATATATATATATATATATGTTGAATACAGTTTGCTAATGACCAGTAACGTTTGGTAGGGATATTGGAGATGAGGTACTGACATCATCAGATTTACAAAACCAAGATGGAGCACCCTTACTGTAGGATTCATATTTGTAAATCTGAATAATGACTTCTGTGCATCACATTTCATAACCTCACACAGCTATCTTTGTCTATAAGACACTTGAAAATAAGACTTCTAGATTTAGTTGAATGTAAAAAAATCATTTATTTAGTCTTGTCATTTCAATCAATTATAACCAAAGTGTTGTATAAACTCTAGAAGCTTCATGCTGAGCTCCTTGAATCCACTTTCGAATAAAGGACCTTTCCAACTTCCTGGCGTGGATGACAGAGACAGGATCATTTGGATTGGAGCCTCTTAGGTCCAGATGATGGGCTCCCTCGGGGATGATGATGGAAACTACACTATCCGAAATGGACTTCATAATGCCTCCAGAGGACCATGGATCCAGAAGACCATTACTGAAACAAAATATATATTGGGTCATATTATGCTTACAAAAATATTTAATAAATATCATCGGTACTAATGAAATTAGAATTATGTTCCGTCTTTTCGTTTCCCTGACTCCTCCAAACGATTCTTTAAATATTGACAAGATTTTTCAGTGAATAATTGTGAGAGCTCAGGTAAAGTTTTAGTGGCCGTGGACACTCCTGGAAAATTCATTATCGCATATGTTTATTTTATTCGGCAAATTTTTTTTACGACAATTTATTAATATACCTGAAATATTTGGAACAAGATAAAAATCCCTATTTCGGTATGTAGGTTATTTTGATCAGCATCAATTATCGGATGTTGAGCGTACGCTTATTCTTCTTTTTTGTGCTTCATTTTGATGCGTCATAATCCATTTACTGCAGAGGGGAATACGGCCACTCACATTTACAGCTAAAACGGACACATTCAAAATAGAAACAGCAAAAGCGTGCACGGTCAATGCGCCTAGAACCCTAAAATATATTTGTAAAACCTATTTATCGGTATATGATTGAAGTGTTAAGGTTTTTTTTTACTTATTTGGTTATTCCCGGAAAATTAGTTTTCTGTTGTGTATTTCATGCGAAAAAAACTTTTTAACAATTTCTTATTATGGTACCTTAGATTTGGACAAAAATTGGAGGACTGTGGGTAGCTCCGAAATATTTTGAGTTCTGTTTTTTTTTCGGAAAAAATATTTAATAATAAAAAATAGATAATTTGATTGTTCGATCCCCTTTATTTCCTAAACCCTTATATATTGATCAATTTTTCTATGGATAAGTTTAATGTGACAAGGAAATATTAGGGGGTACCAGGAAAATCTCAGTCAACGCCGGATAACATTTGCTTGTTTAATATAATAAGATAATATTTAACAATGGATGCTGCAGAATTTTTTCAACTTGCAAAACGATATTTTTTTCAACTGGTGAAAAATAATGATGGATCAAACAAAGTTGTGGAAAAATATTGATTTACAATAACATAATTTTATTATCATTCCTTATTGGAGTGGACTAGTGATTAATCAATAGATTTCTAAAAAATTAGCCAATAGTCATGTTAAACATTAGTGTTAATTATCCTTTATTGATCAGCAAAACCTGTTGTTTAAAAAACATGGAGTACTACATCTTGAGGTAGAAATAGTTAATGGTACCACAATTTTTTACCGGATAAACACACACAATTATTTTCATAATTCGTTGTTCTTGAATAACATTCGTTGTTCAACAAGCTACATATATATTTTCTGTAATATTTGTGCTAACGCTTCAATATTTGTATAAGAAAATAATAACTTTTGTTATTGAACAAACTATATTTCATTATTCAAGTAGATTTTTATAGCTAATAAAATAAAAAATAATATGTTTTTTCTTCGTTTTAATACTATAGAACATCCCATCATGATTGAAAAATATTAGTGTATATCTACATCATATGTAAAGGCCTAATTGTAATTTAGTTTAAAAAACTAAGTATCCTAAAAATATCATAAATAAGAAAGACAAAAAAAGTGCATGTATGAATTCAATTTATTTTCTCAGAAATAGCTTCCTCGAAAAACATAAATACTGCATTTTTTTTAGTGTATTTCCAGTATTCGACAAAGGAATCATTTTATATTACTTACCGTAACCTACAGACTTGAAGGATTTAACATTACTACGTAATCACAATATTGAGTCCTTCAAAACTGATGACTTGATTTTTTCAATAAATTATTTGCGAGTTTCAATATCAATAAAATTAAAAAAATATTTATTTTGTTCTTAAAAACATCGTTTATATAATTTTGAATTGTGTTTTTTGACAGATATTATAAATTACTTTGATAATTATGTCTGGATACCACTTTCAAATACTTTCCGCTCATTATATTTTTAAAAGTTATATACAATTGCTGTTAGTCTATTTTATAATCCATTACTAACTGCCATAAGTGTGTAAGAAAAATAATTAAACTTGTATAGATCGTCATGTTTAAATGATGTTATTAAGCATACTCTAACACTTTTAAAAGATTACATCTTTAAGATTTGTCCTTTATTTATAAAAGACTGATGTATATCCAATCCATTTCCCATAATTATATTTAATATCAAAACTAAAAAGGAACGTGAAAAGTTAGAGGCTATTTAGAAAAAATCTAAATTAATAAACGGAACTTATATGAAGTTCACACAACCTATCTTTGTAAGCAAATCTTTAGTGGAGAAGCTTTTAAAGGGAGGAGTTTGCAATAATAACTGTATTCCAGTATGTTATATTAGAAAGTTAAACACACAAATGATAAGATCCTAGGTTCGATTGACTATTTTAATGCTATAATACTTATTTTTATACAGCTGGATGCAATTCTATCTAAAATGTTCATTTATATATTTTCGCAACTGCCCTGAAAAGTTTTACTCTGTTTCCTCTTTATAATTTTAATGTATTCTATTTTAACACTTTATAATTTCGCAGATTACCAAATAAATGTTTTTAACCAAAATAAATTAATATAAAATATTGACAAATAATTCAGTAAAAAATTACTATTACAATATTGCATTATGTTGGCAATCTAAATATTAATCGAAATACAATAAATTATCTCTTTTTAAACGATTTTATATTTTATTCTCACGTGTACAGGCCACAGACCTGACTAATAACTAGATGTACAGTAGAGTGAATAAGAGAAAGGAAAATACTGACGTCAGAAACAACAAAGAGAACGAAATAATTTATTAGTTCTAGAACAGTCAAAGTCTAAATACCAAGTCTTATGGATTTAATGGCAATGAAATAATAACAAAATTATCTTGAGGATCAATATAACAAGTAATCACTGGTATGTACATCACAGGACTTCCCTTTCTTTTTCTTAGTATTCTATTTCAATATAGGTCATATTTCACAGACTTGTTGATTTGTCGTTCATTTGTAATCGTTTGTCGTTCGTTAAAAAATAATACAGTAACTTGCAGGTTTGTACTTATTCAAAATATCTTCATGAATGTCTACTCCTGCCACCAAAAAAATAAAAGTATTTTTCATAGACTAGTAGTGATGTACTTTTTTAAATATATTTTGATGAAGAAAAAAAAGGCCTTTCTAAAAAAACGTTGTCACTTTTTTCAGAATGACGAACGACAAACGAACGATAACTTTAATGAACGACAAACAAACGACGAACGACAATTTTTTGCGAACGTCAACAAGTCTGATATTTCATTGAGTATCTCGTATGGCAGCCATTTTAACTATACTTATGACGTCTTCAAGTTGTTTAGATGTTTCTTCTCAGTTGAGTATCAAATTATTATAGTGGACGGTGGTACAGATCTTTCAATGTAAAACTAGACATTGGATTCAACAACTATTGGCATCATAAACTTTATAGTTTATCGATCATTGTATGAATCTATCCAACTTGAGCATATAATTTAATGTTATATGAAGAGATCAACTTATTGTCAACTAACTAAGAGTAATTTTAACCCTAATATTGGCCTCATTCTGACGTCACGTTAAACAAATTCATGCAATGCCAAAGAGTACACGATTGCCTTTGGCTTATGAAAATTCGAAAGTTTAAGTATTTTTTAAAATATTTTTTAGGATTCTAACAATATACAAGGACATATTCGATCAGTTTAAAACAGAGTCATTCTTGCACGCCAAGTGACAAATGAATGTCTTTCTACAATCATTAGACAGCCTCCATAAAAACGGGGTAATTAAAAAATTAATTAGTAAAAAAACATTTTAAATATATTTTTAGGCAAGGGATTACTTTATACCCGACATGACATAGTAAGAGAAAAAAAATCCTGTTGATTAGAAACATAGAGACATCTTGCTTGCATTTATCTGGCATCTCTTTGATTATAATATCGAATTAATCACAAACCTCTCCCTTTTTTCTATTATTAATAAGCTCTTGGTGTTATTATTATTGAAATATATTAAACAACTTAAGTTCATCTATTCTGGAGAAGGAACTTTGATATGGAGTTCCCTCCTGTGTCTGGATTTACTTCATATTTCAACGGACTCGTGGACGAGAGGAACATACCTGTCCCTTTTTTTAAATTATAAATAATACTTTTGAAGACATAAACCGAGAGCTGTTGTTGTTTTTATTATTGCGTCATAATAAACAGTTTAAGTTATTCTATTCTTCATATCAGAGTTTCTCCTAAAGAATAGAATAAATCAAGCTGTTTATTATAATGTAATAATAATAATAGTAGCATCAGCTTATTAATAATAGAAAAAGGGAGAGGTTTGTGATTTATTTGATACTCCTATAATCAAAGAGATGCCAGAGAGATACAGGAAAGATGTCTATATGTTTTCTAATCGACAGCTGTTTCTCTTTCTATTTAATTTCGTGTAGAAAGTAATCCCTAGTCACAATCCCTTGTTTTCATGGATGAAAAATAGTCGAACCTTTTATTATTATTATCGCTCAAAAGCTTTGGCACCATAGAAAATATATAATATTAACGTAAAAAATATTGTTACTGGGATGCTTAATATTTAAAGAAATTAGATTAACGACTTTTAATTATACTTTTTTACTTTTTAATGAAATTATTTTCCGCTAAGTAATGAGTCAAAATTTAATAATATATATTTCTTATGATGTAACCTACCGGTGAGCGTCTAGACAGCTCAATTGTAAGATGCAGATATCTTGTTAGTTCATATACCTCCATTGTTCATTTATACGGGAACTCGAACGTGATTTTTGGCAAAAAAATCAACGTGTATTATATAACAACACTTGGCATTATGAAAAAGGTCATCACATCACTTGCGGCTGCTTAGGTGTAACAATAAACCTAAGAGATAAGAATATTATGTCTTTTAATGGGTAAATCAAAGTATTTATGAATCCTATGAATTTAATATCACTCATTATTATAAATAACTCATACAAGATATATTTTTAATTTTCGTATCTTATCCATGAAGATAATACGTACAAATAGAAAATTGATAAAGGAAATAAAAATGTTTATCGCTTTTGTTCACCTTTATATAAGCAAAAGGTGAAAGCTTCGTTCGTAGACAATATTTACGAAGACATACATGATTGTTTATAAAATATGTTTAAATGCTTCCTTTCAAAAAATAATAGCTTACCGAGGAATGATTGAGGTCTAATTTGCCTGCCTTTACAGATAAAGAATATGATAGTGTAGTATTATTATTTTCATGTCCATCACTCATCACAACTGAATAAGCAAGTAAGCATGAAGGCGCTAAAGTTTTCTTCAGGGAGAGGGAGGTATCAACTGCGTCATAGATCATCTAATTGCGTGCTTAGCAGAGGCTTTAAGATCAAGTAACAAGTCAGAAATGATGTGTCAAGGATGAATTTAGACAATAACAACTCATTTTGATTTTGTTAATTACAAATAAAAACATGAAACAAAAGCGTATTGTATCTTATTTACTGCCATTATAAAATGTAAAATGACAATATACAACTACGCTACTCATAAAATATGACATATATACAATAGACAAGGTCACTGTCTACTCTTAATGATTAGACTCCGTGAATTTTATTATTTTACGCCAATACGTCAAGTTTTTTATACTTTTCGAGGGGAAACTGTAATACTTAATAATGCCCCCATTAACGTCGGATTCAGGCCCGGCAGCAGGCCCAGGCTTTTGGGGGGGCCCTATATTTGTTATGGGGGGGGGGGTACAGTTGGCACATTCATAAAAAATCGAGCCCACGTCACTCGGCGGGTGGGCCTGGCCCCCCTCAGGCCCAACCATCCCGCCGGGCCTGGTCGGATTGGAGTCCGTAGAGAAGAAATACAAGAATATAATAGGGGTATATATAACAGAGCTGTACCAAAGGTCAAAGGGCATGGAGGAACTGATATGGAATAAGGTAAAGGGAAACGAGTAGGATGGGGGGAGGTTTAACGGAAGTGAAGAAGGGCAAGACCAACACATATATAATGTCAAGGACGGGCAATTGTCCGGGGCCAATCAGGGATTCCGTGAACCCTTATTTCCCTATTGTACTGATGACGTCATGGAGAAAAGCTTTTTTCATACCAAGAACCTTGTTCTAAACATACTTAAAAAAGAGTAAGCAAAGAAAATGAAAGATGGCGGGCGGTAGTATCTTTTCACCTCATTTCTCCTCATGAAATATGACCTTAAATCATATCTTTCAGAAAATGCATGAATACTTGTCTTCAATGGAGTTGAACTTCAAATTGAGAGTTTTTAAAAACATAATTCAATGCAGATAAAGAGTTCAGTGCCAAGGGCCATTGACACTGTTGCTTTCCATCTCATTTAAAATGCTTGTTCTTTTAAATGCATTATGCATTTATATATGTGTGAAATTGGGTTAATTGCATTGTTATAATTAATAAAAAACATAGGAAAGTATTTTTAATTCGTTTCAAAGTACTTTTAATTAAGATACTCTAGGGTATACTATAAAATCTGGAATAGGAACTCCCCCTCCTTCCCCCTTTTCTTTTTTACGCAGGTAGTTAAACTTTGTCATAAAAAGGAGGGGGGACTTCTTATTCCATGTTGGTATAGTATTCCCTGGATACTCATAAATATTTGAAAACGACCAAAGAACGATTCAATCTAAAATTAAGGATGAACGACAACTTTTGGTGAACGACAGTATTTTGCGAACGTCAACAAGTCTGCTCACAAGTATTTGAAAAGCTACAGCTACTGAAGAGAAGGATTGGATACCCAAAAAACTCACAGAAAACAAAAAAATATTTGACAAATCAAATAGTATATGAAATTGAGGATCAAAATCGCAAGCCCATCATGTTGAAGGAAGTTATGTTGTTACAATATTTCCTTTGCTCTAATATTTGTAACACAAGAAGTAAAAATATATTAGATTACCCATGAACATACAATTATCTACAATTAAAGAAATACTGAAGTTAATTATTTTTAGCAATTCCTTTCAACAAAAAATGATGTTATATGAGACAAATTATATAATGAAAATGTATATATTTTGTATCGCATAATTAAAGTTGAACCATCTACATATTTAGTCTACAATTGACAAAATAGTAACAAAATTAACACATAATTTGAGAGGCCTATAAGCGTATGTAGTAATATTTTCATTTCCGCCCTATTTTCTTCGATTGAATTGCAGCAATTCAAAGAGCGTAAGTGTCATTGAGTACTTTATCTACAATATCTTATAAAGTCCAAGATTTCTATCAAATTCCCTATTTTAAGAAAGCAAAAAACATAAAATTTGGAATTCTAAAATCGTAAATGAGTTTTTTGCTATTTTTTATATAAAATTATTCATAATACAGAGATAAAAGGTTCTTTTTACATAATAGTCAAAACACGAACATTAAGGGATCTCCAAATTTACAATATTAGAGCAAAAAAAAGACAGCTACATTGCGTTAATGTAATCGAATAATAGTATAATAATATACATTTAGGTAATTATGTATCAATATAAAGCATTTTTTTTTACATGGAAGAGTAATTTATATTCAAATGTAAAAATAATAGTTAGACACCCTTAATATCACATTCCAAATTGCTACCATTATAATCAAGGACGAACCATTATCAAATGTGCAAATAGTGACAAAAACAAGTCAAAGCTTTCAAATGATACAAACGGACGGTTTTGGTATGGAAGAGTTGAAGCCATCGTCAACTTCAGGACGTTGGCAACATACGAAGTCTAATACTTTACGTCGAAGTCTTATTATATTATTTTTATGAAACGTATTTTCAATTTTGAGATTGTATCTAAAATATTTACATATACTCTAGATTTTTAGCCTTTAATTTTATGGCATTATTAACGTTGAGCCCTAGCTTTGTGATAAACTTTAGACTATATATACTGTTATATAGGACACACCTCCCACCAAAAATTAGATCGCGCTGAAGCAGGCGGCTATGGCCTCTTTGAAGACCGTCAATATAAACAGCGTTCCCCTGGAGAGGACGCTCGAGGGCTTCGACGAGCCCACTCAGTGTGCTTCAAGAAGCATGGATCTATCAACTGTGTCGCTTCTGTCAACCTCACTAAGGTCTAGGGCCTGTGACAGACACTAGTGTTGTCCATCGGGCGCGATTTTCGAGCCCGAGCCCGCCCGAAAGACTAATAATTGAGCCCGAGCCCGGCCCAAGCCGATTAGTTTGATATGCGCCCGACTTGCGCCCGCCCGACCATTGGGAGAATATATTGATAGAAGAAAGGAATTCAATTCAACAGATCTGAGAAAAGTGAGGATGTTTTTTTTAGAAAGAGGTCTGAGGAAAAAAGTGAAGACGTTTTCTTTAAGAAAGAGGTCATTAAAAAAAAAATTCGAAAAATTAAAAAAGGCCGCCCGCATAGCCCGCCCGACTTCATATTTTTTGCGCCCGAGCCCGGCCCGGCCCGTCGGGCGGGCGGGCAGACGGGCGGGCATGCCCGCCCGATGGACAACACTAACAGACACTGAGAGAGGCACAGAGGATCTCAAGAGCCCGGATGGCGGCAAATACTTTGTCTGGGCTCTTCTACTTTTGAAAACATTACAGCAGTATGAAACATTCAAGTTCTATATTGAATATATTAATTCATTATAAAGACATAGTGTAACAATTATTTATCTACGTTGTTAAATTGTGTCAACTTTATATTGAATATTATATGTATATATATCAGAGCTGCGACTACCGAATGTAAATCGGTATTCGATACTACCAACGGTAGATTTCAAATATCGAACCGATTATACAATATTCGTAGAAACTACCGAATACCGTACCGATTAACAATCGGTACGGTATATTTGAAAGTATGACTTTTGTAGCATTCACATCGACATAAAGATAAAGAGAGCTTATTCCCTTCAATAGCAAAGAAACATCGTTCAACTGTCGCTTTGCCCAAGCGCTCCCTTGTGTGAAGAACTTGAACTTCGAAAATAAATAAGCAACTATAACTTATAGTATCATAGAGCAGATACATAAATAGACATTCATATAAGCTTATGCTATGCATTGAATACTAGAGTACCTGAAAGTGCATTTAATATCGGACAATAGAGACAGTAAATAAAAAAATCTATAGCCTTCCATTTCTTATAAAATCCAAGTACATATATAATTTATATAAGATTAGTATGTATTGAATTTCAAATAATCTCTAATAAATTATAACAAATGATGTATTTAATTGTCCTTTGTTATAAACTGTCCGATATGAAATGCATATGAAGAAGTAAAAGCAGATAGATAAATAAATTTCTCTTTCTTTCTAATCTACCGTACCGAATATCGATCGATACTGTAGATATATAATAAAATCTACCGAATACCGATATCGATCGGAAGAAGGTATATACCAAATATCGAACTGGCGGTAGATTTTTCTAATGAATCCCTGCTCTGATATATATACAGGGCTTTGCCGGTAAATTGGGACTGTTTTCAGGGTTAAATTTAAGTAACATTTGGTTTGAATTTTGCGCCAATTTCTACACCATTGGAATCAGCTGACAATTATCTTTCGTTTGACACTATTTTAATTACTGTGGTGTAAGTGAGAACCAAGAAGCAAGAGAAAAGGTCCGCCATCATCATTCTCGCCCGCGCCGGACGCACAGCTTCAGTTATCATCAAGGCCACCAAGCTCCCCAGGTCGAAAGTTTTCAGGGTCTCAAAGGCCTTCAAGGAGGAGGGTAAGACGCAGAGGAAGGACCACAAGCAGAGAAGTGATGCCAAGAGGTCTTCCAGATTCTTGGCTGGCCTGAAAAGGTCAATTACGGCAAATCTGACAATTCCGATGACCACCCTCGCTAAGAACCGTTGTGTACATGTCTCCACCATCTCAAAGGCCATTAACAAGAACTTGGGGATGGAGTCGTATGTCCGGAGGACCAGAAATCTCCTCACAGACAAGGCCATCAAGGCTGAGAGGTGCCCCAAGTTGTTGAACCACCTCAAACATCAAAGTGCTTCTAAAGTGGTTGTTTTTGTGGAAGGGAAGAAGTTCGTTGTTGACGCCGAGATCAACAGGCAGAATTCCAGAGTGCATCCTTTTTTCTTAATTCAGACGGAAATGACCCTTGAACCCTTTGCTGTCCCTCCTGTCCTCAAGACGAAAAATCCGGCCAGTCTGATGGTCTTTGTTGCCTTGGCCAGAAACGGGAGCATCATGCCCCCCATTTCGTTGAGGCCGGCCTCAAGATCAACACTGTGGAGTACGTGCACCTTTTGGAGGAGGTTATTTTCCCTTGGATGGATGAGAAGTTTTGTCTGGACAATGTGGTACTCATCCAGGACTCTGCACCATGCCATGGGTCCAAGACCACACAGACCTTGTTGCCCAGGAAAGTTCCCAATTTCGTGAAGGCTCAAAACTGGCCTAGTAATAACCCAGATTTGAACCTTTTTGATTATTTCTCTGGGGCGTCCTTCAAGAAAGGGTCAACGAACACTCTCATGGCAGCGTTGATCAGCTGAAGGCCTCCATCATCAAAAAATGCAAGAAAATCCCTGCCAGTGATGTGGTGACTGCTGCTCGGAGGTTCAGGGCCAGAATTGAGGCTGTTATTGAGGCCAAAGGGGGGCATATAGAGTAATATCAATTTATGTTACATTGTTAAAATTCTGTTAAAATTTCATCCAAATAAATTAATTAATAACTTAATTACGGTCATTTTCGTTTTTCATTGAAACAGTCCCAATTTACCGGCAAAGCCCTGTATATATATATAAGTAGTTAAAGAGACTGGAGCTATCTTAACTTGCAAATAAATACTTACATGTAATATATTTACATTTGTATCAAAAACCTTTTTTATAAAATAGCCTTGTACATCATAAAGAAGATCAACTTAAAAAGATAAAGATGAAAAACAAATTAATCCACATCATTAATTTATTTTTAAGCATTCTCCCACCTGTTCCATCAAAGGACATTGAGCTTGTTTTATGCAAAGTTTGGCAAATATATAATTCTTTTTTTTTTTGCATATAAACTTTCATAAAATGTGAGCTAATTCCTTTTTTAATGAAATAATGAAATAAGATGGAACTCTAAATCATGCTCTTAATTTGTATGCCTAATAAAGGGTCTTAGAATCATATTCGTTAAAAAGGTAAATACTATAATGATAATATATATAGTAATAACATACTGTATTACCAAAAAAATAATCCAAGTTGTCTTTTAATAACAGAATAGATATTTTAACAAATTTCAATGGAGCATGGCAGATAGAAGGGATATTATTTTGTAACTTGAAATGTCGACAGGCATATATTCATATCAATATTACATTTAATCCATAGGCCTCTAAAATGCATATACTTCATATATAAACAAACCCAAATTATCCATTATTTTTATTACTTGGATATAAAATTACGCAAGATTATAAATATATAATAAAAATTATCCATAGATAAAAAAATTAACTATTTAATGAGCTTAGTTTTGTGTTTAGGACTACCACCCCCAGACATTCCCCCTGGGATTTTACCCCCGTGCCATTTATCCCCTGTTACTAATGTTTCTTTTCTCTTAAAGTCCACTTATTAAGTTAACTATTTTTTCTTTTGCATTAGTGTTTGAAACCTATGTTCCTAATATCGGACATATTTTTTATATGGCCGATATTAGGAACATAGTTTTCAAACACAAATGCAAAAAAACCATAGTTAACTTCATAAGTTGACTTTAAGGGATAATAATATTAGTAACGGGAGGTGAATGGCACGGGGGGTGGTAGTCCTGTTACGCTTAGTTTAATATCAAGAGGAATATTTGAATGAATGTTAATTGTTATGTAGGTTGCCGGCTCATGAGTCGCTTTTAATGGAGTACCAATTTCTACTGTTAATACTGTAATGAAAGGAGACCCCAACAAAATACCTAAAGCATTTCAATAGAACGTCAGACATATAAAAAATATGTCTAATATTAGGAACATAGTTTTCAAACACCAATGCAAAAAAAAAAACATAGTTAATTTCATAAGTTGACTTTAAGGGATAAGAAATATAGTAACGGAGGGTGAATGGCACGGGGGGAGGGGATAGTCCTGTTACGCTTAGTTTAATATCAAGAGGAATATTTGAATGAATGTTAATTGTTTTGTAGGTTGCCGGCTCCTGAGTCGGCTTTTAATGGAGTACCAATTTCTACTGTAAATACTGTAATGAAAGGAGACCCCAACAAAATACCTAAAACATTTCAATAGAACGTCAGATTTTTTTTTGTCAGAGTTCTTTGACTTCTTATAGCTTCATGAATGAAACTTTGCACGCAGGGAAAATCCAGTATTCTAATTTGAGAGAGAGATGTCAGCCAACAGAGTATCAAATATCATCAGCTAATAATACAAAGTCATCTAGTTTCATCAGTCATTCTAATTTTAGGGGGGAAAGACTCGTTATAATGACTGCTGATCTCCTTTCACAGCTTTTTCCTGCAATGGTGAAGCTGTGCTATGTATATTTTTAAGACCTCATTCAAGAGTTTTATATTCAGTTTGTCTTATGTAGGAATATACGTAAATATACATATATTTATTTCTCTTTTTTTGCAAAGGAGTGTCTTGACATTTAGGATATAATCACTTTCCTTGGGTAGGAAGTGTTGGAGTGTGTATTGGATTCATATATAAAACAATGAGCACGCGGGATATTCCCTTGCACCCCTTGTCAACAGTGAAGAGGCCTCACCTCTAATGAGGGGAATTCCCCCCAATAGCTTTTTAAATTCCGCGGGAAAAGTATTAATAAGTTTTTTTTGTATAATGGTGGAGTCTCATTGATTAGAAAATAATGATTGAGTATATTTCACGCATATTATTGCGGAATTACTATTTAACAAAAATAATTTGATATAAATAAATACATTATATTGCACAATTCATTCAGAGTCTTCGAATGACTAAGTACTTAGGGATCGCCACAAGTCTAAATGAGTTGGGATTTGCTCAAAGCTACCAAGATCACGTATAGATGGATCTATGCACTAATTCATATATAAGAATGCTTGTATGTTAACTTTTTATTTTTACGTCTTATTATAAGAGTGATGAACAATTTTTCATCACTGAAAACAAAATAAAAACTTGCTTTATTTCATTAATAATAATAAATTATATATCAATTTATTCGTAAATGCAATAGATAACACAATGTAACAGGATTTTGCCCCTGGGCTGAAATTTCTAAATTGAGTCCCATTTTTACGTAATTCCAAAAATGCCACTCAAAATATCGTCTGAAAAAAGGTTTGGACTTATGGCCTTTTTTTGAAAATCAGGATTTTCATCATTTCTAATGGTTCAGGCCCAGTTATCTTCGTGCAAAGTAAGAATAACACCAAATGTCAGTAGTATTTATTTTTCTACTATATCTCTATCTCTAATCAATATGTAATATATTTTTGGTATATGTCCATACATTTCAGAACAGTTTTATAATTTCGATATCTGGCATGAAAGTAAAGAAAAGATCAATTTAGTAGGACGAAGCAAACAAGACCTTAATTTTGTTACGTAGTGTAGTTCGTCCTACTAAATTGATCTTTTCTTTACTTTCATGCCAGATATCGAAATTATAAAAACTGTTCTGAAATGTATGGACATATACCAAAAATATATTACATATTGATTATAGTCAATAGACGCGAAACAAAAAATATAGCCGCTTGAATAGAACACTAAAATATGGTCAACTTTTTGAAATATAAAGCCGATTATTTCGAATTGTACGAAGATATATAAATTATAAAAACTGATTTGAAATGCAGAGATATAGTAGAAAAATAATATCACTGACATTTGTGGTTATTCTTACTTTGCACGAAGATAACTGGGCCTGAACCATTAGAAATGATGAAAATCTTGATTTTCAAAAAAAGCCATAAAGTCCAAACCTTTTTTCGGACGATATTTTGAGTGGCATTTTGGAATCTACGTAAAAAATGGGACTCAATTTAGAAATTTCAGCCCAGGGGCAAACAAAGACCTTAATTTTGTTACATAGTGTAATGCTTTGTATATAGGGGAAATGCTTTGTCAAGATTGTGGAGTGTTTCAGCCAAAAAAATGACCCGCAACATACGAGTATAATCTTCAATGTTTAATTTGTATCTTGGTAATGATCATGATTGACCGTCATGCCTCCCTTACTCATCCCCAAGGGTGTCAAGATAAACATGGTCTGGTATTATTTGGAGAATGTGATCCCTGCCATCGAAGCCTGAGCCGAGAGCGTCTGGTGCAAGAGGTGAACCTTCAAGATCTGCCTAATGCAAGACAGGGCACCGGCACACACAGCGGACGTTGTCCAGAAGTACCTGTCCGCCAACTGGGGCCAGGAGAGCTTTTGGCCAAAGGTATGGTGGCCACCCAACTCCCTGGACTTGAACCCCTTGGACTTTTGGGCCTGGTACACGTTGGAGTCCGTGGTAAATGCCAGGAGTCACTCCAACATCGACAACCTCAAGATAAAGATCAGGAAGCGTGGTACGGCGTCCTGAACGTTCCAAAAGTGAAAAACATCCACAATTCGATCATCAGCCGAATGGAGCTCGATGTGAGTGCAGTCACTTTATTTAGAGTTTTTCTTAGACAATTTCGTTATTTTTGGAGCTAGAGCTTTGAAGTTTTTTATGTATCTAGGGGCAAATATATTCATTCTAACTACCAACGGTATCTCAGTACAAACACTCATTATTGATCAAGAGGTGATTTATACTTTTTGTTTTAAGGTAATAAATCTGCTAAAGTAAATAAATCCCAATAAGTAGGTTTCCATAACTAAATCATCATCCGTAAAAAAGGTGAAAGCACAGGCCTCAAACTCTTTCAATTCCCCTATGGGATCGAAAAGCTCTTGATCCCGAAGCATATACACCTAGAGATACTAAGGAATGACAAAGGCCCGCAAACCCTGACCTGACGAGACAAATATTTAAAACAAATATTTATATTTTACAACTTTTTTTGGCATCTGTGATTTTAGTAATACGTGTTTATATTGTAAAATGCTCCATACATATTTTTGAATAAATATGTTCCCCTTTTTGACAAACAATAAATAAATATAAGCGTTTAAAGAGATGGAAGCCGAGTGAAAACAGCTGCGGGATTCACATTGCATTTTCCCCTCTGTATGGCTTATAAACAAAAGCAATGTATCTTTTCTTAACTTCGTCTTCTTTCATCAACTCATGTGAGCTTGTTAGCCCACATTTATCAAGCTAAAAAAGTAGACCTGATCAAGAAAGAAGATCTAAAAAATGCCCTAGTTATTGGATATGTCAATGAAATTGACTTATCCTACTCGAGAGAAAAATGGAGCGATTTATTAAAGCACAAAACATGTCATCAGCTCACGGACATGAGTTCATTTATATCGAGATTGCAACGCTAAAAGATATAATCTTGAGATATATATTTATGACAGTGAAGCCCATCAATGCATCAAATAGAGGTAGGATTTTGTGAATTCTTATTTCAAAATTGTTATTTCAAATATAATTTCAAAAAAGAGAATTATGTTTGCAAATTGTATTCTTTAAGTTTTCAAACAAGATATTAATTATAAAACATACATAAATAAGCATTCTAGTAATTTCATTTATCAAATTTCATCGACATTATTGTAAGAATGAAGAAAATTCCATGCTGAAAGAAATTGTTTATAAATGCAATCTACAATATTGAAGGTAAAAAAATATTCTCAAAGCTCTTATTCAGAAAACTGAATACAATAATTTAAAAATATTTTCATCACATCACATCATATCACATCACAATCTTGAAAATAGATATTAAAGCAAATTCACTTTTAGAGCAGGCAAACCTGGATGAATGATTTATTTTGGCTATATTAATTTTATAAAGTAATCTAAAGTATTCCATTATCGTAATTATTAAAATAAAAATGAAAAATAATCAATTATAATATTAATATTTTATAATAAACTATAAAAACGAATGAAAATAAAACATTTATTATATATATATATATTTTTGGCCTATACATATAGTTCGATAGAATTGCATCTGATAGGATATAAATAAGCATAATAGCATTAAAATTAGTCTACGGAACCTAGGATCTTATCAAATGAGGTAGACCAAATATGGCCATCCCCTCTCGGGATTCGAACCTGAGCCCCCAACATTGAGATTTGAACACGCCTTAACACGCAAGGCTATCGAGTTCCTTTTAAAATTGGGGACTCAATATTAGAGCTAAAATTCCTAATATTCCATGATACTTTTCATCAATACCAAAAAGTTGACAGTAATCTTTGAGACACATGTTAAACAAATTTATCTATTGAGAAAAATTATATAAAATGCTTTCTAATTGCGTTAAGCAATTATCAAAATAAGCATAAAGTAATGGAAAAAAACAATCCATTTCTATTAAGATAGAGGAATCATTAGATATTGGAAGTATTTTATTCCCTGTCATCAATAGAAAAAAAATCGTCGTGTACCAAAGCCATTAGCTTCGCTATTTTGAACGCGAAGGCCTTAATTGCGAAGAAAATTACATCGTGGGACCCTCTTCATCCATACGAGCTAAGAAGTGTGCTTCTCTCGGCTGCGGCTAGGTATGGTGCGCTGGAATTGAAGATTCCCTCGCTTCAGAATGAAATATGGTCGTATGCGTCTAAGGAGGTCCAATATTATCCATCTGTATCCCTCAATCATCGCCGAACAATATTTAGAATTTTTAAGTGCTTTTTAAGATGCGAATAGTTTATTCAATATTTCTTATGCAATATTTTAAATGATTCGATATTATTTATTTGTGTTTTAAGTTTTAAGTTCTTATCGTTGTACAATATGTTTTAGTTCATCTCCAATGCTAAAATTTTAAACTATAATGTTTATTTGTGTTTCATTTTAACGTATTAGCTTTGGTTTTTATGTATTTATGTACATTCTGTAAAATTGAACTGTGAAATATAAAAAAAAATGAAAATAACATTCGTTAAAATCCTTTTAATACAAAAAGTGAAAAATGCTTTCTAAATTAATTAAGTTCATATATTAAAATTCAGACTCATAGAACAGGGAGTACTGCTTTTTAAGTGGGTATGATGTAGGGATACCTGAGATTATAAAGGATTAGAATTATTAGTATCCACGACTCGTCGCCATTTAGTAGAGAGGTAGGAACGAATAAGAGGACTCGAGAGGACACCGTGCGACCAGTTTAAGGGCTATTCAACGAACAGTACGCATAACATGGTTTATAAGAAAAGAAAACACGGAGAGCAAAAGATGGGTGCAGTAACAGTAAGGCTGATCGGCCTATGACGTAGGTTAAGTATTAAAGTGTTTAGTAGTGTGACGTCATATACACAATAAAAGTAATCTTTTTGAGTTATAAATAAGTATATTTTTGCTGATTTAAGGATTTGACATCTAAGGACTGCAAGATCTTGGGTGACAGCTTTTATCTGTCCATACCAAAATGTCATCAGCTAACCGGCCTATGACGTCAGTTAAGTATTGAAGTGTTTGGTGTGACGTCATATAAATAATAAAGCAATCTTTTTGAATTATAAAAAGTATATTCTTTGCTGATTTAAGGATTTGACATCTAAGGATTGCAAGATCCAGTTTGACAGCTTTTATCTGTCCATATATGAATGTCTTAGGGTAGTATTTCCCATCATGGGCCTAATCTCGGTCAATTATTCAAAACATTCATTGCATAATCATCCTTAAGCATTTGTTCTAGATCCTTAGCTATGGTAGGATTGTAATATAATTATATACCTTTAGCGGTCTCCTTGAAAACATTTGTAAATAGTTTTGAATCAATCAATATGATATAAATAATAATAATAATAAAACAGCAACAATTTTTATTACTACAATGAATACGAGTATCTGACTTTTTTAATGAGGATTTACGTGGGAAAGACAGAATCACTCTCTTCATCTCCTAACAACAATCGGATTCAATTCTTGTGTATTACATATATAGAGAGAGTTCTAAATCCTACAGTCATTTATCATAATTTTTCAAAGAGTGAGTACAAGGTAAAACTTACGTAAATCCCTCTGATATTTTTTTCTGTCTAAAAGACAAACACACATAAATTTAAAGAGTCATTCTAATACATAAGATGCATACGAGGTTCGATATTGAAAATGAGATTCTTTGTATTTGAAGAATCATATTCTCTACACTACATTTTTCAGGATACTTAATCTATAGTTCTCTCAAACTCACAAATAAATCAGATCTTCTTGTACGTCTTATCCTTAGAGACAAGCCATTTTTTTCTCTATAAATGATATATATAGATTTTTTTTCCATAGTTGGGAGTGTAGTAATGTTTCATTAATGAAAATATGTGATATCGGGTTTCTTAACTGCTATGAAAAAAATAAATTATATGCTCTGAGTTTATGGTCACACTTCAAAAGCCTCGAGAGAAGTGACGTCATAGCTCATACACCCAAGTGCTATATACATATATATATATATATTATATTATCTACCTTTTCCCACCAATAATGTTCTTGTGAAACGTAGTCCCAGTTCAGTGGTATCCTTATAGAAAGGAATGGAAATCTGAAGCTTAGCCTTGGTGCTTACAGATTCTATGACTATTTTTGGCCGTGAAAGGAGAGGGGTAAAGAAGGGGATAGAAGGAAAGAGAGAGGGAGAGAGAGAGAGAAAGAGAGGGGAAAAGAAAAAGTGAGAGAGAGACTTTCCTCCTCTTTCTCTCTCTCTCTTTACCCCTCTCTCTTTTTCACGGCCAAAAACAGTCAGTGAATCTGTAAGCACCAAGGCTAAGCTCCAGATTTCCATTCCTACTTATAAATCATAATATATATAAAACTGAGCAAGGCCTTGCTTCCTAGATCCTTCGAACTTGAGCTCGACTGATTGATGCCTGAGCCGATCCATCGAACCAATTATAGGATAAAAGTTAACACTTATTAAAGTTTATCTTGATGCATTTACTAGGGTCTGACCAAGGTATATAGAATACAAGGAATGCTTTTGTCGTCGTTTCATGGATAAGGAAAGGTCTTATTATTTTGACGTCATTAAAAATATATATTCGATTATTAATATATAAACCGGCGGTTTTTAATGTCGTCTCAACAGCAGGCGAAGGGTCAGCTCTCTGGGTATATAAAAATATCTTGTATTTCATTATACCTTGGGTCCGACCGATTACTATGATCAGATTATAGTTTTCCAACGAAAAATCTTTCTTCGCTTCTGCATTGTGTATAAACGAAAATAAGTGCAGTAGATTGTTTGTATTATATATATATATTATATATATATATACATATATGAGACTAGTTGATTTGTCGTTCATTTGAACGATGAACGGCAAATTTTTTGACGAACGACGACAAAATTCTTATCGTTCGTTTTTGGCGCCAAAAAAAGACAAAGAAAAATTTCCTTTCTAAAAAACGTCAATTTTTTCAAGAATGCCGAACGACAAACGATTCAATCTGAAAACGAACGATGAGATTTGTTGACGTTCGCGAAAAGTATATATATATATATACTTTTTTTTTCTCGAGGAGCCTCAAGATTTATTGAACGAACCTCATAAGTCCACAAAATTGATGATGTATTTAAGTATGCGTACTCTTCTATCGTCGATGTTCACTCTTCTTTCTCAAGAGCTTTTTTTTGCATCAAAAGGATAATAATAATAATATCTAACACAGTGCTTACATGTTATATATAATATCTACTCCTAGACAGAGTAGTTAAAAGGAAGGAATGAAGATAATATTAATCTCAGTCACTTAAGAATACTTCACCACTCCACATTCATATTTACTTAGAAGAAAAAAAGGGATAATAAGACGAGTTTAATTATCAACATTAAGGCTGCACTAAATCCTATTAATATTCGACAGTTATAATAGGTAAGACATTAAGTTGAATATTTAATTATTTTTGTTTATATAAATCCTAAGTCCTATGAAAGATCATTGTAGTGTACGATTTTATGTCATCGCTAATACCACATGCAAATATGGATAGAAGATCGATAATATCAAAAAATACATAAATCCTCTGCTAAAAACTATTCCAAAAACCAATGCCGAAAAAATAATATATATATCCATAGAATTGCATCCATTTGAGTATGCATTTAATTCTAAAATTAGTTCATCTAACTGAAGCTCTATCCTAGGTTATTAAAAATATTTAGTCCTTTCGAAAGATCGAATCTATTCTCTTAATATTTATAATGATAACATTGCCACTGAGCTTACGACAGTTCTTCATTGCCTCTTAATCATTATTTAGGAATTGCAACTTAATTGCCTCTTGAAGCAACATGGCAATACGCAGGAAGAGAAAACTATTTTTGCCTGTTGCCATGCAATAAAATCTCCATAATATTTCTAAGACCAAAAATATTGATAGTGACCTTTATTCCCGTTTAAAAAAAGTAAAGATCGTTGAGTTTACAGATGTAGTTATAAAAGACTACATTTAAATGATTCAATGTTAGTAAAATTAGTTAGCCGTTACACATGATAAATCTTTATATTAGTATCATCAGTTATAGTAGATATCAAATAGAAATGGCTATAGTATTTCTACATCCTTGGACAAAAAAGTTATATGTATTCATTGCAAGCTATTATAGCTTTTTTGCCTACTTGGTACGATAGAATTGCAGTATCCGACAGAATATAAATAAGCATTATAGCATTAAAATTAGTCACTCGAACCTAGGACCTTATCAATGAGGTTGACCAAAAATGACCATTCCCTCTTGGGAGTATTAGAACCTGCGCCCCCAACATTGAGAGTTGAACACGCCTTAACACACACGGCTATCGCACTCCCCTTTTTTATGTCTATAGTGTTCTACAGAAATGCATCCGACTGAATATAAACAAGCATTATAAGTATTAGTCTCTTGAACCAAGGATTTTATTAATGAGATAGACCAATAATATAATTTTTATTCAGTTTGTACATATGCATTTCAAGCAAATGCTTCAGTTCGCACACCCAAAACTTAGACATGATCTTCTATGTCAATCAATACAAATCTCATTTTTGGAGTCTAGAAGGGTTTGCCTAAAAGTAGTTAATATGCTAAACTTTATCATCCAAATTTTTTGTTTGCAATGATTAATTCGTCTATGATATAGTATATTATAAACGAACCCCGATATACGATATATCCGGTAAATATGTCGCTTGCGGCCTAAGAAATCACATGTCAACCGCAAATAATGCACTGTTGGTTGAACAACTGAATGTTATTATTAAAAATCTTTTAGGTTCACCGATATGAATTCCAGTTTCGGCAATACCTATAAATCCGAAAATGAGTGAGAAATGAATTATATTTCTTTTTTCCATCAATATAACACTGGTTCAACCGTTATGTATATTTGCAGTGTTCTTGATTATATAAATCTTTGAGGCGTTTATACTTGATATGACGACCAGGGCTGTAGGAATCTGGTAAATCAGCTGTTTGGGCATAAACGACTTTTTAAATTATATGAAGCAATTTTGGCCTTTTTGCATATTTATTGCATATTTTAACTAATTTTGAGTATTTTGCGACTTCTTTCTAAGAAAAAAGTCTCCACAAAGTGACTTTTTGTGGACTAAAAAAACAAGAAAACAAAAAACCGTTACAACACATTTATTCAGAATAACATTAACGAACATTTATTGAAGTTAATTTCAAGAAACGTCATTCTTTGCTTAAATTTCTTCCTCTTTAGTTAATTTTTCCGCATATTTATGTTTTTTATTCCTACAGCCCTGATGATGTGTTTATTATTTACAAATCTCAGGAACATATTGTCTCATAAAAATGAAATCCTTCGTCTTCTTTTTAAATAACACAACAAAATTAATCATATCATAAAAGTATATACTTATTTGCATTATAAGGTTTAGTTAGTATAATACCGAAAAAAGAGTATAGATTGAGGAGCGCCACATATTGAGTAAACGTATTCCTGGTGTACCAGGACCTTTGCACAGACAAGTAGCAAGTTTTTTAAATCAATAAACAAGGATGATATCAAGAACAATTGCCTTATAGATAATATCATGACGTAGCTATCAGGTGAATAGAACCTTATGGAAAAAATCGTATCTACAACTATGCAAACCATCATCTAATAACAATGATTTGATTATACAATGTATACACCTCCTCTGGATATTCAAACCTTTAAGATAAAACAAGGGTCCTTAAATATTTTCCTACATCATTAGTTAATTACGAGAATTTAAAAAAGGAAAAGAAAAACTGATGAACTTTTATTAGGAGTTTCATTAAGTAAAGAAAAAACGTTAAAATGACAAAAAGGTTGTTAATTAAATCGGCTTCATCATTCCTATGTCAATTTATCTATATAGGGCCCGTTTATTCTACCATTCTCAGGTTTCAATGTATATTTGCGTAACAGGACTATCACTCCCCAGACAATCCCCCCCCCCGGGCTTTTACCCTCCGTGCCATTCACCCCCCGTTATTAATATTTTTATCCCTTAAAGTAAGGGGTAAAAGCCTGGGGGTGATTGTCTGGGGGGTGGTAGTCCTAAACTTGTATATTTACTATGGTAGCTTATATATTTATTATGTGGCATTAACCCAAGTTACTAAGGAGGGAAACCAAACAAGAATATCTACATCAATATCCAAACTAGGGATGCGAAAGTTGAACAACAGACGATAAATAATTGAATTTTTTTAAACAATTAAAGTTTGTTATTAACAATTAATCGACAGTTCGCACCCTCTGTCTGTATGTTAATGAAACTTCAGTGTCTTTACCGGTTTTTAAATGCGTTCTTGTATTCAATCTTCTTATAAGCTCATGTCATTGGAATAAGATTTAGTATTGATAGTCGACACATTCGAAAAAAAATCTAATTATAACTCAATGACGTTTTTTTTCTTTAAAGTTTTGTTTTCCATAATAATAATAAAATGCTCTTACCTATCCCAAATCCACAAGATAAACTGGTCTCTTAATCTAGAAAATAATCTGTACATCAGTATCCAAACATTTCAATTTGATAGAATGCATCACTAATATTTATACCCCTACATTTCACTTTGCAGGTACTGCTAATAGAATGAGCGACTTCATCATAGTGGACAACTGGTCAAATCAAGAGAGACAGGATCTCCCTGACGAGAATGAGCCCTACACCAATCTCTCAACCTCCGTGTCAAAGTACCTTGAGGCAATAAGTCTTTGATTTTGCATGTAATTATGGTTGATAATACTTACATTTTATCTATTGACTATAAATTGAGTGGGAAAACATTGAGAGGGGGATTTACGGGTACATTTGTGCCGAAGAAGAGGCATGATCGTTTAAGTAAGAAAAAATTTCGCGCCATTCATTTGAACACCTTCCCTTAATTATATTCATTCCATATAACCATTCATTATTAGTATTCTCAACATTATGAAAAGTTTAAATAAATGAAATTCCTTAATACATATGAATAACTAAGTCACTAAATCTCTTCTAATTTAAAGATTCCTTACTATAGCTCTGAGTCAATAGACTAGACTTATGTGCCCTATTAGTTAAGGATGCGTTTGTTGTAGTTCCCCGTCATCGAAATATAAAGAGCCTTCAATAGCAGAGAAACATCGTTCAGCTGTATTCTGTGTGTCCAATATAAACAAAGTAATTTATACCATGTCATCGTAAGCTGATAATAGATGTAGAAAGATTTGTTTATTATTGGGCACAATGACGTATTTCTCTGAAGAATCCAATAAGCTCTCTATGTCTTTATGTTCCCCGCAGACTCACTGATGAACAAAATATTTCAGTTAACAATTCAGTTTTTCTTTCTTTTTCTATGTCGTCAAAGTGAAGAATCTATTAATCCTAATAAATAATAGAACAAATAAACACCTCTTTTCTTGCTCTGAGGAGTTGCGTCATTTAATTAATAGAGATAGGGTATTGGAGGAGCCCATTCAAATAACTCGTAAAGGTCATGGATTGAGGCCTTTTAGAAGATAAATATTCTTATCTGAGTTCATAGTCACACAGCCACGAGTAAAGGAATACCTTATTACCTCCGGCGAAGGAGGTATTGTTTTCACTGGCGTTGGTTTGTTGGTTGGTTTGTCAGCAGGATAACTCAAAAAGTAAGGAACGGATTCGGATGAAACTTTGTGGAGTTGTTGGAAATGCCAAAATAAACAAGTGATTAAATTTTGGCATCTCTGAGTGCAGAATTAAGATGCAAAATGAGCTAAATACTAATAAATATTTCAAGTTAGCCTACTCTGCCAATAGATGTCGCTGTGCTGTAAAATCGGGTGCCGGGAGCGTCTTCCTCTCGGAATTTCCGTCGAGGGGAACCCTCCCCCGTCCCTCTACGCTTCCCCAGTCGTGAAAAATCCGCCTCGGAAGGTTCATAAGGACCCCGTGACGGCGGAGGTTTGCACTCTCTGAGTGTATATATGCCTCTAGTTTCATAGTGCACACTCTGGGGCTCCCTATGCACGCCTCTTATCCTTAAACCAATTAGGGTCTAGAACAGAGCCTCAGTGAGGTATCCTAAACAATAATTTGGGGAATGCTACCTAATATATCAACAATTATAGTTAACTATCATATTTAAACATTTGTTTTTAAAAAAGGTATAAAATATGAAATTTCTTATAATCCCTTTACATATGTTAATAAATAAATATAGTTTTGGGGGTAATCTTGTGAATTATCTGGCACATTTAAATGCTTAGCTCAAGTTCAGAGCACTAACTAAGCATAATAAAAGCTTATTCATGCATATAGATAGAAAACGAGTGCACATTTTTAAAGGTCATGGCATTCATAACATAGCATATATATTAGGCGATAACTTTTTGCATCAATGATAAAGTGTGTTCTTGAGGTGTTACTTACAACCTTTGTGGCTTAAAAATGAACAACAAGGCTTTCTCTCTATGGAGCAAGGATTAATATTATTTGCTAAATAATAAATATTTGAAAGTAGAGTAAAACAAATATATTCAAAATGCCAAACATTTATGATTTACTGATCTGTTTTTTTGTCAGATTAATTGTGAAATGGAAATAAATATAGAAAAATATATTTTTTATTTGTTAAATCATTTTTGCAAAACGGAGGTCAATGGTTGTACTCTATGTTAGAAAAATGCTTTTTTTCCATCATGACACTAGCAGTTTTGGTCCCCCAATAAATCCTTAATGCTTAAGGTTAATTATTTTATAATAATAAACTCACATATAAAGGTCATTTCTTCAGATGGAAAGTCTTATATATATATATATATATATATATATATATATATATATATATATATATATATATATATATATATATATATATATATATATATATATATATATATATATATATATATATATATATATATATATATATATATATATTCTCCTATCATAAATTTGATAACACTATAAGCAATAATTCTGAACGTGATGACTTGCTTTATTTAATCCATATTTATTCAATGGATTCGCAGGTGGGGCAAATCAGAAAGGAGAAGAAAACACCTCTTAGTTTAGCAGCCACCAGATGCGATGCTTTACTTTATAATGCAAACTGTTTTTGTCAATTACTCACGTTCCTTTTTCCAATATAGCTTTAGAAAAATGTCCCACAATCATAACCAAACTAGTGTTGATTTTTTTTCTTTACTTTATATAGAGCACCGTTCTTAAGGACGGTACGAACAAACGCATTCCCTTCGATCGGATCATCGTCATAAAAGAGCGAAACGGCAATGGAGAAGCCCTTCTTCGAGACCTCATAGCCAAAGCAGATGATGGCCAGTCCAAAAAAAGGATAAACTTTGGTGTCTTCACAAACGATGGGGATCGAGTGAAGGACATATTTAAAAGACTCGCAAAGAAACGACTAAGGGAGATCGGGGCCAAGAACAGGGATGGACGAATATTTTGCTTGGAACTTAACGGCACTGGGAAAGGGGTTGGAATTATTGCCAACTCTAATAAAATATACTCTTGGATGGACAAATAACGATGCTCTTTCGCTCAAAAGTGTACATATAAATTATTTTTGCAAGAATATAGACATTTAAAAACTGTTTTTGTTGCCTTGGAATTTTGAATTGATTTGTAAGAAGTATGAACGGATTTGCTGGGTTAGCTCCATGATTAGAACCATAGAGATATAAATAGACAGAGAGCTTATTCCCTTCAATAGCAGAGAAACACCGTTCAGCTGTCGCCAACGCCCAATAAAAGCAAAGTAATTTTTACTACGTCATCGTAAGTTGATCATAGAGATAGAAAGATACGATTATATTGGGCTAAAAGACTTATTTCTCTGAAGAATCCAATAAGCCCTCTATGTCTATATATATTCTCTATGATTAAAACTTAATACAGTATCAGTCAATATGAATGGATTTAAACAATTTAAAATAATGTACAAAATTTAAAAATACATTTAAAGACCTTTAATAATAAACTAAATCAACCTTTATTTAACATTTAAATTATTGAGGACGATATTAGAATAAAATTGTTTTGTCCTAAGACTTTTATAAATGACATTTTATCTAATACATTGATGTTGTATCCAATGTACTTGTTCTTAAGTTAAAAATATTGACATTGGCAGTGTTTTTGTATTTTAAACTCTAATTTTGGGTTTCAATATTGTATTGTTAAGATTTAGTTGTAATATATAAATTATGTGTTTTAACTTCGTCCGATTCCTCAGTCTTCGCCCATATAGTTTGTCTAACTTTCGTGTTGATTTCAAAGGCCCGTTTCATTTTTATTAAGACATTCATTTATACCTTTTTAATGTATGTTTCTTTTTCTAACCCTTACAAGTCTGTATTCATTATTATTCTTACCTGAATATAATATTGCTGGCAGCCTTCAATTTCTTGGATCCATACATAATGTCTGCCATTTTCGGCCGCGGCGTCACCTTCCATCGTTCCTGACACCCTTGTGCATAGGTCGTAAAGTTCCAGTCTGACTTTTCAAACATGTCATCCACGTTGTTGTAGCAAAAAGGCATTACCATTTCCGTGCATGACTGCTCAAAAGGGTGAAATAAATTAACCCGAGGCATCAAACATATTAAAACGGGGTTCCTCCAAATTAACTTTAACACAAACATTCTTAAAATAACTTAGGTTCTTAACCAATTTTTTAAGTATTTCGATTAATTGAAGATATACTTTGGTAATTAATATTGTGTAGTTCATGACATCCCATTGAATTTAAAATGGTTCTGAAATATTTGCCCGTCATTTCTGTGAAAACACAATAAAGTAATACGTAACAAGACTGCCACCCCCCCAGACAATCACCCCCTGGCTTTTACCCCCGGTGCCATTCACCCCCTGTGCCATTTACCCCCCATTAATAATATTTCTTATCTCTTAAAGTCAACTTATGAAGTTAACTATGTTTTTTGCATAAGTGTTCGAAAACCATATCGGTCATATAAAACATATGACCGATATTAGGAACATAGTTTTCAATCACTAATTCAATTTGGTCATACAGAAAACATAGATAACTTCATAAATTGACTTTAAGAGATAAGAAATAACGGGTGGTAAAAGCCCGAGGGTGATTGTCTGGGAGTGGTAATCCTAAACTCAAAGTAATAAGCCTATGGATATGGAGGTATTTGATATTGTTTATTTATAAATATTTTATTTTTTGTCCAACTGAAGTATTCACCAATGAATGGGTGTTCTCTCAGGCCGTCTGAGTAAAAAGATCAAAAGAATAAGGTTATTCTTTAGGGCAGTAAATGTGAACTAAAAGGTTCATTTATGTATTTTCGCAACTTCCCTGAACAGTTTTAATATGTTTCCTGTATATAATTTTAGTGCATTTTATTTTACACTGTATATATTTTTTTGCAGAAATATTGAATAAAATGTTTTTAACCGAAAAAAAGCTTTTTGCCTATTTGATTCGAAGGAATTGGAGTAACATCCGTGTGGATATGAATAATAATTATAGCGTTGAAATTAGTCCATTGAAGGTTGGATGTTTTGAATAAGATTGATCAAAAATGATTTTTTTTACTTTAACCAAATGGAATTATTTTCCAGCAGATTAAAACCATAAACACAATCTATTCACCTGATAGTCCCACATATCCGCTCCGATTTGATCCGCGTTCCCCATGTCGATGCACTTTGCCTTTCCTGAATAATTGGCGTAGACATTGAGACCCTCATAGACATACTTCAGAATGGCCACAGGGTCCGTTGGAACGGTGGTCGGGGACATTTTCCTGCAAATGTATTTGACGGGGTTCCCAGGGAGAGGCATTAGAAACTCTGTGGGATAGGGGTAATTCATCATTGCCACATTCGTCCAGACATCCGTGAGAAAGGACTTGAGGGGCTCAACGGATTTGGGCTTGGAGCAGAGCTTTAAAAGGGATTGAAGTCGCTGAAGGCCTTTGTCTATAAAAAGGAAACATTTAGTCATGGTCTACCTTGGTCTTCGTAGTCCAATTGACCCATCTCCAGAGAAACATCCAACAAAGAAAAATTAATTTAATGCCATATTTGCGTGAAGGAATGTTAATTATCACCAGGCTTGGGGATCGGAATTTTTTATCGACGATCAATTACGTTACACGATATTATGTTGCTGGTCTCAATATCGCTTAATATTGTAGAATCCAAAAATCATATAAAATCACAATTGGGATCATATTATTATTCTTAAAACTCGTATGAAAAAAACTTAATTTATTTCCTTCTAAAAAAAAGGAGGGGAAATATTTTCCCTCCATTAATGGCTTAGCATCTCAATCCCTTTAGGGGTATTCCTTTCAACAATAATAATTCTAGATTTTATGATATTTTTCTATTTGTTCTTATCTCCATTTAGTTGGTCAGACCATGGATCGCTCTGATCGTTACATATATCTTTATATTGTACTGCATATTATATTACGTTTTTCCGAACGCTCCCAAGCCTAATAACAACTAAGAAACCCATTATTTTCATCTATATAATAATTCACCAATCTCTGTGCGTCCGTTTGTATGTCCGCACGCTATTTCCTCCCACATTTATGGTCAAATTTGAACTTTGAGGGTACCTATGGAATTCTTGGTTCAAGGTGGACCTAATAAAACTATTTGCAAAGTGATGGGACCAGAAATGAACCAGAAAAATCACCTTTTCTGATTTTACTACCTACTGTTCAAGGTAAAGAGAGAAAAAAGAAAAAGAAAAAAGCATCTCATGTGACTTAAAACATATTCTTTGTACAAAGGCAAACTTTTATGAGGAAAACAGAAAATTATTGTAACTCGTTTGACATTTAGAAAACCTATTTTATCTCCACAAAATCCATGATACGAATTTTAAGAAACTTATTTAATATGAACATATAGGCGCCGTAGGTGCCCAAATATTCGAGTTTATATTAAAGTAAGGAATACAGGAGGCTTTTTTGAACTAATTAATTATGCCAATATAAACATTAATTTTAAAGTTAGAAACATTCTTTATACTCAACTTATTAAGAAGAAACAAGTCAACCTCGTCATTTTGAATATATATATAAAAGAAACCCAGAGAGGAAATAGACAGATGAACAAAACTGAGAGCTTACCATCCTTTCCAACTTGATCAATGGCGGCCCAAGACATGGAAATGACTCCTGAGCAGGATTTGCTATAAAAGGAGTAGTCTGAGGTAACAATGCGCCCAAAGTTGAGACAAGGTGTATCAAACTGGGCCACGGGCGCTGAGCCAGCGATTGCTCTGTAATAAAAAATAAATAAAAGTGTACTTTAATGTAAAGTGACATGAATTCTATTCTTGGGACCCATTTGCTGCTGTCAAATAATAAAACAATCATATAAGCAGAGCTGCGACTACCGAATGTAAATCGGTATTTAGAACTGGAAGCGTTGTTACCTGCTGTAAAGAAGTTAAACTTTACAAAATAAATAAACAACTCCAGAGCTGAAAGCGCATTTCATATCGGACAAAGTATAACAAAAGACAGTTAAGGAAATAATTTGTTCCCTATTGCCTTCAGATTCCGAGTGTATAACTGATTTATATAAAAATAAAATGTATTAAATTTCAAATAATCTCTAAAAAAATTATAACAAATTATGTCTTTTGTTATAAATTGTCCGATACTAAATGTATATGAAGAAGTAACAGAACAGATACATAAATAAATATCTCTTTATTTCTTATCAACTGCACCGATCGATATTCGGTATTTATATAATAAAATCTACCAAATACCGAATTGGCGGTATCAAATCCCAGCTCTGCATATAAGGAAGGAAACTATTATGTTCTTTAATCAGTTTATTGTCCACGCTTGAGATCTTCAGACAGAATTAACCTTGCTTCGGAGGACTATCCATTCTTAGAAATCAGTTATAGCTCATTACCCATTCACGATGTGTGGATATTTTATTCTCATCCAAGCTGCAAGCATTCCTCCATAGGATCCCCAAAGACAATCACTGGAGAGTCCTTTGCCCTTTCCTGGTTGACTTGAACTCTGTAACAAAGCGTGCGTAGTCAGCAAGGGCCTGCTCCGAAGTCAGATATCCATTCATCTTTGGATCAGGCTGCAAATACACACAAAAGAAGGCTTTAGAAAAAAAGCTCTCAATTTTAAAGCATCCATTAATTTACCTTCAGGGAATCCTTGCCGAAAGGCAGGGACTTTCCGTAGTAGCGATGCTCAATGAATATGATAAGAGCATTGAATTCCGGTGCAATGTCCCACATGAATCCCTGAGAAAGGATAGAGGAATGGGATAAGATATGTACATAAATACGCATAAATAAATAGTTTATATTAGAGACTGGTTTGAAAATTAATTTGTAAGAGAAATTGTATTGCTACGGCCTTTTGTGTTCTTATAAGTGGTTTCTGCGATAACTTTTTCTCAACCTGCGATAACGATAAACGGTAAAAAAATTAAAACCTAACCTGCGGTAAGGAATAAACGATAAAACGATAACGGTAATAAAATTCCCAAAAAAGTGATGACTTTTTTTTTAAGAATTTCCAAAAAATAGTGATGACGTTTTTTTTAGAAAAGCATTTCCCAAAAAAATGGTGACTTTTTTAGAAAATAATTTTCCAAAAAAGTGATTACGTTTTTGTAGAAAAGAATTTCCAAAAAGCAGGCTTGTGAGCGATCACAAAAAAAATAGCGATCATAAATTCTTTGCGACATAGCGATATAACGATTAGGGATTTTTCCGATCAGCGATCTGATCAATTTAATTGCGATCAACAAAAAAATTACCTATGTAATACCTTTACCTTTATAAGTAATCATCTTTATATGGCAAATGGAATGATTGATTCCCATAATAATAGATAACGACTTCTCCATAGGCGCCTGTCTGTATTTTTAGAACAAAAATATCAGATTGAATGTTCTCATAGCGTATGAGCTCCAACACTCTGGATCCTCAATTATATATGTCTGCATATTTTAAGACAGGAGATGCTGAATAAATGTTTCCCATAGCCTATGAGCTCCAAAACAACGACTTCTCCTTAGGCGCCTATCTGTATATTTTAGGAAACAATATCAGAATGATTGTTTATCATAGCCTATGAGCTCCAACATTCTGGCTCCACAATTGACATTTGTCTGCATATTTTAAGACAGGAGATGCCAGAATAAATATCTCCCATAGCCTATGAGCTCCAAAACAATGACTTCTCCATAGACGCCTGTCTGTATATTTAGGACAAAAAATATATCAGGATAGCACAAACTGGCTTTTTCCATTGGTATTTGTCTGTATTTGTGTTTTCTAAACAGATATTAGTCGTTGGAATGGATTTTGGTCAATGTGACAGCTAGTTAAGTCTTAAGAAATGTAGGGTTTGTCTCAAAAATCCTTATTTCATTTATAACATTTTTTCTTTTTAAGTTATTTTATACAAATTGATCGGATCGCTATTTTTTAATGATTTTCTTTCGATCAAAAGATATAAAGATCAGGACCTTTTGCAATACTCCGATCAGCGATCAAATATCGCTATTGATCACCGATCAGAAAAAACTCCGATCAACAAGCCTGAAAAAAAATGATGACGTTTTTTTAGAAAAGAGTATTTCGAATGTTTTTTTTCTTACAAAAGTCGTCTTTGAATTTATCGTTTTATCGTTCCTCATTTTTTGGGACTAACGAATGAGCGGTAATCTTAGAAAACTTTGTGATAAAAGATAACGATAAAAAGTGTGACCTCAACGATAATTATCGTTTATAGCTCATTTCATCGCACGCGGCAACCACTGATGATTAGTATATCAATATCCAGAGTCGTCGCCAATTAGGTTGCACGGCAGGAACGAATATTAAAGAACGACAGGTGTGAGAGGGTCATGAGTCATGACCCTCTCACACCTGGTTCTTATGTTCAATTTAATGTATTATTACTCCTTACATGGAGAATGAAAATGTATTAAGTCAATCGAATCGCACAGTACCAACAATGAAGTATCAATGTCACTACATTGAAAACATAGTAAAATATGCAGGCTTGTGAGCGTTCAGCGTTCCGTTCAGCGTTTAAAAAAAATAGCGTTCCGTTCAATGTTTTTGTGTTCAGCGTTCCGTTAGCGTTCAGCGTTCAAATATTTTTAAAAATAACATTGTGAAATTTAGAAAAATGGATGTACTATTTAGGGTTTTTATAAAAAAACTGGACCTCACCCGGGGTCTAATAGGGTCTTTTTATATTAGAAAAGAATTTCCGAAAAAGTGATGACGTTTGTTTTTTTAGAAAACAATTTCTAAAAAAGTACTGCGTAGTGATAACGTTCTTTTTTAGAAAAAGGTATGACGTTTTTTTCGAGAAAAGTCCAAGAAATGTTTTGAAAAATTGAACGCTGAACGCAAACTCTTTTTTTGCGTTCAACGTTCAGCGTTCAAAAAAAAAATTGCGTTCCATTCACAAGCCTGAAAATATGTATACACATACAATATAAAATTACTCAAAGTATTACAATTATTTTTCATTATTTTAAATTGAATATATTTTAGGGGATATGCCCTCCTCCTGAGATGGGAAATAATTTATAGTATTATTCCCCTAATTTATTCAATTTCCCTCCCTCCCAATATCAAGGCAAAATTCTCAGCAATAGTCTGTAGCAGACTTGTTGATTTGTCGTTCATTTCGTTCACAAATTTTTTGACGAACGACAACAAAAAATTCTAACCGTTCTTTTTTGGCTCCAAGAACAAAGATTTTCTTTCTAAAAACGTCATTACTTGTTTCAGATTGACGAGAAAAAAATTCCTATCTAAAAAGAACGTCATTTTTCAGAATGACAAACGAACGATGAACACGAACGATTCAATCTTAAAATGAACGACGAACGATAACTTTTGGTGAACGACAAATAAACGACAAACGATAATTTTTCGTGAAATCAACAAGTTCTGGTCTGTAGTTAATACATCAACTGCTGCTTACCTTTTTATTTTCTTCTTTTTTCCACCAATCACATTCACCCTTTCTCAACATTTTAGTCATTGTATGACTTTATTTAACATAACCTTAGAATGTGGTGAAAATTATTATTATTGAAGTTGCTCTAAGGTTGAATGTCATAAAAGACAGAACCATAATTTAATATTAACTGAAGTCCTTGCTCACAACAGACAACAACACTAACAAAAATATGTACACATTCTGATAAGATATTGAATAAATTCATTCAATGACAAAGCATTCGTCATTGTTGACTTGAACAATTTTGAAGAAAAAATTTAAAGTTTAGTCAAGAAAAAATGCAGAGCAATATGGATCCTAACCAGAACCCCCCCCCCCCCCCCCGCAGTGATGTCCGGTAGTGCTCAATCTACGACAACAGACTGTTGTAGCTCTGTTAACTTCTTGTACAACGAGCCAATAAGCTCATCATTAATAAATATAAGAAAATATAAAATTCCTCAAGAACCCATACATTCCTACTCTCTTAATTAAAAATGATGTAATGAGTGAGGATATCTTTTGGCGTTGATAATCGTCGCCAAGGCGATTAAATAACATATAATTTACATCACAAGAAAGATTACCCAAAGAAATAGTCTGTCTATCACCCCTTAATTGAATATGCAATTATAATAACAATCATATAGTCAATATTTTCAAAAATATTTAATATGTCGTTATCTAATCTCTCAAAGAGTCTGTATATGTCTGAATGTTGAAGAAGCTTGCCATTATATAATTAATACAATATAAAACAGAGCAATTATAATAATAAAAAACTAATATATGGTAGGAATACTATAACAACCTGGAATATGAACTCCTCCTTTTTATGTCAAAGTTTAACTACCTTCGTAAAAAAGGGAAAATAAGGGAGCTCCCCTTCCAGGTATTCCCTGTATAAGGCTATTGCTAAGAACCTGAACTAGGCCTAATTGCTTCAGCCCCTATACTATCTAATAATACTTATATACATTGAAGGTCATGTGAATGACCCCTATTTTTTAAAATAACTACATTCTACAGGAACAAAAGAGGCTTTTTAAAACAAAGGACCTTACAAATTGTCTCACTTACTCTATCTACCGAATATATATATATTATAATTACGGTGTTTTGTGCAAATGCCTCGCTGTCTCCTTCATTTCCGGCATAGAGAAAGATTGGCCCTCCGTGCTGGGAGTCCCAATGGGTGTCGTTGATTAAGTACCTCTGCTTGAAAGTAGAATTGATGGCGAATCCAAAGTGATCCACCTAGAGAGAAAAGAAGGAAGGAGCGGATGTGAGTGAATGGGACTTTGTTTTTTTTTCTAATGATATTGAAAACCTGTCAAAAAAGGAGTACTTATATATTCTGAAACATTGATTTAAAAGACTGCTTTTATGGTTGTTCTCTCATCAATCATATTTTTTTTGTTGCAATTGGCTACCCTTATTTACCTTCTACGTCTTATAGTCAGAGTAAAGATCTATTGATCATTAATGATGAGTTAACAAAATAACCCTTTTGATTACTTTATATTTAAGTTAATATTCGAAGAGTCGAACCAAAAGTTTTGCTTACACCATTAATCAAGGCTCATTAAAAAACATTTTGTGTTCTTAGGGATGATATTCTTATCTTTGAGTTGATGTTCACATCACAAGAGCCATAAGTCATTTTATGTGGAGAGGTTTAAAAAAGATCACGCTCCTTTCTTTTAATCAATCACGTTCGAGAAAAAGGTGCCAGAGTAGTATCCATATTTGTGACTTACTTAGCGTAACGTATGTGAACCATAGAGAAATAAAGGCATAGAGAGCTTATTGGATCTTCAGAGAAGTACGTCATATTGCTCAATATAAATATATATCTTTCTATCTTTATGATCAACTTACGATGACGTAGATCACATTACTTTGTTTATTTTGGACACAGGGGACAGCTGAAGAATGTTTTTCTGTTATTGAAGGGAATCAGGTCTAAGGAAGTTAGTGGTACATATATATGTCCAACTATATGTATGACGAATATACATAAATTTTTTGATTATATTAATATTTTTACTTCATCAAGAATACTGATTATCTAAAGTTAGACTTTGATGACAAAACTCTTATGTTATGAAGAACTTTCTATAAAATGAAACTACAATTATTTTTAAGCCTTAAAACTTTTATATTTTTGTGAAAAATATAAACTTAAATATTCAAATATATTGAAAAATAACTAAATTAAATATAACTACAATTTTGGTCACTAAGTGTTTATCATCAGCTAGTGCAATCAGGGTTTTAAATAGGATGTATCGGCTTTCTTAAAGCTCAAATAATAACATGATTTAGTTACTTTTTCAACAAAAAAGCCACTTCCTCTGTATAAAATATAAATGTTCCCAAGAAACTTGTAATAATTCGTATAAGCGATTTAAAAAAACTTCTTTTTTGATTTTTACTACGAATATTTCAACATGATTGCAAAAATATTACAACTGTGTATATGAAAAAATCTATAATAATGTCATAAATAGGGAAGATATTTCATATAAATTGCCGTTATTATCCGTATCTTCTGAATAAAATAATATTTTATATTAGAACATAGATTTAATGATATATCATCTACTAGAGCTTAATAAAAGATTAAATTCTTCAAAATTAAAAATAAAACAGATTAAAAAATATGTTTACTCTATCAATTTAGCTTCGAGTAAGTTGTATTTGAAAAGTTCATATCTTCATCCTTTGGTGCGCTGATGGAAGCTCTTACTCGAAGCCGCTGGTGAAACCGAAGGGACCTACTTATTAATTCCATAAATTGGCGGATTCAAACACTCATCATCATTTAAGAAAAAGTAAGTTTTCCTAATTGCTTTTAATTCTGAGATGTATCCTTGTTTTAAACTAAAAGTTCACAACCTCATAGTTGGATAGTATGTAATTTGATGACTTGATCATTTTTTCTTCTTCCTAAATGTCATTTATCAGAGCTTGTTGAATTGTTCCCACTGATTTTGAGAGTAAAGGTTCCAAGGTTCTTTACATGGAGGTATGAATTTGTTCATCGCTAGATGTGATTTCACAGATCACCACTTATAGAATAACACAAAAATACAAATAAAACGTATATGTTTGTATATTCAAACTTTTGTATATGTGAGAAAAAACAATCATATTTGTGTTCAAACATTAATTTCAGACTATAATTAATCATCTTAATGATTTATTTAAAAAGAATAAATAAAAATAAGCACCAGGCAATATATATATATGTATCCACCTATTCCAATCCCTCCATCTTAAATCCCCCACAAGAGCTCAATGCAATCATACCAACATGATCTTAGCTGTGCTCTTTGGCTTTGGACAGTACAACATCTCCAAACACAAGACTTGGAGCCCCAAAAAAAGATAGACAACAAGAGTTCAGTCAGATAGACTCTACGAAAGTACACTTTATGCCGATCATAGAGATATAAAGACTTAGAGAGCTTATTGGATTCATTGTGCCCAATATAAACAAATCTTCATCTCTATGATCAACTTAAAGTACAAATTACTTTGTTTATGTTGGGCACAGGCGACAGCTGAACGATGTTTCTTTGGCTTTGAAGGGAATAAGCTCTCTATATCTTTATATCTCTATGATGTCCATCACTGTTGACTTAAACATCTCTTTAAATAAGTTAATGTTTATTAACATTTAGTTGTTAAGAGTCTTTCTACTAAATGGTATTTTGATTTGATTTTTCTAAACTTTATTAACAACTTAAAACTCACCAAATTCTCATACCACTCCGTTTTATAGGTGTAGTAATCCTGCAGCTCTTCAACTCCATGTACAACATTCACACCGCCCAAGAGAATCGATAGGAATGGAAGCAGTGCTAGAAGAGACACAGCAGTCAATGATGCCGCCTCTCTCATCCTCGTATTGTATGAGCAAAAATAAGGAACTCACTGAAATCTCTTGTTATTCAGCAGAGAGAGAGAGAAAGAGGAGAAAAAACAGAGGAAAATGAAGAGATTGTAAGAAAAATGTTGTTGTATTTTATCTCTTTAGCTCGAAAATGCGTGAAAAAGTATCTACAAGATGAAACTTATCAAACTCTATCTCACTCTCTCTAAGTTGATCTCTTCAACTTACGAATGAGTGTATACTGTTGTTGGGAATATCATCATTCTTGGGCGCCCAAGAGGTCAAAGTTCATTTCAAAGAGGGAAAAACATGTTTGGTGGGAAGTCGTATATTTTATTAAATCCTTAGAAAAGTTAATACTACTACATATATTCAATGAGTGACGTCAATGGTTTAAGGTTTTATGTATCTTTTTCATCATTACAAAGTATTAAAATGTGAATACTTGAGTAAATTCAAAGCATTGACAATTATTCACTCAAAGTAATGATTAAAGTCCATGGAAAGGATAATGATAAATGAACTCGAGGAATGACGTCATTCGTTCTATACATTTAATGTCCTTAAACATTCTGAACTCTTTAATATTTCAAAGAAATTCCATTAAAAAAAAAAACGAAAACAAATATAGACATTCTAGACTAAAATGACTAATTCAGGGAAGAACGAATACTCTAATAAGAATAATCAAAAACCACCAAATCATAATGATATTCATATCCCAATAAAAATGCGTTTCAAAGAAGAAACACTATTTATAACTTTTCATTTTTATTCGTTTTCCATCGATTTTGATCGTACTATTAATTTTGTACATGGGCTTAAGTTTGCAGGCTCTTAGTTTTGTCTTCTTTTCTCTTCGGAAAAGGTCTTAATTTCGCTTAAATGTATAAATAAAAATCAAATAGGAAATAGGAAAATTGTGTTGAGAATCATAACATATTTTTTTTAATAGTTTATAATTAAAACTTTTGTTTACGCTTCATTTTATCTATAATAACGAACGATTGTTATTAAGCCGCTTTAGAGTCATCAAGACCATTGTGATTGTTGTTGTTATGTCCTGACCTCACGTTGCAAGACACTCTGACGTCATGTCGACTGTGCCCACAGAGATAAAAATTTATAGAGAGCTTATTCCTTTCGGATGTATCTGTGTCCAATATATTTACTCATCGTCTCTCAAGTATTGATTAATGACACTGATACCGTTCCTATGAAATAAGTAAGGATTCTTCGATTTCTTCTGCGAATTTTGAGGATATTATATATAGTTTTACTTCACATACTTAATTTGTCCTTAAGTTTATGTCATTTTTTCTATCAAAATAACTGTATTTTATAATTGATTATGGTTGACATTGAACTTTTAGAAAGAACTTGAATTTGAACTATAATAGTTATTAATAGATAATTCGGTAGGACAAAAAAAACTCTACCATCGTTTGTGTTGGCCATGTCATATCGGTTTTGGGTTTATTCCCACAAATCTAAAGGCTAAAGTGGTAGTAGTAGATAAAAAGCTCTTTATAAATCATTTCTAATTAATCATTTTATTATGTTAACTTAAGAATGGAACTATATTTTGAACTTTTATCAAGGTAAAAATACAATTACTTTAATTTTAAATTAGTTATTCCCCACAAAAATGAGCAACAAGGATTCATTTAGACAAACTTAACTAGACTTTAAGATCCCTCCACCCCCCACACACAACGGGTATGATGAGTTGGTCCTCTTACTATCATTATTATGTCCCCTTTCATACAAATATATGGCTCACAATTGAATTAGACGATCCCGGATTTTTTTTTTCGTTTTTAAAATATTTCAAGTTAATAAGGAAAAACAATCCAAACAAAGTCCCATTCACTTTTCAATCGATTGCTAGCGATCGACAAAAAAATCTTTTAATCGGCAGTAATATATTAGTTTTATTAATATAAACTATATATATATATATGTATATATATATATCAGACTTGTTGACGTCCAAGAAAAAATTGTCGTCCGTTTGTCGTTGACCAAAGTTATCGTTCGTCATTCTGAAGAAAAAAAAGTGACGACGTTTTTACAAAGGATTTTTTCCCTCGTATTCTGACAAAAAGTGATGACTTGTTTGTTTTGTTGAACGATTACAAAATGAACGACAATCAACAAGTTTGATATATATATATATATATATATATACACACACACACACAACCATAATATATATATATATATATATATATATATATATATATATGAAATATATATATATATATATAATATATATATATATTATATATATATATATATCTATATAATATATATAGATATATATATACTTATATATATATATATATATATATATATATATACAGATTGGTCGAATATACTTTGAAAGTAGTATGTAATATACTACTTTTACTGCGTAGTAATATCTTTTTTCCATATTAGTTATTACTTCACAAAGTAGTATACTACTTTGAGTAATATACTACTTTTTTGAGCATTCTGAACAATAAGTAAGGCAATTCAAACAGGATTTGTAAAAATCCTCACCAAACCTAGTTTGCATTTTTATAATCTCCTATATATGATATTGTAATATTATAAGTGAGCACATGGCTTAAACATGATAAAGTGGTGAATTCAAAGACTAAAAATGACTTTTTACATATAATAAGAGCATAATTTAATATCCAACCCAAGCCCTCGGTCCCGCCTGCTAATATAGGCTTTGATTTAGGGTGGAAAACACCCCAACTCTGGCAAGGTATAAGGGGAGTCCTTACATTCAATCTCATACACCCCAAGCCCTCGGGTCCCGCCTGCTGATATAGGCTTTCATTTAGGGTTGAAATCCACCGCAACTCTGGCAAGGTATAAGAGGAGTCCTTACATTCAATCTCATACACCCCAAGCCCTCGGGTCCCGCCTGCTGATATAGGCTTTTCATTAGGGTTGAAATCCACCGCCAACTCTGGCAAGGTATAAGAGGAGTCCTTACTTTCAATCTTTACACCCCAAGCCCTCGGGTCCCGCCTGCTGAATAAGCTTTTATTTAGGGTGAAACCCACCGCCAACTCTGGCTAGGTATAAAAGGAGTCCTTACTTTCATCTCATACACCCCAAGCCCTCGGGTCCCGCCTGCTGATATAAGTTTTATTTAGGGTTGAAACCCACCGCCAACTCTGGCTAGGGTGTATGTAAAATGAAAGTAGGAAAGGGCACTCGATAGCCGTGTGTGTTAAGGTGTGTTCAACTCTCAATGTTTGGGGCGCAGGTTCGAATCCGGAGAGGGGATGGTCATTTTGGTCTACCTCATTGACAAGATCCTAGGTTCGATAGACTAATTTAATGCTATAATCCTTATTTATATCCTATCGGATGCAATTCTATCGAACCATATAGGCAAAAAAAAAAAAGAAGTAAGGACTCCTTTTATACCTAACGAGAGTGGCGGTGGGTTTCAACCCTAAATAAAAGCCCATAACGGCAGGTGGGACCCGAGGGCTTGGGGTGTTGAGATTGAAAGTAAGGACTCCTTTTATACCTAACGAGAGTTGGCGGTGGGTTTAACCCTAAATAAAAGTCCATAACCGCAGGCGGGACCTGAGGGCTTGGGGTGTATGAGATTGAAAGTAAGGACTCCTTTTATACCTAGCCAGAGTTGGCGGTGGGTTTCAACCCTAAATAAAAGCCCATAACGGCAGGCGGGACCCGAGGGCTTGGGTGTTGAGATTGAAAGAAAGGACTCCTTTTATACCTACCAGAGTTGGCGGTGGGTTTTAACCCTAAATAAAAGTCCATAACCGCAGGCGGGACCCGAGGGCTTGGGGTATGAGATTGAAAGTAAGGACTCCTTTTATACCTAGCCAGAGTTGGCGGTGGGTTTCAACCCTAAATAAAAGCCTATATCAGCAGGCGGGACCCGAGGGCTTGGGGTTTATGAGATTGAAAGCAGGACTCCTCTTAAACCTTGCCAGAGTTGGCGGTGGGTTTCAACCCTAAATCAAAGCCTATATCAGCAGGCGGGACCCGAGGGCTTGGGATGTATAATATTGTAAATTAGGGGTCCTCTCATTCCTAATTGGGTTGGCGTTGGGTTTCAGTCCTAAAAGCCTCAATCGACAATGCGGGCCCGAGGGCTTTGAGGAACTTATTTTCTTTACGATAAAATTCTCCATAAATAACGAAAAGGTTGTTCTGTGTGTTTGGGTCTAATGGAATCCCCTGTCTTAAATATCAATATTGAAGTGCATTTTTAATTTTATTAATAAGCAGTATTAGGTCCTTGGGTGACGTCACATACATTCACAGATCATAAATTTCATCAAAATGCCTGTCGAATATTTTTTTCACGAAAGTAATATGTAACTAGATATTACATATTAGTTATTACTTGAAAGTAATATCTAATATGTTTGTTCTTTCTAGTTATTGCGCAGTAATATCACAAAGTAATATATTACTCGCACGCGCGTTAGGGAACAACACTGTATATATATATATATATATATATATATATATATATATATATATATATATATATATATACTATATATATATATATATATATATATATATATAATATATATATATATATATATATATATATATATATATATATATATATATATATATATATATATATATATATATATATATATATTAGGGTTGTTCTTATTTTTCAAATGTTTGAAATGTTAGCCATTGAGTGGATTTTCTGTTTCTTGGTGACAAAAGAAGACGACATACAAAGTTTGAACAAAATCGGTCAACATTACGAGGTCGCGCAAAGAGGTCAAAGTTTTAAAAATTTAGTAAAATACAGTTTCCCGCCAATTTCTTCAAAATGGTGGACGTTACAGACTTCAATAATAATTATTAATTTAAAGGAAATCTAATTTACTACCAGACGTATGTTTGATGTTTTTTAATAAAACAAAGTTTTCAGTAAAAACAAAGCAAGAAAGGGAGTGAGTATTGTTAGCTTATTTCATAGCTTTTTTGTATCAATTAACTTCACTCGCCTGTAGAAGATGACTTGTTCGCTTCAGAGTAAAATAGTACTTTTAAGTTTAGTAAAACTTTAGATGATAAATCCAAAAATGACCTTGGTTGCATTCTATCAGTTCAGAATTCAGTACAATCTGAGTTTACATCATATGATTCAGAGCCTGTATTGACCTATAAGAAATCGATTATGAAAAAAATAAATAATAATTGTTTCTTAGATTTGCGTCAAGGTATCCTCTCAAATTTTACTTTGTCTCTGACGCATACATAATCCATTATATGCGTCATTTTGTACGCAAAATAGGCTTTTTTAAAGGTACATATAACTCTCTACTTATTAAACTCACATGATTTAGTATACCAAAATATTAAAGCTGGTTAACCAAGCTTTCATTTGATATGTTTGGTGTTCTAAAAATCGCCATACTTTAAGAGATATAAGCAAATACGTACTGTCCCCCAAAAATTGATCTTTTGATATGAGAATATACGATTACCTTTGGTAACGCCAGTTAGTGTTGCCTGGATAGCAAGAAAAAAGAAGGGAGAGAAGGGAAGAAAAATACCCCCTCCCTTCTCTTTCTCTTTCTATCCAGGTAACACTAACACCATTACCAGATGGTAATCGTATATTCTCATATCAAAAGACAATTTTTGGGGGACAGTACGTATTTGCTTATATCTCTTAAAGTATAGCGATTTTTAGAACACCAAACATATCAAATGAAAGCTTGGTCAACCAGCTTTAATATTTTGGTATACTAAATCATGTGAGTTTAATAAATAGAGAGTTATATGTACATTAAAAAAAGCCTATTTTGCGTACAAATGACGCATATAATGGATTATGTATGCGTCAGAGACAAAGTAAAATTTTGAGAGGATACCTTGACGCAAATCTAAGAAACAATTATTATTTATTTTTTTCATAATCGATTTCTTATAGGTCAATACAGGCTCTGAATCATATGATGTAAACTCAGATTGTACTGAATTCTGAACTGATAGAATGCAACCAAGGTCATTTTTGGATTTATCATCTAAAGTTTTACTAAACTTAAAAGTACTATTTTACTCTGAAGCGAACAAGTCATCTTCTACAGGCGAGTGAAGTTAATTGATACAAAAAAGCTATGAAATAAGCTAACAATACTCACTCCCTTTCTTGCTTTGTTTTTACTGAAAACTTTGTTTTATTAAAAAACATCAAACATACGTCTGGTAGTAAATTAGATTTCCTTTAAATTAATAATTATTATTGAAGTCTGTAACGTCCACCATTTTGAAGAAATTGGCGGGAAACTATATTTTTACTAAATTTTTAAAACTTTGACCTCTTTGCGCGACCTCGTAATGTTGACCGATTTTGTTCAAACTTTGTATGTCGTCTTCTTTTATCACCAAGAAACAGAAAATCCACTCAATGGCTAACATTTCAAACATTTGAAAAATAAGAACAACCCTAATATATATATATATATATAAGTAGCAGAAATCTAACGTAGTAACATCGATCTATTGAATGCCAATCAGTAGTCTTAGTTCTGCATTTATTGATAAATGTAATTCATCCTTACATGCAAAAGAAGAGAACACACATGTGCTCAATGTATTTTAACCTGAAAGCTCCTCCCGCCTTTTTAGTGGGGCGGTTTAGCTCAAAATTTCAAAAGGATTGTGCATTTTGTGATACAAGCATAAAATTTGGCACAAATGTACATTGATATATGGCAAACATTTTCAGATATTGAGCCACTCGGAATTCTCCCTTCATGTCCGCCATATTGCAATTAAAAATGGCCGCCATCTGAAATCTATATTTTCAATTATCTTTGGGTCTAATGCTGCTATTGACTCGATTCTTGTGTCTAAATGTATGTTTTTTGGGGCAAGAAATCTAATGGAAACAATCTGCATCGCATATTTTGTACCAATGAGCCGCCATATTGGATTTCAAAATGGCCGTTGATTGAAATTTACATTTTCGATTATCTTTGGTCTAATACTACTATTGACTCGATTCTGGTGTCTAAATGTAGGTTTTGGGGGCAAGGAATATAATGGTAACAATATATGACAATATCCATTTTCAAAATGACATCTTTATTACAGTACTTCACTTAAGTCATGAGAGATGAACATTCATCATCATGTATTTTACATACTTTGTATTTGTGTCATATTAACCAGTTCAGCACTGCCACAAGTAAATGAATGTTGTGGACTCCTCTTCATGTGCAATCCCCTTCACACACACAGAGGGCTGTGCACTTAAGGGCAGCCTTCTTGCACTTGCAGCGTCTCACACACCCTTTCTGGCACTTGCAAGAAACCAACTCGATGCAAGTGTGAGCTGCCTCAGGTAGCCTGGTCCAGAATGGTGTGTATTGTCCTCCAGTCATTGACCAACCCCAGTTGGTTGGTGGTGGGAGTTCTGGTGCTGGCAGTAGTATCTGACCTCACACATGTCCACCTTGATATACTGCCCTTTTGACATGTTCCTCTAAAGCTGCCTTCGTCGGAGGGATCAGCTGCACATTGTTCTTCCTTGCGAAGAGTTTCCACCTGGCCTTGTAAATATCCGTGCATTTGCTGGTTCGGTCATACAACAGGATCACGAACCTCTCGATGATGCACATTGCATCATTTGGTATGCCACTTGGTGCGGAAGAAAGCTGAATCAGCGCCTCAGTTATTCTGGCAGTACTGTCCAGGCTGCCCATGCGGTCTTCTTGCCATGTCTAGCAAAGCTTGACACAGTTTCGCATCCAGTTAGAGCATGGAACATTGGCAATAATTCAGACAATGAACATATTCGGACAAGATTAGTTTGTGTATTATGATTGAAATGTGTGTACAAATGTTCCATAACTTTGTCAATAAATCTAAAACAAGTTTGAAAGTATGCCCAATTGGGCAAGCATTATTTTTAAATTGTTTTAATGTGATTTAAAACCAGTTGTCCAAACAGAAGTCAAGGCCGGACGGTCACCCCACATGATGTTTTCACACTTCAGATGGCAAAAAATGACCAATAACCAACATGTTTAAATAAAATAAGAGTGGGCACATGTAGAAGGAACGTATTAGACATACATGTTATATTTTTTATTCATTTTATGTTTAATATTAGGTAAAAAGTTCCATCGGACAGAAAAAGTAAGCGTCACGTCTTTGACCCTACTACAATTCAAACCATATTGGAATCCAAGTGGTTAAAAATATGCATTGCATATTGTTACCATTGGATTCCTTGTCCCCCATAACATACATTTTGGTACCAGAATCGAGTCAATAGCAATTTTAGATCCACAGATAAGCGCAAATGTAGATTTTAAATGGCGGCCATTTTGAATTCCAATATGGCGGACATGAAGAGAGAATTTCGAGTGGCTCAATATCTGAAAATGTTTGCTATATGCCAATGTACATTTGTGCCAAATTGTTGCTTGTATCACAAAATGCACAATACCTTAGCTATGCTGCCCCACTATTTGTCAATACTTGTTTTTCCGTATATCGAATTTTCCTTATTCTACGGAATATGACGTCACAGATTACATTTTTTCTTTGAACTTGTTTTATATGGACCTTGTTAGCATAAAAACATACACAGCCTTCGGATCCTTAGTCGTAGAAAGTTTGATTTCTTAAATCCTGTTTTTTCCTGTTGTAAATTTTCAAAAGAACTCCTAATTATGTATTTCAATGTATAAATAACAAATATACAAAGTATGAACTCGACTTACACAGTTTACGCAGATTAAAGAAAATTCATAACAACTGAGTCCTAGCTAGCTACACTAAAAAGCTGTTTTGAACAATAATAAAAACATAGAAATAACTACAAAATAAAACAATTACTACAATGAGTATGATGTTTACAGGTGTAAACTCCGTTTACTTAGGTATCTTTGTCGTTGTTTCTTCAGACTTGCCATCTGTAAATGAAATACTTTAATTATGATTAACATAACATATTTTTAATATATACTTAAGCCGGGCTACCCTTGTTTTAAAAATGGAAAATATTTATGAAACTCCAGCATTCTTTCAGCCAATTTTTACCGACTTATGTATTTTCTTGTAGAAATGAAAAGTTAAAATACGCAGCAAGTCATTTAATTGGAACATATATAAGGATAAATGTTGTCGATAATATCTGAGCAAATATATGAAGATTATTTATAAAATAGCTGCTCTGGATCATTTTAATACATAGCATATATGTCTTAGTTTCAAAGATCTCAATACAAAACAAAACATTAATATATTTATTATTAGGCGTTATTCAGATATTATAAAGTATTTTCGTTCCCATTCTCCAAAAACATAGATCTATGTTGAAAAAAATAATATTTGATAGCCGAAATATGGCAATGTAGAAGTGCCCCCCCGATGCAAATTAAGCATTTGTTTTTAAAGTGTAACTTCATTTATTCAGGATTTATAAAATAAATCCAACTGTTTCTCCTATTTTATGTTAGTTTTATAACAAAAAATTACAAAGTTAAAACAATTGGGCATTTAGAAAAAACTGTAACTCCTTCTTCATTATATTTCATTTATTTTTAAGTTACAACTTTTACTTTCCTCAAAAAACACGTCCTTCAACAATCCAAATGGCGGCTTATGAACTAGGTTAGAATAACTACATAAAAAGGTTTGAGAGTTTTAGAACTGCTACATCAAAAATAGTTAAGTGATTATATGCCAGAGCTGCTTTCCTCTGGCACCGCCGATTCGGTATTCGGTAGATTTTATTATATATCTACCGAATATCGATCGGTGCGGTGGATACGAAAGAAAGAGAAATTGATTTACGTATCTGCTCTGTGACTTCTTCATATGCATTTAGTAACGGGCAATTTATAACAAAAGACAATTAAGTACATACTTTTTTATAATTCTTTTTATAGATCATTGAAATTTAGTACATGTTATTTTATATGAATCATATATGCACTCGGATTTGAAGGAAATGGAAGGCAAAGGCAAACAAATTATTTCCTTAAGTATCTTTTGTTATACGTTGTTCGATATGAAATTGCGCTTTCAGCTTCGGAGTTGTTTATTTATTTTGCAAAGTTCAACTTCTTCAAACCAGGTAACAACGCTTCCAGTTCTAAATACCGATTTACATTCGGGAGTCGCAACTCTATCATCTGCTCATCTCTGAAAATATTATGTAAAATCAAATGGCTTCCTAATAACTAACCCCAGTTGAGTAAAAATATATTCTGAATAATAACCAGCTACAAACCTGAACTCTTCACAGCGTCCTCTTTGGTGTTGTCAACTATAAGCAAAGCAATAATAATCATCATACTACATTAATAATAAATGATGAATCAGCATTATATATTACCTGATTCTCCCTTAGAGCTAACACAGTTACAGTCCCATCCAGAGGGCCCCTCACAGACACCTCGGGCATAGCCCTTCCTCTGGCAGTCCAGGCGACAAATGGCGTCCTCCACGCAGAGGGCCCACTGACGAGGAGACACAAAGTCGTCGGCACAGTCGCAGTCCGTGTTGTCCGCATTGCAGGTCCCCGAGAGGCGTCCTACTGTTTGGCAAGTGGACTTGCAGAAACTATGGATGAATATAACAAATACGTAAGATATAAAAGGGTTAGGCAGAGAGACAAGAGAGTAAGAAATATTTTTGGTATTATGATTGAACTGCCACAAAGTGTAATAAAGTGGGCGGGAGGCCACTTTTATTCTCTTTGACAAATGTGTGTCTTCTTTGTAAGGAAGGAAGAAAAGACTTGATTGTTGATGTCTCATAAGTGATCCTCCTATTTGTAATGTAACTGCAATCAGGTAAATATGCAGACAGATAAAAAAAAGCATAACAAGGTCAATAGTATACAATACAAATAACAGGATAAGATTGAAGATACATATATTTAGATGAGGTTTGTGTTACTAAAGGATCGAATGAGATTTGTTAGATAATTCTTGTTACAATATTGGTGAGGAAACTAAGCATTATTTGAAGAGAAAATGGTCCAGTTTCATGGCAGCTGCGGCGATAATTGGTACCCTAATACTAAAGATTCCATCTCTGAAGGATATTTATTAGGCTTAGTGACCCACGGGTCTTCTCTTTCCATTTTATCTTCTGCTAAGATATAATAGAAAAGCTTATGAAAAAGTTCTAAAACGTTTACAAAATAATGTGTTAATTGTTTGTTATCCGCAAGTCTTTCAAAAAAAATCTATGTTTTTCATTGTTTTGTTTATGATAAATGCTTACATTAAAAGCTAAAATCATGAACTATGTATAAAAAAAATGGGCGGGAAATAATAGGTTAAATATACGTATAAATAATAAAGGTACACAAATAGATAACTTGTGCAGAACACGTTGATTTATTGGTCAGCTGTGGAGGAAATAAGTCATTGGGATTTTAGTGAATATAATAAATCTAATTTACGGAGAAGCCTTATATCAGGAATGTCAATAAAAGTCTCTGAATCACTTGGTGACCGATGCTATATTCTCATAAATGTAAAGGGCTCAACATTGAATCCCATAACCAAGCCCTACAAATAAGCCAAGGCAAGGAATAAAACATACAGGATCTACAGGCCGAGAATTCTTTTTATCTGCCTCATCTAAACTAAAGAATATCTGCTGGTAGCTAAGACTCTATGATGGGTCGATTCGAGAAGAAAACAAAGAATATTTCGAATATTTTAGCAGTCCTCTGAAACACTATCTGCGATCCTTATTTGTTTAACATCTCATCTATTATAATTTATATATATACAGAGAGAGAGAGAAATAGAGAGAGAGAGTTTAGTACTACTACCCCCCGACTAGCACCGGGCTTTTACCCCTCGTTACTAATATTTCTTATCTCTTTTAAGTCCACTTATGAAGTTCACTTTGTTTTCTTTATGACAAAGTTGTATTAGTGTTTAAAGTTTATGTTCCTAATATCGATCATATGTTCTATATGACCGATATTAAGAACATGGTTTTCAAACCCTGATGCAAAAGAAAACACAGTTAACTTTATAAGTGGACTTTAAGGGATAAGAAAAACTCGCATATTTTGGGCGCCTACAGCGCCCAAATGTTCGCCCTTCGGGTATGGGTAGGTTTTGGAGCTAGTTTGTGAGTGAAACAGACCTTAAAGAATATAAGAGGGAGAGAGAAAATAATTTACTGTTTTGTACAAACATTCCTCATAAAAAGTTTGACTTTGTACAAAGAATATGTTTTTAAGTCCCATGAGATGCTTTTTTCTTTTTCTATTTCTCTAACTCCTCCTCCTACTTTTCTTTTTTCCTCTCTTTACCTTGAAAAGTAGGTAGTAAAATCAGACAAGGTCTGATTTTTTTTCCATTTCTAGTCCCATCACTTTGCAAGTAGTTTTATTAGGTCTGTCTTGACCCAAGGATTCCATAGGTGCCTTCAAAGTTCAAATCTGACCATAAATGTGGGAGCAGATAGCGTGCGGACATACAGACAGACAGAGATTGGTGAATTATTATATAGATTAGTACCTAACGGGGGGTGATTGTCTGGGGTTGTAGTCCTGTTAGGATATATATAACATTACACAGATTATTTTTGAATTCTCCAATATCATATATTAATTATATATTAAATTATAGACCTTTTTGTCCATAATTACTTACGCAATTAGATCAAAAATATAAATATAGATAGGATTATCCTTATCAATGACATCAGTGAGAGGCTCTATATTATATTTATATGATATATTATATATATATTGGTTATATATTGACCTTTATGCTCTGCATGCAATATCCTACTGCATTTCATGCTAGTTTAATAAATAATTAATAGGTATACAAATGTGAACTCGGGCATTTCCTTGAGTTCCTTAGGTTTGTTTTGAAAGGACTTCTTGATATTTATAATAAAGCTATTGCCAGAAAAAATAAAGATATATTCACATGATTTTTATTAAAAAAGCCTATTAATAGAAATATCATTACGTTTCTGTCTCTTTGTTGAAATCAATGCTTCCTATTTAATGTCTCAAATATTAGTATAAATATTTGCAGACGAAAAGCAACGGCAATCGTAATACTATATAGAAGGAACATCAAAGTACACCTAATGCATATAATAGACCTATTAATAATCTTTATTTGCACTTTTCAATATAATACTCCGATAGTTAATGCACATCCAATAAACAAATACAATTTTAAGTACTGATTAATTTAAACACATTGATCAAGTGAGGCGCGTGGCATGAGAAGGACCTCTCGCCACAAATTTTTTTCTTGAGATATTCGCGTTTAAAGTTTGGGAAAATGAAAATACCATAACTTTTTTAATATTTGAACTACAGAGCAGATATTGTGATCATTGGAAAGCTCTTCACGTCAAGAATTTAGTCCACTACATGAAAAAAATTAGACTTCGTGCACGTGCACGTCGTGCACGTACATACGTACAAACAGTGACTGTTTATCAAAGTTAAAAATAATTTATTTATTATAAATTAATATAATATATTTAGGCCAGGGGGGGCAAGGGGGAACTTTATGGTGACACGCTACGGACTTTTTCATAGTCCATCACGGTGTCGTCAAGATCCTAAATACGCACTAATTATGCACAATAATAATAGTAAACAAACGCAGACTGCCACGTACGCACGACTACTACGAGAACTTGTTTACGTCTATCTACGCTCAGTAGTTACTGAACGGCCGTTGGCTGGGTCGTCTGGCGCTTCAGTCGCTTTTACGTGCCTCAGTGGTAAGAGGACGTTCCAACACTACGATTTTCTAGTTTTTTCGAGACGCCCGCCAAGACGAAAAATACATTATTCTTTATGGGGAAAATAGACCCGCTTACAGTATCTAAAGGGCCTCCCATTTTATACCATCTTATAGTACTCGAAGAGAGAAATCGCATGGTGTAAAAAAACCGATTTGGCAACTTTGTGGCGAGAGGCCCTTCTCATGCCACGCGCCTCAAGTATGTATAGTTCAAAAACTGCCGTAAGTCCTTCCATATATTTCTATGAATTTGTGACTCCTTGGTAACGTCAATTTCCTTACCGCTTCATTTATACATATAGATTTAGGTAACTAAATAATTGTCACTATAGACATTTCCAACTTTTAAAATATATTGATTGACAATCGGTACGGTATTCGGTAGTTTCTGCCGAATATTGTATAATCGGTTCGATATTTGAAATATACCGTCGGTAGTATTGAATACCGATTTACATTCGGTAGTCGCAGCTCTGCTAATTTCTCATATCTATCGAACCTAGGATCTTATCAATGAGGTAGACCAAAATTGACCATCCCCTCTTGGGATTCGAACCTGAGCCCCCAACATTGAGAGTTGAACACACCTTAATGCACATGGCTATCGCACTTCCTCCTCGAATTATAACTTTAAAAAAGTATCCAAATGCTTCCATTCCTATTATGCCTAAATAATAGAAGTGACCTAGAAAGTATAATGGGTCTGTAAGGAACATTCATAGTATAAAACGTTTTTATATCGTACGATACCGATTAGACAGAGTTTGTTACCAACTACCGTATTTCATTTTTTCTATCGAATCTCGGTTGTTTATATACTAAATCAACAGCAAAAAAACAACACTTGATATTATTAATTCAACGTGGATTCCCATTGGGAGACCCGTGCAAGTCCATATGGCATCAGGCCTAATAGCAATGTATCTCATTTTTAGATATACCCAAATAAAAATAGCATTAATGTTATGAAAATTATGCGAGATCTTTTAAAACTTCCATAATAAATTGATCGTCCTTTTATTAAGTAAAAATAAACTGGTACTTTTCCTTAATCTAGTCGATGTTTATATTTCTTTTTGATTGGCTGCCAAAGAGAGGGATTTGAACTATCCAATGCTTAACTCTTCCAAAATAATGTGTTTAGGGTAGAGACGCCTTCATTTTGAAGTCTTTTTTGCAAATTTTGCTGGTTTACAAATAAATGTTTGTCATAAACCAGGACTATATAATTATAAAGGTATAAAACAACTACACAACCCATCCAAATAGTTAAATAAACAGAATGCAATATCTGAGTATCTATTACTTCCTTTAATTGGATGTAAAAGAAAGGTACTTTCCATAGATTAGTAGTGTCGTTTTATTTTTTTTAATGTTATACTTTTTAATAGGGAAAAGTTCATTTCAAAAAAATTGTCGTCACTTTTATTCAGAATGACAAACGACAAACGAAAGACGAACGACAAACGAACGACGAACGATTCTATATTAAATGAACGAAGAACGATAACTTTGGTGAACGAAAAACGAACGACAATTTTTCGCGAACGTTAACAAGTCTGACTGGGATGTATCGAGGCTATATCTACATGCCCATCACTGGATCTAACTCAAGATAAAGATCGTAGATTATGCCACTTACTCGCTAGAAATGAGACATCGAGAGGGGATGAGCTTCTTAACGCTTTTGCTGATCTCCCAAGACTTTGCATTCTCCTTAAAATCATCCACACTCTGACTGATTGTATCTGCGAGGTCATCAAATTCCTGGAAATGTCTAGGTCCTTCTCAGAGCAATTACATTCATCTTGAGCATCACAGGAGCCTAAAGGAGAACACAAATGAGAGTAATTAGTACGTAATAGGATATTGTAAAATGATATTCTGAGTGAGCTCATGCCTTATTTGCACTTGAAAATAACCTTCTCATGTCGTGATTGAGAGTCTCTGAATTGAGACTAAATTAATAATGACAGGAAATGTCAAATTAGCAAATCGTATTTAGTTTTTATAAACAGGGGGGGGGGAGCAAATATAATTTTACGTCGTTCAAATTATGTCTAAGAGGTATTAGGATATACCTATGTACAAAATATAAGCACTTAAAAAACTCCTGCTTTGAAGACTTCTTTGATTTGTGTATACAAGAGAACTCCTAGGTTGGGTGACTAATAACTCTATGTAACAGGATTTTGCCCCTGGGTTGAAATTTCTAATTTGAGTCCCATTTTTTACGTAGATTCCAAAAATGCCACTCAAAATATCGTCTGAAAAAAGGTTTGGATTTTATGGTCTTTTTTTTGAAAATAATTATTTTCATCATTTGTAATGGTTCAGGCCCAGTTATCTACGTGCAAAGTAAGAATAACCACAAATGTCAGTAGTATTTATTTTTCTATTATATCTGTGCATTTCAAATCCGTTTTTATAATTTATATATCTTTCGTACTAATCGAAAAAGTAGGCTTTATATTTCAAAAAGTTGACCATATTTTAGTGTTATATTTAAGCGGCTATATATATTTTGTTTCGAGTCTTTTGACTAAAATCAATATGTAATATATTTTTGGTATATGTCAATGCATTTCAGAACAGTTTTTATAATTTCGATATCTGGCATGAAAGTAAAGAAAAGATCAATTTAGTAGGACGAAGTATTGATCATACTAAGTAACTACTTTTAGGTGATTCATTGAGGTTGCAATAAATATTATTGTGATTTGATACGAAAAAAAACAGGTTTGCCTTTTTATTTACATATAATTATTTATAAGTATCAAAAATAATTTATTTTTTAGAGAGTTACTGTAATTGGAAAATTGCATTCCAATGTTGTTATCAAATTATTTAAGGAACTTGCAAAATAAAAAGGCAAACCTGTTTTTTTTTCTTCGTAACAAATCACAATAATATTTATTGCAACTAGGGTTGGACTGTATGAAAATTTTAATACCGTGGTATGGGCCTTCCTCAATACCGTGGTATACGGTATTATCGCGGTATTTTCTTTGCCGTCCTAATATGTTCTAAAATATGCATTATATACTCAATATGTTCTAAAATATGCATTATGTACTCACAGGCCTTAAAAACATTATTGTTCAATTCGACGGGCTTCCACCCACATCTGACAGCGACGTTTAGGGATAGATATGCCTTAATAGTCCTACTGTGGTTGGAGTGTGCACATGTCAAATATTGAAATTAGCTGGCTGAGTTAGTGTGCTCTCATTGGCTAGAACAGCGTGCCAATTACGTTCATTGGTCTGAATGTGCAGTTGTGCACGTGACTACTTAATTTAAATTAATTTAGCTGAGTTAGAGAATGGGGATTCATCGGACGGACACGCAGTAAATCATAAATCAAACATGTTTAAAATGAACATAAATAACACGGAGAAAACAAACTGGGAAAGGCCAAAAACAAAACATGTCTGTACACAGAAGCACAGCACACACACATTCACTTTAGCCTTGGCAAAATACATTATAGCCTTGCCTTGAACTGCCGCTACAGACATGGGAATTATACAACCTCTAAAAATCAAAGAATTGACCACGACTATAACCTAGCCTTTCAGAGAATTTTAAACCAAGCTTGCTGACTCCCGGGTGTTGCTACAAACTGCAACAAGCCTATGATTAACGTTTAAACCCAACTCAAAGCGGATCACTAAAATATTTAAGAACAGGACGGTAAAGTTCACATTTACTCAAAAACATTTAGGCTCTGGTTAATATGACTAGAACACATGGCTTTAGCTATGACTTGTACATGAAAATAATAACCTACACGGCCCGCCTAAGCATTCAATTCAGATGGACTGCAGAATAGATCCCAAAAATATTTTCTGTTTGTAACAACAAGTGGGCAAGTTGGGCAAGTGGATATCATTAGTTGGGCAAGTTGAGGTGCGCAACACACTTGGGTAGGTAAATGCGCAGTGGAGGTTGGACTCTGCTGATGAACCATGGACATTAACGATTCCCAACCCAATACCCAAATACTGTTTGAATATTAACTAAACAAGTAGCGCATCTGACCCTCAAAATATGCATATTATTGTATTCTACGTGGTTAGGCAAATCTGCACAAATTCTGCCTCAGCCGGGCGCGTCATTGGGCTCAAACGTTGTGTCCTTAGGCTTACAACTTACATTATGTACCCGTTTCCTTAATTACACAAATGCATGCTGATCAGAACCATGTAGGCATTGTCAGTGTTTTTTTTTAGTTTTTTTTTTTTAACTAAGGCTACGTTTCATGGCTGGATCGAAAATTTGCCACCAAAAACACAATTTATTTAGGAACTTCTTTGGACTGTATTCATGGCCATACCGTCCAAACGCAATACCGTCACGGTAAAACGGTATACAGTTTTACAGTCCAACCCTAATTGCAACCTCAATGAATCCCCCCCAAAAAGTGTTAGAAAAAATATTTGTCTATTTTAGCTGCGGAAAAATTGTAACCATACGTCCTTATTAGAGGATAAATTATCTGAATAAAGTATGATATATATATATATATATATATATATATATATATATATATATATATATATATATATATATATATATATATATATATATATATATATATATATATATATATATATATATATATATATATATATATATATATATATATATATATATATATATATATATATATATCTATATATATATATATATATATATATATATATATATAATAACACTATGCATTCAAATAATAATATCTATCTATATACGATGTTCTATATTTAAAAATGGAATTTCTAATGGCTGGATTTGGTTCTTTTATGAAAGCTGTTTTTTATATTCAGGTAAATAAGTAAAATACAGTTATATTCCTCATTTAACTGCTTGCATAACTGTAAGGTACTCAGATGTGTTGAATATGAGCTAACAGGACCTACTGAGATGACAAATCTTCTGTCTTTTCTTTAAGTCGTAGTTCTTTTAAAGAAATGTAATTTGCCTACTGGTAACGGCTCTTACAATAGGGATAAGATATTATAGCGTACCTGATTCGTATCTTTTGGCATTGTATGATTCTGTTTGACACAATGTCAGTATGAGGCAAATATTATTGTTATTGATCTTAATTAGGGAACAAGAAATTAATTTATATACTAACTTTTTTTTAAATTTCACATATCCACGTGACTTAAAATGTAACAAATCTTATTATTAATGTTGCTCTTAGTTTTTTTAAATGCAGTCCAAATTATGATATTAATTGAAGGAGTCCACTCACTAAGAGCGGCATTAACACTAATATTCGCCATATTCTGACGTCACGATAAATTTATTCATACAGAACCAAGTGGTATATGTGTACTGAAGATCTTTCAACATATATAAATGTCTCCTGCAACATACAGATCAAATACTTAACAAATTATTTATTTAATATATACAAAAATACCAATAAAATTAATTTTAACAAATTTAATTCCATTATTTATTAACGAAAAAGATGTTTAAAACACATACCAGTAGTGTGTCCAGTGGCCTTGCACGTCAGTTTACAGGACCAAGCTCCAAGAAATCCACAACGGAATCCTCCTTGGATTTGTTGACTGCATAGTAACAGGATTCCTAGAAGAAGAAACCCTCGCATCTTACTGGTTATGAGTACGTCTGATCTTTTCACTTCTTCACTCAATGACTAAGTGAGAAGAATGAACGCACCTTTTAATTCTTCTTTATTTCATATGTTTTTGTGTTGAGGGGATCGCGCTCTTAAAAAAAACTACTACTACTACAAAAAATATTTGTTCCAGGAAGGTTGTGTGCTAATAATAGAACTTTAAATTGACTCCATATAGTTCACACACACATTATATGTATTTTCATATTTATTTAATTGGTTGAGACCTCACCATCAAGGATCCCTGTCCTCAAACGTACATACACGAAATAAACGGAAATACGTCTATACAATGAATATAATGGAGAGTCACATATTTTATTTCATAATGTCAACTGATGCGTTTTTTATGATTCACATTCCTTTTCTTTTAAACAACAATGTTCTTTAAAAAAGTCCCATTTTGATGTCCTTAAGAATATATTTTAAAGTTGACCTACAAACCTTATGAGCAGATATGTATAAAAATAATGAAATAGCCCTGACCGTGTATTTTCTTATCCTTTCAGGCCAAAACAAAAAGAGAAATAGTGCTAGAAAAACGGTTACATTCATAGGAATCATCAAACCTCCACCTATTTATTGCTTCAAGGGGTTTCAAACATAGAAATATAAAGACATAGAGAGGTTATTGGATTCTTCAGAGGCATACGTCAATTGCCCAATATAGACAAATCTTTCTATCTCTATAATCAGCTTACGATAACAAAGTACAAATTATTTGTTTATATTAGGCACAGACGTTACCTGAACGATGTTTCACTGTCTTTGAAGGGAATAAGCTCTCTATATCTCTATGGTTTCAAATGATACTCTTGAACGATTTGTAAATAACTGTTGCTTACATGTATACCAACTGATTATATTATTTTCCTATTATTTCTGATGAAATAGTAAGAAATGCAAGCAAGAAAGAAAGAGCGACACAGTTTCTGCTCTTGATTGTCTTTTCATTGATTTGTTTTCATTTTCTTCATATAGAAGGAGGAAAATAGTTTATTTCAACTAAATAAAAATCAGGACTAAAAAAAATGATTAAATTATTAGTATGTTTTAGTAATGATAATAAGTAATGAGTCTCCTGTGTTATCACATCCTGTTTTTTCAGGGCTATGTTTTCAAAGTAACTAATTTGCACTATCAATATATTTTGTGCGCATATTTTACAGACCAGAAAATAAGTTAGTTTATATAAGTTACTTGAAAACAAGTTTCATATCCGTTAGCTCTTTTGATCTATAAAGGAGCATGATTAATTTTTTTAAATTATTCATTCCCTTTCAAATACAAGAAATGCCAATTGAATTATCAGCTTCAAATACAAGTTGTTTTACTACAGGGTGTACGCGCAAATCGTGCACACTTTCGACTTTTTTAAACATCCCCTCATATTTCCGAAAAATTGAAGACCACAATCAAATGGTTTTTAGGACTTATTTATTAACTACTTGAGCAACTAATTTCGAAATGGTCACCACCAGCATCGATAATGGCAGTGATCCTGGGCCTGAAGCTGGAGCACACCTTGCTGATGAAGCCCACGGACATGTTGGCCCACTCTTCATTGACGGTGGCCTTCATGGCTTCCACACTTGGGTGAGGTTTGGCACAGACCTTCCTCTCCAGATTGCCCTAGATACTATAGTCCAATGGTGAGCAATCTGGACAAGAAGGGGACCACATTGACCAAGGCCAGAATGCTGGTAGATTCTCCTGGCACCAGTTTTTTTTTTTTGGCCTTATGCCCTTAGGGTAAGTGCTGTCAAGCCATGGTTTTACCACCGTCTTCATCACCTCCAAGTACTCCTCCGTGCTAACCCTTAATCCCTTGGGGAACCAATAAGGGGGCATGGCCTTTCCATCGCTTGTCACCACGCCCAACATCATGGCTCCAGCTGGGTGCTTGGTCCTGTTGATAGGGGGGACATCGTGGGGGCTCAGAGCAAGGTAGCGGTCGTTCTGAGCATTCCGGCCTTGATCAACGACCCAGAACTTCTCGTCGCTAAAAACACGCACCACACCTGGATTTTTCTTCATCCAACTTAAGATTTTGAGTCCTTTTTCCACTCTTGTGGCCTTGTTTTGGTTCTGAGGAAGTGGCAATGTCTCCTGACATAGCTATGAAGGCCTAGGACCTTGGTAGCAACTAGGATTGTTGTCTTGGACAGTCCAACGGCCTTGCCACGTCCTTTTGAAGATCTCCGGATTCTCTTCGATTTTGGACTTGGTCCTTGTCAAAGTGGGTTCATCCAGCTTCTTTTTATGCCCACCACTTCCAGTCTTCCTCTCCAGTCCCTCCCCGCTTGACAAAAGGGCCTTGAACTTGTAAACAATGCGTCTTGAGCAGCCATCCTTGTTCACGATGACTGACACCGGCTAATTCGCCTCCAAGGAGCAGCAATCCTGATCCGTTGTGCCTCCATATTTCCGGAACAAGAGAAGATAGAGAGAAGCTCTAAAAACAAACTTTGTTTACTTTTTCTTCTCTATTTGTTACAATCAAAAGCAGCATAACTTTTTAAGAAAAATATTGCAAAAAATTGAAAACCTCTCTGATGCAGTAAAATTGAAGTGATTCTGACCTTTTTTAATTCAGTGGCCTTATAATTATGCTGAAACTTTCAAATGGGTGCAATCACTTTATAATGGAATCATCGTATGATTCTAAGAAGCTTTACATAATTGTTCAACTAGTTTCAGAAATAATCAACCATACCTTTTTTGCCATACTAAAAATCAAGGTCGAATCTGACCTAACCTGTGCAGCAAACAACAGGTCACCATCAAAAATGTCACTAACACATTTGAAAGACAATATCCTAATGCACATTAGGTTATAAATAATATTACTGTGGTCCCATTCGTTTAGGCACAACTGTAAGTATCAGACTTTAGGTCATTTGTGCACGATTTGCGCGTACATTGTACATACTGCACTTTGTTTGTAATGGGGTTTTTTACATGGTCCTATCCAAACGAATTCTTTAAATTTCAAAATCTGGGTAATTAATGTAAGATCAATTTTGACATTTTCAAATGTATATGAATTAAATATTATTGATCTGCTTTTATGCTTTCTCAACATTTTTTTTTTCGATTAGCGTAAAAAATCGAATCATTTAATTATCTATACTAATACATAAATAATTCCGTTCGTTTCCCTGTATCTTCCGAACGGTTCTTTATATCTTGACATAATTTTCAGTGAATAGTTTTTGAGAGCTCAGGGAGTGTTTTAGTGTGGTAGTAAACTCCCGGAAAAAATCGTCCATCGCTTATTTTATTCGTCAAAACGTTCTTTGTTAAATTTTGACCAAATTTTCTGTGGATGATTTGAGGTAATAAGACGTGTTTTTTGTTTTATTGGGTATTTACTGGAAAATTCGTTCTCCATATGATTACTTAAAAATAAGCTATTTCTGTCCCTGTCTTTCCTCCCAAATTTAAGTTTGCGTAAAAAAAAAACCTTTTTTATAGCTCAACCTCGCGCTAATCATATTTTAATAATGCCTAAAGATGGAGATTGATGTCACATTACTCTTCTCTATGAAATGACTTAAAAATAACTTCTTTTTATGATTTTCAAATACTCAGCCTTAAGGAATCGTAAATGGAAGAAATGGCAATGAAAGGCAACTTTTTAAGGAATACTTTTCATAAGAGAAATAACATACGATAACATCAAGACTGTCTGTGAGACAAATCTTGTCAAGGTCCCTGAAAAGTTAGTTAATAATTTAATTAATAAAGGGCAAAATTATTATTCTAGAGGGACTATATAAAACAATATTTTATTAAGGACTATAGACAATCAACATTAAAAATCTTCAATAAGACTATTTTGTTGTTGTATGATTTTATTTCGGAGGTAATAGAGCCCTATCCTTCATGGCTACTAAAAATATATATCTTTATATACAAACCAATAATGTTACAATTATATATATACATATATATATAATTATATTATAATTATTATATAACTAGAAGGATCTATAAAGCCCTGCAATTGTCTTTGCCACCCTCCAAGCACTTGATAACCTGCACGCCTCTCTCGATGGTTATGAGAGGTCCCAGGCCTTTGAACGGTTGACAGCAGCGACACAGCTGGTAGACACGGGTTTCTTGAGGCATATTGAAGCACTACGGTACGATCATCTAAGCTTTCGAGCGTGTAATGACATTATTTATTATCTGCAATTAGATCCTTCATTATTTGAGAAAATACAAAACAATGTATACAGACTTCTTATATGAAACATCAATCAATATTTTGACTAGATTTTGGCAAGTCATTTTGTGGTTGCATAGCTTTTTTCTACTTTAATTACAGTTACCCTATGTAGATGGCTTCCTTGAAACACGACCATCAAAATTGAATGGACGTATAAATTGAGTTTTATATTAAATTATTTGTATTCTTAAGCGCGAATTGTAAATGAGACATAAAAATATCACTAGGGTAGTAATTATTATTTTTTTTTTTACAGAATGACAGCAATTAAACACATTTAAGGAAGCAAATAACATGGACCACTTATGTAAGTTCAGAGTGGATTGTATCCTTTTTAATCACAAATCTTAACATTTTTTTTACTAATGCTTTGATTCTTGAGTGAAGGTTGTATAAAGGAGTGTTCCCAGTCGAAATTAGTAAAATCATTGATTGACCTTTATTGAAACTAATAGGCCGAAGATAAGTATTTTTCGAAGAGCTGGGGGTTCATTTCAAATGGTCAATCATGCGAATATAATTGACTGATATCTCATGTACATTTGACCGCCACATACTGCCACATTGAGGCATATGGTTTCTTTATAACCTTGGCAGAAAACTCCAAATTCTTATGATCGCCACAATATGACACATTTGTATCATGCCGAATCCGAGGGCCCATTTGCGGTGGGTTAGGAACCCCAATAGGGCATAATACTGGTCAAAGAAATAGTTATATTTTTAATGGTTGTCTAAAAAATGTCCCTGTCTGAAAAGTGTCTGGGTCAAAGAAGTGACTGCCTAAAAAATGTTTATTTAAAAAGATGTCACAACTCGGCCCAAAAGACTTTTGCATCGATAAACGTATCTAAAAAATGTAAAAAGAATATGGATTTACCAACTGAAAAAATTATATCTATTGTAGAGTCTGCGAGAACTAACTTATTTCATGCTTGTGAAATGAACGAAAAATTGAACGTCGTTCAGCGGAAGGATCGTTCAATGAACAGAAGTAGAGCACTTGGAATGGTCGATAAAATCACTTTTTCCATTTCCTCGCCGTATCCAATATAACGCAGTCTATTGTTTTTAATGGTTTTTTTATTACTGTAATATAATTATAAGTTTTTATTTGTCTGAAGACATTTGTATGAAGCTTTGAAGTCTAATATCTTATCTTGGAACTTTTACAAACATAATTTTTTGAGCTAAGTTTTATTTTGCCTCTCTCCTTTTTTGTTAAGTCGATATCAATTTAGAAATTTCTCTTTCCGTATCCTGACTATTCTTTAACTGGAAGTGTCAGAATTTATGTCGAGTTTTTACTAATAAGATATATTTCTCTAGTAATAATCTTACATCTTCATTTCGTTATTCATTTAATTTATTGAAAAGTCCACAATATATATTTTTAGAATTTGTATTTTAAAAACTCAAATAATGTATCAGACAATGAATGGAAAAGTACTTTTTGTTTCGATATGAATTACTAAGAATTAATATTATTTCATAAAATACTTTAGATAGCTCGTTTAATTGTGAAAAGTGGTGTAGAGAAAACATTTTTGTGGACAAAAATGAAGTATAAAATACAAGTCATTATGATTAGGGTTGCTATTATGTTCACGTCATTTTTAGGTCAAAATTTCCAGAGTTTGGATTCGCTGGAAAACCTAATAACAGTAGTATTTTTGCATATTGTTTCCAATCCGTTAATTTGCCGTAAATACATCTATTGAAAGTAGTATCAATAACAGTAGATTAAAAATTCTAAAGAGAAAGCATCATCTACGATCAATACAATTTCGAAGAATCAAAACTCTGGTGTGGGCGCTTCCTGCACAGAAGTCGGATTTTTGGTATTATTTGTCCAGGGGATAGATTTTCGAACTATCAATATTTTGATGTTAAAAACATTTACATCTCCCAAAATAGGTACTACCGAAATATCGCATCAGCCGTTAGTTCAATTCTGACAATTACTAATTTCCTATTCCCAAGTGAATGTATATGAGGCATGATATAGAAATAACTAATTCATTTAAATTCCTCAATGAAATAATCGACTTCATTCAAATGGGAATTATTATCTTTATACCAAACGAATAATCGTGGACTTATATTCTACCAGCAGATAAATCATGACTTCTTTGCCATGGAGTTGAGACAACAAAGATATAAGTTCTCAAAATAATGCTTGTTTTTTTATAAAGGAAAAATATTTCGTCAAAAGTCCTCTATATTCTTATTTCAGCTCCTTTTTGGTAGCATGGGTTAGACACCGAGGTTACCGCTTAGCTTAGATGATTCACATCTGTCGCGGTAGATCTATCATATTAGTATGGGTTAGCATAATATAAACCATGTCAGTATTATTATTATATCAACCAGTGACTTGTGACAGCATTAATGGAGTAATTAAAGTAGCAATCTAATTGGTTGATAGCAGAGCATCATCGTGGGTTGTTTTTATTAACATTATTAAAGTGCTCAGTTGTTACCTTACCTTCAAACAAAGAACACATATCTCTCTTGTTATGTTGGGATACCTTTTAGAGAGAATATAATAAGTATATAATATCCCAGAGTCGTCGCCAATGAGATTGCACGGCAGGAACTAATAAATAAGAACAACACGTGTGAGAGGGTCATGACTAGAAGGCTTCTTTATTGGCACAGCAGGAAAAGGGAGGAAATATGTACAAGGAAAAGGAAAGAGAGAGACATGACGTCAGAGTATCTTCCAACGTGACGTCAGGGACATAACATCTCTCAACTTTCTCTCTCTTTATTTATTGATATATTAATTTTAATTAAGTTTTGCCGTTGCATCACATTACTTTTGGGGTTTGTTGCATCGTCTTTATATACATACAGTCACTTCGCTTTACAATCTATATAATATTCACCAATTTTGTCCGTCTGTATGTCCGCACGCTATCTCCTCCCACATATATGGTCAGATTTGAACTTTGAAGGTACCTATGGAATTATTGGGGCAAGACGGACCTAATAAAACTATTTGCAAAGTGATGGGACCAGAAATGAAAAAAAATCAGACCTTGTCTGATTTTACTACCTACTTTTCAAGGTAAAGAGAGGAAAAAAGAAAAAGAAAAGGAGGAGGAGGATTAGAGAAATAGAAAAAGAAAAAGCATCTCATGTGACTTAAAACATATTCTTTGTACAAAGTCAAACTTTATATGAGGAATGTTTGTATAAAACAGAAAATTATTTTCTCTCTCCTCTCTTATATTCTTTAAGGTCTGTTTCACTCACAAACTAGCTCCAAAACTACCCATACCCGAAGGTCGCCCCAATATGCGAGTATCATTTATTGATGACTTAGTCAGCCATATTGCAAAACACACTTATCGTGGTTCTTAGTAAATAATGCTTCTTGATGGAAGTTTTCGGTTTTGAAGTTGAAGGATTTCATTAAATTTTACCATACTACCAGGTTATAATCTCAAAGTTGTTAATTTGGTTGTTAATGTATTCAATTTGAATTATAGTCTTTAGTTACAATTACATAGACTCGCAAACTTGATTGTGTCCATGTAAACAAGAGGTAAATAAATAGGATTATCTGAACTTAAAATTATATTTGATATATGACCTCTATATGTACATACTTTTGGTAATTTTTCTGTGGCAAGTTTTATTACCTTTTCCCATCTAGCCTACTTTAGGAATATTCTGTTCTGAATTATTTTCCTTGATACGGTCTTGTTATGGCTAAGTATAATATTGCAATTTTCGTTGTGCATCATGGATGTGTTCATCTGGAGAATCATAGCTAAAGTACTCTTTTGTGGTTCTCAAACGTTTTTGTTTGAGTTTAGCCTCCACGTTCATCTCTCGCACATCTCCTTGCAGTTGTCTGTGCATCAGCAAATCCAGTGTTTCTGTAACTTATGAGGGAATCTCTGGTTTTCCTTCAGCAAGTCGACAGCTACATCAAACTGCATGGAGGGTGACTGCATTAGTTTACTGACATACTGGATCTTGCTGAGAATGTCGTACCATATAACTGTATAAATACAAAAGCGATAGGATCCAATCTAAAGTCATACTTTACAAATATGCAATACCGATTGACAAAGGGTAGCGGTATTTGGTAGTTTCTACCAGATATTGCACAATCGGTATTTGAAATCTACCGTCCGTGGTACCGATTTCAATTCGGTAGTCGCAGCACTGCTGAACTGCTTCCTCGTTCCATTAGTATCATTTTTCCTAAATATTTAAAAAATGCTTATAGCTTCAATAAAACCAGAGAGAAGAGAGAGTGCCAAAGGAAGTGTTTTTATTAAAAAATATTTGTCTTTCACAGGTAGTTTGGAGGTTGCGTAGAATGGTGGGGTAAAAAGTTCCATTGAATAAAAAAGAAGTGAAATCTTAATACATAGTTATATTATCAATATTATCGTTTACAATAAATTAAATAGCAATGTTGAATACTAGATTAATTAAATAAGTTTAATATTTAAACATTATACATTTAAATAAGATTTAGTAACAAAATATAAAAAATTAACATATACATAAGAGATCTTGTATTAAAAAAACTTATTTCAAATTGGACCTAAAGGGCACGAAAAATTCTTTGACGATGGATAAAGTTTCCAGCGAAAATTCCCCTCCTATTGTGATCATCTTTTAGGAGTTTTTTTAGTCGCAATGACAAGTATTTTTTTCAATACAATATGAATTAAACAATTGAAGTGATTTTCTGTTCCAATTGCAGTGTTGGAGCAATGTTCAACATTTACAGAACTAAAAATATTACTTTTTAACTTAAGGAGGCAAATGTAAGTTAACTTTTCTATAGCTTTTTTATCATAAAAAGAAATAGTTTTGGATCGTAGAACTTCTTCGGTATGATAAAGGAGCTCACAAAGTGATCCAGAGGGGTGAAGTAATCCCTTTTTTTCATCTTCATAATAGTTTTTCATTAAAATAAGTGAACGATTAGGATAAGGATCTATTTCAGAATGCTTCAAAGCACTTCTGCATTCAATGCATTTTAAAGCACTATGAAACACTTTACAATAGAACCCGTCAATATATGCTATTGTAGCAGAGCAAACTTTACAATCTCGAACTGTACAAAAATGATTTTCGACGTCGTTTTCCTTTCCTGACTCATAGCTACAGCTAAACTCCATAATATCGAACTGCTGTTGAAATTCGAGTCCGGAGAAAGAAGCTGATGAAAGAGAGAGGACCACAGTTTCGTCTTGAGCAATACAATTTGCTGCTACACTGCCCAATACATTCTTTGGAGAATGAAAATGTAAAGTAAAGGCAAACTCCTTAACTTCTTCGGAATAAGCTGAGGACTTAGATTTCCTAGTAAGCAATTGCAAAATGAGGTCTCGGTCACCATCGAATTTTTCAAGGGCAACAGCGGCTTCCATATTTATCAAGCCTTCTTCTCTTAGTCCATTGATGGTGTCCATTAGCTTATGGTTCCTCTTTGCTGATCTCTGTGTCTGCTTTGCTAGTCTCATATTGCTCTGGTGCAGTATTGAAACCCTTGATTTAAGCTCCTCGCACTTTTTACGGATAAGGTCTTTATCATCTGGGTACGCATACCCATGTTCAAAATTGTTTTGCTTTGCATCGTCCTCATCCCCCTTCTCTTCCTCCACCTCGTCTTCAATCCGGCTTGGTCCTGCAGAGAAATTTATACTTTGACAATTTTGGATAACAATATCTAATGATACCAATGAGAAGGAGCTGATTGATAGAATATAATTCTTAAAATACTTTCACACACTCCCAAATTACAATTGAAAGCATTCGTTTACTATGGAAGAGACTTACATAACTTCAAACGAAATATTTATATCATATGTATAACTATATTGGTCATTCAAATTCGAAAAATACTGCAAGTTCATAGAAAACTAAATTTATTTTAAGGTTTATTGGAGCTTTTTAGAATCATTAGTCTCACCCTTACTGTCTACTCATTATTTTTTAAATAACTAAATACATTTTTATACAAATTTACATTGTCAATCGTTCAATTTATGTGCATACCTGCAGTGGGCTCATTAATTTGCCTTATCAATTCCCTCCTCTCCTTTTTGGGTGCTGATTGGTAATAACGAGGAAAGGTAGGAAAAACGCCTGGAATAGCTCCTCTTTTCAAATACCTCCTTACTCCAGGAATGAATGTCTTTATAGTCTGATGGCAAAAAATGTTCTGAACAAACTCGATAATCGACGTTATCCTCAGGCTTCCACTTCTTTCTTCGCAGAGCACGTATCCATTTCTGCCTTGAATGTGAATCAGAAGGTAATCTATGGAACGACACTCCATTTACATTATGAGTAGAATTCCTGCAATCCACAGCTACACATCCATTCACCATATTGATCAATAAGTTATAATACAACTTATTAGCTTAGTTGAACTAACACAAAAAATATTTTAATAGATAGAAGTGTTTGATATTTTTGATTTGCCACCATAGACACGCAACCTCATTGTTAACACGAGAGACACATTTTATCCTTAGTTTGGCACTCTCTTCTTCTCTCTGAATAAAACAAAGCTCATTGGTGAGGTTTAATTAGCTTTTTCCTCATAATGTTCGAGATATCAAACAATATTCATGTATTTTTTATATTAAATGCTATTGGATAATTAATAACAGAAATTGTGGATCAAATCTTAAGATTTTTATACTTTTAAGTAATAAACCTAAATTAATATATTTGGATTAACGGAAATATTGCGAATCTCAATGCAAAGGCAGTAGAGAGAAACTGTATTTTTTGAAATAGAAAATAGATTCAATTACCTCATTAAGAAATATATGGGGAAATGTATTTAATGATAAATACAAGATTTTTATTGGTATATTAGGCTTACGGAATACTATACATTAATTTTTAATGTGTCAAACCCAGGCTTGTGAGCGTTCAGCTTTTTTGCGTTCAGCGTTAAAAAAATTAGCGTTCCGTTCAATGTTTTTGCGTTCAGCGTTCAAATTTTTAAAAAAGTACTGCGTAGTGATGACGTTTTTTTTTAAAGTACTGCGTAGTGGTGACGTTTTTTTTAGAAAAGAATTTCCAAAAAAAGTAATGTGTAGTGATGACGTTTTTTTTTTTTTTAGAAAAAGAATTTCTGAAAAAAGTACTGCGTAGTGATGACGTTTTTTAGAAAAGAATTTCCAAAAAAAGTATTGAGTAGTGTTGACGTTTTTTTAAAGAATTTCCGAAAAAAGTACTGCGTAGTGATGACTTTTTTTTTTTAGAAAGAATTTACAAAAAAGTAATGCGTATGATGACATCTTTTTTTTTTTAGAAAAGAATTTCCGAAAAAAGTACTGCGTATTGATGACTTTTTTTTTTAAAGAATTTCCGAAAAAAGTAATGTGTAGTGATGACATTTTTCCGAAAAAAGTCCAAGAAATGTTTGGAAAAATGAACGCTGAACGCAAAACTCTTTTTTTGCGTTCAGCTTTCCGTTCATTGAACGTGCGTTCAGCTGAACGCCGTTCAATTTTGCGTTCCGTTCACAAGCCTGGTCAAACCTTATCTTTATCATTTTACCTCAATATAAAAAACATGTTTTTCTTGATAGATTGACAAAATAGGATGAGTTCTTATCAAAATATACATAGTTTATGGTCAAATTCAACTGAAAAAATACTTTTATTTGATATTAATATATTGACTAAAGTTCAACTCAACCCTGATTGGCCAGTATAAAATAATAATAGCTAAATACCTAGAAATGTCGAAATATCAAATTAAATTCTTATCATTGCTCTCGTAAAAATAGTTTATGTTCCTTGAATAGCGCAACCTCTCTATTGACTTTTTTCAAGTGTAACCGTGAGAATTTCTTCTATTTGATATCGAAAATGATAACCTGAAACCTTGCGTGAAATTTAAATATTATAAAATGTTTTAAAGCTTTGTTAATGAGTACGGTATATGCAGGGTTGTGGATTGAACGGAAAAATGAACGCCGTTCGCGAAGGCACGTTCAAAATCGAACGCCTGAACAGAATGTAAATGAACGGACGAACGGATTTTTTTGTTGACGTTCGTCCGTTCAATTTATACTGTTTTCAAAAGTGTGGATGTTTTTTATAAACTAAGTTCAATCAATCTTTCTTATGTCACTTCAGAAAAAAGTGAGGACGATTTTTTTACAACAAAATAAGTAAAATTGAAATTACTGCGGGTGATTCTGAGATGAAAGTGAGGACGGTTTTTTTAAATAATAGAGTATTTTAAAATTCAATATTGGAAATAATTGATATTTTTTCAACGAACGGACGAACGCAAAAAAATTGAACAGACGAACGCCTGAACGGATTTTTATCGAACGGATGAACGCTAAGGTTGCAAACGCCCACAAGCCTGACCATGTGTAAGCATGCTATAGTCAAAATAGTTGTAATCTTAAATTTAATGCTTACATAATATAAAATGGAAGTCAATCGTAAAAAACGTTAGTTCCTATTATTATATATGTAGATTTGCATTATTTACAAAAAACTTTACTTTTTCTGAGAAGGAAACGATAATTATTTCCATTAATATTTTTTGTTTTCTTCTAAAAAAAATTACATATTTTTTTTGAAAAATAAAATTATGCTTTGAATTCTAAGAATGAATTATTTTTACCTTACCTAGTTCAACTATTGAACCAATAAAGGGAGTGCGATAGCCATGCGCGTTACGGCGTGTTCAACTCTCAATGTTGGGGGCAGAGTTCGAATCCGAGAGGGGAAGGGTCAAATTTGGTCAGCCTCATTGATAAGATCCTAGTTTCGATAATTTAATTTACAGGCTAGAATGCTTATTTATATCCAGACGGAAGCTGCAATTCTGTCGAACCAAATAGGCCAAAAGAAATTACCCTCTCTTCAATACAAAATATACACATTTTAATAATTAATCTGTTGCCGGTATTCAAGGTTTGTTTGTTGATATTTATTACTATCATCCACGATAGACATACACACGAAAACGCACATATAACACTAAAGTAGAGAACACAACCACTACGGGTATCTGTGTTACAACAATAATAATAATGATAATAATACCTATGTACATATACTTATTCCTACTTAAATACTAAAATTATTTTCAATAATATTTTTCATTATTTTACATTGCATAAATTTGATTATTCTAATGTTTTCGTCCTCCTCTTGAGAAACTTCATGCCTCTCATAGGACAGAGCGGGACATCTGTTTATGAGGTGATCTGCAGTCTGCGGTTCTTCCGTGCAGAGATCGCAAATTGGACTGATGTTCTTCCATTTACTCAAGTGCGAGAGAAAAGGTCCATGGCCAGTGACTGCTTGAACAAGCAGTTTCATATTCTCTCGTCGAAATTTGATCGTATTTTGTTGAGGAGTTTTCAACATTAGACGAGTGTGTTTCATATTTACGCTGTTTTTGTGACGGCAGCTCCACCTTTGATAAAACAAACCATCTACTGCCTTCTTTACGTAGCTCGGCGGTACTCCAGTGCATATTTGATTTTGACTCTCACAGCCACTTTTTGCAGATAATCGGCAAATTCATTTCCAGTTATGTCACTGTGACCTTTACACCATTCAAGGTATATGTTTTTCTCCTTTTTTGCTCTTATCAAAGTTTCTTTACATTCTTTGACTATGCAGCTCTTCGTGAGTGGATTGAGGAGAGCCGCAATTGCCGATTGAGAGTCGGATCGTACAACAATATTCAATATTCAATATTACCGGTATTCAAGGTAATATATATATATATATATATATATATATATATATTATATATATATATATATATATATATAATATATAATATATATATATATATATATATATATATAGATATATAATATATATATATATATATATATATATCTATATATATATAATATATATATATATATATATAATATATTATATATATATATATAATGATAAAAATATATACCAGTGTAAATAAATACTCTTGTAGTTTTCATAAACACAAGTCATCTCTGATGTGAATTTTATATGAATTAAAAAGATAAAGGATATTACAAAGCAAATGATATTCAAATTTATATATTTGTGATTTTTTCATGGGTAATGGGTAAAACCTTGGTTCCATACCGAATTTCCATTGCTTTTAAATTCAAATGATTTTGTTTATGTTTACCTGGGCAAAACAAGAAAAAGTTTATAAATTTACCCAAACCCCTAACTTATATCATTCAAACGTCTTAAAAACTCCTTATCTTAATAACTTGGCCCTATCTTATATAATATTATATTTTTTCTGTAAGTATATTTATAAATAATGTAATCCTTTAATAATTATAATTTCGAATAAAATTGAAATTCGAAAAACATCCTTCAATATACCATAAGCTTTAATATATTTTGTTCTCACATAGAGTGGTATTTTATATACACATAATAATTAGTATTATTGTGTCAATCATTGATGAGCCACCACAAATTGGATAACCGATTGATATTCAGAGAATCGGCACCAACAGCAGAATTTTTTGCTATCACCCCGACAGTAATTTTTTTGTTGACAAAACTGCTGTCTGCATTATTAGTGTCGGTCGATAGGGGTAGATTGAAAAGTAAGCATGAATTTTTTTAAATCAGAATCTTGATCCCTCAAAAATGAATTGCACAAGAAACTACCGATGCGGATGGTATATATTTTTCTTCTATAGAACCTAAGTCCTAATGATATTAATAAATATTAACTAAGTTGGTGTATTAGTGTCATATGTAATCGATAGCGGAGCTATATTACTATTAGTCAGCCTCTTTTTGTAGTTAATCGTTTTTTATTTATATCAGACTTGTTGACGTTCGCGAAAAATTATCGTTGGTTTGTCGTTCATCGTTCGTTTGAAGATTGAATCGTTCGTCGTTCACTATAAGTTATCGTTCATCGTTCGTTTTAAGATTGAATTGTTCGTCGTTCATTTAAGATTGAATCGTTGGTCGTTCGTTTCAAGATTAAATCGTTGGTCGTTCGTCAATTTGTAAAAAGTGACGACGTTTTTTTTCGTTTTTTTTAAAAGAATTATTCCCCCTCGTCATTCTGAAAAAAGTGATGACGTTTTATTACAAAATAATTTTTTCTCATGATATTTATCTTTTTTTTGTGCCAAAAACGAACGACGAACGGAAGTATTTTTTTTGTCGTTCGTTGTTCGCGAACGATTACAAATGAACGACAAATCAACAAGTCTGATATATATAGGTATATATATATAAGTAATAAATTTAGATTTTTATGAACAAATCAAATCTATTAGATTAATGAAAAATATTTTTAATCCGTTTAAGAATAATTTGAATCCATTTGCGAAGAAATCAATTCAATTTATATAATATTTATTTTTTAAAGTATGTTAAAAAAATATTGACTGTAATTTTAAAGCCAGAACTTGAAGCGAGGAAGGCCATTATTACCTCCGGCGAAGGAGGTATTGTTTTCACTGGCGTTGGTTTGTTGGTTTGTCAGCAGGATAACTCAAAAAGTACCAAACGGATTCGGATGAAACTTTGTGGAGTTGTTAGAAGTGCCAAAAGGAACAAGTGATAAATTTTGGCATCTCGAGTGCAGAATTAAGATGCAAAATGTACTAAATACTAATAAATATTTCAAGTTAGCCTACTCTGCCAATAGATGTCGCTGTGCTGTGAAATCGGGTGCCGGGAGCGTCTTCCTCTCGGAATTTCCGTCGAGGGGAACCCTCCCCCGTCCCTCTACGCCGCCCCAGTCGTGAAAATCCGCCTCGGAAGGCTCATAAGGACCCCGTGACGGCGGAGGTTTGCACTCTCTGAGTGTATATATGCCTCTAGTTTATAATCAAATCCAGGAGTTGTAAGAGAGAGAGAAGAGAAGCAATCAAGTCACTCTCACATTGTTCCAAGATTCATTGTGTTAGATAGTCATCAAGTATGAAATACGTGTAAAGTGAGAGAGATATCTAAAAAAGAGAAAATTGTTCACGTCTAAGTTCATCCATGTGGCATTTTATTACTTGATGATAGTTTATTCGGATGGAGTCTCTCATGGATTAATTTAAGTAACTCGTGTATGAACAAGTGGATTCGATCCTTCATGGAAGGGGGAGGTTAAGACGAGAAAAAAGGGCAGAATAAAGGTAGAAAAAATTATTAGCAAATTTATAAGGATGCTTTTTATGATACCTATTCAAATTGATCAATAGATATAGCATTTTCTCCGTTGGTATCTCGGTTTCTTTTTATTTCCTATATTGTTTGTCAGAAGATAGATTTTTGTATCGTCAAGTAAACAAAAGGGCTGTGGATGATTTTAATACCGACCTGAGATAGAAAGAGAAAAAAACTGAAAACATAGAGACATCTCTCTGGCCTCTCTTTTATTATAGTATTAAACCTCACAAACCTCTCCCTTTTTCATAACAGATTTTTTTGCTAATTATTTTATAATATTTACATTTATTACAAAAAATTCAATATATTTGATGCGTTGTTTCTTTTATCTTCTAGATGAATTATGAGGGGCGGTCTTACTGTCTTCCTCCTTCACCTTCGTCGTCAAATCGGCCAGAAAAATGCTAAGATAATTAATAAGCTTTGAGAGGAAGCCTAGAGAGCCTTCCGTGACGAGGGAGGCATTGAACTACTTACCATAAGAACAAGTCAGTCCCGAAAAGAGACGATGGAGTTCCTCTCGTCCAGGAATCCTGTCGAATAAGTGACTCCGGACACAAGGGGGAACTCCGTATCAAGGTTCCTCCTCTAGAGTTAAATAACTCAAGCTGTTTAATGTAACGCAATAATAATAATAACAGCTTTGTTATGAAAAAGGGAGAGGTTTGTGAGGTTAATACTATAATAAAAGAGAGGCCAGAGAGATGTCTCTATGTTTTCAGTTTTTTTATCTTTCTATGTCAAGTCGGTATTAAAATCATCCACAGCCAAACAAAAGAACATCCATTCTTTCCGTAATTGAAGGCGTTGCTTTAATTAATTAATACTTATAAGTGATAATAGCGAGTCAAAGGACTCTATAATGACATGGATTTTTACAATTCGTGTTCTTATGTATGATGTCTTATCTCTGAGTTGATGATGACACCTAAAAAGCGAAGCTATGTTACACTTCATAATGCAAACAGATTTTAGTTTTATTCACGCTTCTTTCCCTTCAAACAATCCCGCCCGAGAAAAAAAATGTTCCAGTAAGATATCCTTACACCTTTAATTAAATTGCTGTCCCTATTTCTTTCAGTCCATAGCTTTTGACCCTCTATTTTGAAAGTTCTAAGACTGTGGGAAATCACATTTAAAGCAAGAAAGAAAGATGGGATCAGTACTAATTTTAGTTTTGAGGTGTAAGGGAAGTAATCAATAAAAAAAATATTAATAAACTGTCTCCCTCACAATGTAATGGTTCGGTTGTCCCATTTATATTGAAGAAAACCTACAACACATACAGTAAGAATACTTTAGAGTGAATTTGGTGCTCAAAGTCATCTGAAGATGGTTCCCTGCCCGGTCGAATTATAAAATGACTACTCTTCTGAGATCATTTTTATTTATATGAATTTTATTTCCTCTATCGGCTGAAATGAAAAGAATAATCACTCTTCCTTTCTTGTTTTGAATGTGAATTTCCCACTGATATCCAAAGATACAAACATACATATATAAAAAACGGGGGCGATCTACTTTCGTAACCCGCTACCATGTTGTAGGGACTCACGGTATATGTATTTTTATTTATTTGGACCGAAGGGGAATGAAAGAAATAGTTAGAGAGATGGAAGAAGAAGAAAAGAGATACAGAGAGAGAGATAACTAACTTACTCCCGTCCTTAAGAGTCTCGGAGTCTAAGAAGGAGGACTTTATGCACGGCAATGGAGCCTTTGGGCCCCTGGATCGTGAGATCGCTCCTATTCCTATCAATTTGTCAACATAATTCTATCCTCCTCCGGGTCTCGGACGACCCAGTAGTCTCGATCAAAAAAATAATAAAAATATACCGTGAGTCTCTAAAATATGGAAGCGGTGTACAAAAGTAGACCGTTCCCCCCAAACAAACACAATGCAATTATTTGAATAGGACTTTATTTGTGACTCACCTACATACAGAGAGGTAATAAATATATTATTATAATAATTTATGAACAAACAATGAAAACAACCGAAATATATATATATATATAGAAAGGTGAATGTGTTTTTGTGTACATAACTGATCACCCCGGATTTTTTAAAACGTCATTATATAGATACTGAATACTTGACAAGGATCACAAAAATAAATATATATATATTTATGAAATGTTTTGTTATAATAATAATTATTATTACTTGAGTGGTTATGGTGTGTGTGACTGGGGAGGGATTAATTCTATTCTGATTCGTATTGTTTCTTTGAAAGGAGAGAGAGAGGGGGGGGGGGGGGGGGAGGAGAGAAAATAAAATTTAGGTAAACTATTAACATCGTTATATATATAATAGGGATTCTATGAAGTAGGGTTCAATATTCTTTAGAATAATAATAATGATAATTTGTAAAATAAATGAAGTTGAGTTAAGTATATATTATTATAAAATCAACAACAGCTGAATGAAATCTTTTTCTTTCTTTTTCTTTTATGATTGGGAGAAACACCGCATCAAAACAAAAAAATATATATTAATAACACAGGTTGACAATTTATATTTGATTATATACAACAAAAAAATATTTAGCCGCACGTAAATATATATGATAATAATAAATAATGTTATTAATATTATTAAATATTATTCTTAAGAAAATAATAGTAATTTTGGCATGATCATCACAAGTATTTTTGTATATATTTGTTTAACATACATACATTCCTAACGGCTTTCACGCTTTGTTTAAAAGTATATCACTCTACTCGGTCGAGGATGATTATAAAATATATTTTAATTAGTATTATTATAATAATAGTTAATGATAGAGGCTGGAGGATCCAATAATAGAAAGACAATAATAATTGCCCAAATGAAGGGAAATCTGATTTCTTTAGGAATAAATTCCTTTTGTATTACTTAAGATCATGACTAAGTAAATGGTCTTGACAGAAATCACTGATCGTAAATGATAACGGTAGATTTTTATATTACTTCAGGGATGAAAGTTTGCAAGCAGGTTCTTTATCACAACGTTGAAAGGTTGCAAATAAACCACAAAGTTTAAATTTTTCTTTGTATTTTGATCAAATAACAAGATGCTCATAGTATATATAATTGTGATTATATACACGCTTGCTTGATGGTACGTCGTTTAAAAAGTAATAAAATCTAAGACTTAAGTAAAATCAGTTCAATAGGCAGTAAAAGTTCCTTTCCTAATCATTTAAAAAGTTAAAAGAGGGATATTCATAAAATCGATAGACTCAATGACGTCATATATTTTCTTTTAATAATTCAATTAAAAAGCGATATGTGAATTCGGCGGGGGCTTCTTCTTGTTTTTATTTATTTAAGATTCCTAACAAATTATATTACCCATTATTTTAAATCGACCCGGGCGAAAGCATTTGTTGTTGGGGGAGGGATCACTCTCCAGCCTTGATAATAATATATCTTAATATTCTTATAGAACTGCGGCAGATCATCAATCCTTGTGAGAGGGATCTCATTATAGGTATGCATGGGGGAGGAGGGGATATCATCTTCCCCAAATACTATTTTTTGTATAAAATAAACACATTCAACTACTTCTACCCTCTCTATTTAATGATGTGGACACATCTTTTAAATATATATTCATCACTAATTCTTTACTTTTTCTTCTAGGTTGAAGGCTGTTTATTATCAAGTCTTTTTTTCTTCTTCTTTCACTCCTGGTTTATTTTCGTCATTTTCGTCGTTTAGGAGTAGTCAGTCTTTTTGGTGAGGAGGGGCGGATGTCCTCCTCTCTGGGTGAGGACCTCGAAGCGCTTGAAGGTGTAGTTGATTAAAGACCCAGTCCTTGTAGCCGTTGTTCCCTTCTTGGGGAGGATATGCCGTGGGGATCTTGAGGTCCACGTCAGGGAAGTCATCAAAGTTCGAGGTGTCGTCGATGGACTTGACTTCAACCTGAATGGCGGCCGGGCGCTCTCGAACGTGCTCCCAGTCCGTGCCTGGAAAGAAAGGAGGAGGGCAGCCAAGTTAATAATTATGATGATAATAATAGGACATTGCATGTAATAAAATGTATTACATGAATTGTTTTTATAAAAAGTAGCTTTTGTTTTAATCAGAGATAAACTACAGACACCATTTAAGAAAAAATATTGTCACTTTTCATCATAAAGATTTGAGGTTGATTGAACTACCGAACTCAACGACTGATCAGTAGTGGTACATTGAAAATTGAAGGCACTTAATAATGATCAGAATATTGATTTCTCTTGGACAAATCACATTTCTTCCTCAAAATTTTGATATCTTCTTCAAGCCATATACTCTTTTATAGATCTCCCGATAGTAATTGAGCACAACATGCTAAATATTAAAGGTAGTCTTTCTATCGAATCCCAATAGTGCTACACGTCAACTGCCAATAGATGTTAACACATCAAGAACACATCATGCTTATAACGTTATTTTAGAACAAAATCCCAGCAGGACGCTTGACACAGTTAAGCTCTCCTAGCAACTAGGTTTCCCACAAAACAAAAAACAAATATAACGTATGAGCTTCTGGAAGAAGAAAAGGCTGCTTCATATACCTTTGAAGAAGGGTAGGGCCTTGATGTCATCAAGATTTTTCACTCGTCTATCTGATTCGTTGCAAAACCTATAAATATAAATAAACATTCTGTTAATAATAGCAAGGCCGCCATAGAGTATAAACAGACTTTCGTACCTAAGAATCGTTTCCTTGGCTTGCTCAGAAATGGGTACCTCTGGGGGAAAGACGAGGGTATCCTTCCAATGCATGATTTTCCTATAGGTATCCTGAGGATTCTCACTACAAAACGGAGGATACCCTATGAGCATTTCATACATAATCACTCCGAGGCTCCACAATCACAGCTTGAATTGGATCCCGTCTGAAAAAAAGACGATATGTAGATAAAAAATATTTTATAACTATTTTGTGTCTTCCTTTTATAACAGCCGGTACTACTTTGATACGAGATCATATCGAGAGGAACATACTTCAGCATAACTGGTAGTTTGACCAGGAGAAGTTTTTTTATAATTTGAATTGGGTGTTATATGTATATACTTTTATATATGCCCCCAATACAATAAAAGAGATTGTCTATCATGTATATGAGTGGTTGAATATTAATGATATAATAAAAAGGAATATAAAAAGAATCGAAAATACACTACACATTCATCAACACTCAAGAAGAGAAGGGGATGATGCTTCAAAAGTGATATTCGTTCATTCTTAAAAAATAGTTTATGTATAATGAATGAATACAAAACGAATAAAATCGACATTAAACCTTTTATCGGTGCCTTTATTGTAAGAGTAAGATTTCAATTTCAAATCTTTGTTATTCTTTAGGAAAGAACAACAATCTATGTTACGACTTCACGAAAAAAAATGTATTAAAAAAACATTATCAAAAAATGGATGTTCTATAAGTTCGAAGTTCGTAATACTATTTTTGTAAACAAACTACCACCAAGATATCTGCTATTTCAGTCGTATTATATATTCCTTCATTTTCTTAAATAAAATTTAAGCAAGCGAATATCAATAGGGATCATACCTGAAGAAAGACTTCGGGAGCGATGTAGTCCGGCGTTCCGACCGTGGAGTAGGCTAACTGACGTCGGTTCCGCTTCCAGCTCTCAGCACGTCGCTTGGAGTCCATAGGATTGCACGAACTAAAGTCCGAGGCTCTCACTTGAGAGAGATCTCTATAAAATTCTGTTCGGTGGGATTTCTTGAGACCCGTACAGAGGCCAAAGTCTGATAGCTTTATGTGACCCCGAGAGTCCAAAAGCAAATTGTCCGGCTTAATGTCCCTGAAAAGACACATAAAGGCTCTAGTTAGATGTGTAAAAATGAATGAAAAATGTTAATATATATATATATATATATATATATATATATATATATATATTTTTTTTAAATGCTTGTCTAGGAAGCTAATCAATAGGATCTACTTCCTATTAGTACGTCCTTCAATCATTCATTACGCATTCATAGTTCCTTACCGGTGATGAAGCCTAATTTGTGAATGGATTCAATTGCGATCGCAGTTTCGGAGACGTAGAACTGAGCACATTCTTCTGACAAGGTATCTTTCTTCATGAGGAGAGTCATCATATCGCCTACAAAAAAGAAGAGAAAAAATAATTTAGATATTGAATATAAAAAATAATAAAATACTCAATATAAACGATTTTATAAGAATATTAAATAAATAATCAATATATTCTTTCAATAAGGCTCTTTACCAATATCATACAGAGGATATATCATTTAAAATTATACATAATGGAAGCAATAGATGTATTTAAAGTTAATCGATCAGACATAGAGAAACTTTAAAAAATAAGCAAAAGCCCGGCATAAATAAATGGAGACCAATGACCAAACAGAAAATCAACAACACATTTCATTTTGAGTCTCTTATTTCTGTAACTTTTTAATTTGTCATATGATTTACGATAGAAAATGGCAAATATCAGCTTTATAAGACTCATTGTGCCGATAAATAATATATATATATATATATTTTTGTTTGTAATTTCTATAGTAAATCCTGAAGAGAGTAAAAAATTATAAACATTAGGAGGAGTTTATTAACTTAATGAAAAGTTGCCGCTATTAAATGAAATGCTTTGCCATTCATCACTAATTATTTATCCCCATGAGTTTAAAAGCTGGTTAATATTTCCTGTCCTTAAAGAGAAGAAAATAGAAATTAATGAAAATTACATGAGAATTCAAAAATATATACAGCAAATATTAATACAGTCAATCTAATTCAAACTATTGCCTAATCATTTTTAAATATGCAATAATATAAATTTGGATAATAGTTCCGTCTGCAAAAATATATATATTTCCTAAGCCAATCACAAAGTAATTGAAGTAACGAAAGAATAATTATATATTTATGAAAGAGTCCCATAGTTTAAGGAAGAGACCTTGAATGGCCATTCAATAGTTATAAAACTTCATATTACACACAAAGAAAGCGGATTTCATCTGCAATCCATTAATGAAACTGCACTTAATTCAATCAAATAAGCCCCCCCCCCCCCCCCCCTCCTATGCACAACCTTGCAGGATTTTTCTCAGTGCAGTATGATTGTGGACGTATAAAAACTATTTATATATGTACACAAAAAGTGTTTGCAATATATATATATATTTTTTTTAAGAGGATGTTTGCGTTTCACTATTATGTGTATACTTAGCAACATATAAAAATTATATCATGAGCGAGCTCCCATGGAGATGCAAGGAAATGAATGAGGGTTTAAAAAATAAAACAAAGAGTAATTTTGTATATCTGGCTCAATGAAGTTGTGTGCAAGCATAGAAATATGAAGTAAGTATAATCTATGATCTCTTTTTTTGCATCTGAGACTGATTGAAAGGGAAGTCAAACAGAAGACAGTGAATGGATCCTATATTTACCAAGTCGAATGAACATCGAGGATTTAAAAACATATTTATACATATATGGTGCACTTTTAACTTAGAGTTTTCCGGTACTTGTGTAAATATAATCATGTAAATATAATGTTAATTATAATACAGGCAGATCCTGATCTGTCCCGTTTTCTTCTTGAAAAAGAAAAAGGAAGACCAGTATTTCTTGAGTTGCCGTGTAAGCTAGAAGTTCTTAATAAAGTTACAAACTAAAATGTTTAAAACTGAGCGTATCTTTTCCTGGGACCTCTTCTACATATATACTATATATATATATATATATATATATATATTATATACTATATATATAATTTTGTACTCCTTATTTAAAGTAGATTTAGACAGTGAGAGCCTTTTCGTCTCGCCAAAATATTTTTAAATATATAACATACGGATTATAACATAAAAACTCTTCCAAACAATATTGCAGAAACAAATCATATATTTACATTAAGATTTATTTTTTTGTTCTAAAACATTTAAAATTTCTTTTTAAATGCCACTTTACCTTGAATCATTTTTACAAGCATTATGAGGAACGTCGTCCTCTCTAGATTTTTGTTTATTGGTAAATTAAAAAAAATAATATTTAATTTCTTGTATCATTTGATTTCAGTTTTTGCTCTCCGAGCAGACATATATGTATTTTAAATGCACAATCAATTCATTATATTAAAGAAACTAAATTCAATCCTTGATTTTTACTAATTTTTTTATGAAACATTTTCCGAGATTTTTGGCCTATGTGGTTGAACAGAATTGCATCCGACTGAATATGAATAAGCATTATAGCGTATAATAGTTTATCGAACCTAATTTTCCAAATTCTCTAACTGAACCATTGTATGACACCTTCATTAAAAAAATATCGTTTTCATGGGGGAAATAATGATCCAAAGCCGTACCGGCAAAGATTCAAGGTTAGAACTGCATCTGAAGCCTTAATAAAAAAGGGGCCCCTGCTATGAACTATTATTTAGTGCCCTTATGGGTAGTTGAGTTCGTATTATTTTCTTTACCTCCGGGCAGGAATTCCATAATAAGGTAAAGATTAACTGGATCTGAAAGGAGTAGTACATTTTGACAACCATTGGTGATCCGCTTCCACGAGTATGTCCCGTTCGGCCCTCACGTGGGCACTTGTTCCTTTTCTACCATGTCGGCCTTGCGAGGACCTTCATGGCGTAAACGTGCCCAGTGTCCCGCTTCTGAACGAGTCGGACCTCTCCGAAGGCACCCGGCGATAACCTTGAGGGGGTCGAAGTCCTCCACGCCCAGGCGGGAACGCTTCAGACGAAGGAACTCCGTCTCCTTCACGGCATGCTGCTGACGCTTCTCTGTCTTTTGAGCCTCGGGAATGGCATCGTCCTTCAGGGACTCCTCAAGGCGTTGAAGTCTGAAACATAAAGGGAAGGGAAGGGTCAGAACAATCAATAATATAATATTATGGCGGATTGAATACTTCTTGCAGGCATTAATACATGTTTTATGATCGGAAATACAGGTCATCCCAAGCCAGGTCTGCTATATCACTCTTTACTTCGTTCCTCCTTCATCCGCAAAAATATTTTAGACAAGTTTACTGCATTCATGACATACTTGACAAACAGTGAAGCCTTCAGTTGTAGAGAAATAAACTGGGACCTTTTTCTCGAACGTAATTGGTGGAAAAAGAAGTGACAACAATTAAAAAACAGTTTTCATTATCCAATAAGGCATCACTTACAAGGGTGGAAATGATCCGAAACTATTCGGAAAGCCGTAACAGCAAAATATTAAAAACCAATCATACGGCCGTTAAAAGAAGAAGGAATGGAAAAAAATGTTTGTGCTCCAGAATGAATTAGATTTCAAATAGCTTGTATTTAACAAATTTGTACGTTAATCAAAATTTATAATTAGACATTTAAAAAAAATGATAAGTCAGGAAATAACTTTGAATCACTTTCACCTCTGTATCAATACTTCATCAATACATTTACATTTCTTAAGCTAGAGTCCTACACGTCATGATCCGTGGCCGGTTGATAAGTGATCCCTATTCAGTGAAATAATACAGAGACCTTTCGGATTCTTCCGTGTTTTTTTGTTGTTGGTAAAATACCATAGTGAGCTCCCCGACATGCCCAAAAAGGAGACTAAAGCTAGCGGAGAGCGTCTACACAGATCGTGGGTCAACTCAAAATAGGCCTATTCGGCCAATAAGTCCAGGTCCGACGTCTAGAGGTGCCTCTATAAAATCGAAATGAGGCTGACAAGTACAATCACT
>CP045902.1:7570554-7595616 GCA_013387185.1 Caligus rogercresseyi
ATATATACAGAACGGAGTGGTAAAAAATTTATCCACCGGGACAATTATGCCCTTGCCGGCCTTAACAGGCCCCAATATGCCATTGGGAGGCTGTCAACAGCCGTTTATGTTTCTTGAGGCCAGCGGCCCACCGGAAATAGTCCCGCTACTCCTCTGGCCACACTATATAATATATAACTATATATATTCATGTTGCTGAAGTCTCAATTTTTCTCTCTTTAGCTTTTCAGAAAAAATATAACATAGAATGTTTTAAAGCATAAAATACGAGTATCCTAATATTAAATAGTAATAAACTCTTATATAAACAATAAAGGAACATCAATAATTGTATGACTTTCGTAAAGTTTTCTATATATACGAAAGAGAGGCATGAACAACTGGCCATTCGTGCACGATCTGTCCTTAAGTTCCTCCGTATCTCCATGATGACAAAGCATGAACAATAGAACGCCGCCACATTGCAATCCTTGAACTTTAATTATTACTTTTATCTATAGTCGTATCAAGTCTGACACATTTTCAGGAGTTAAAAAGGGGATCAATAAAATTGTAGTAATGTCAAGGTCGAAGCTTCTTTAGTGCACAACGTTCTTCCTGGAATATAAATGAAGGGGGAAGGGGCTTTACAAGACAGAAGAGTTGACATCCGTGTAATTTGTGTCCTAAAACACAAATTAGCAGATTCAATATCAAGGGCTCCTTGCTCAGTGTCCCTTCCACCCTATCAATAGACATAGTAAATTACTACTTTGCTATTTTTTTTTATTCAACAGTTCATGATAAAATTTGTATATGAAACGATATAAAACAGATGCTAATAAGTAATAAAAAATACAACATATAACCATTATAGTTCACTTCTTTTACTTCTGTCCCAGGGTCGCCCCAGCCATCAAAGCGGTGGAAGGAGTAATATTTGGAGCATATGGGGTAATGCTAACCCCTCCGGACTGGCTTGTGTCGACCTCGCCTACCTATCAGGAAGCCTATGAGATAGAGCATCTGGTATCCACGGTTCAAAGGGTCCTCTATGCATCAAGAACGGGCTGATCTGGACTCCCTGTGGGTCTCCATCGCCTCGTCGGAAGACATATAGAAACTCTTCGTTCGGTCTCTAGTGCGTCAAACGACAACAATGGGGAGACCAAATGTGAACAATCTATTTCCCCTTCGTGTGGACTGAGAAGATCAAGCTGCCACTATTTTATCAACCAGATCTTTTAAATTCCCTTTTATTTTTATTATTACTCTTCATTTCTTGCCTTATGGGCGTATTCCTTTATTGCTTTTATTATGTGTTTGAGAGTACAAAATTGATATAATGTACTTTGCAACGTACAGAATGTAAGATACCCTAGAAGAATGAAATAAATAAAATTATTTATAAATAAATAAATTATAGTTCATAATTTTAGCAACTAATATGAACATACTAATAAACTTCTCCAAAGAAATAATTAAACTATTAAAACATAAATACTAAAAACGAAGTGTAAAAGATCATTTAAATTTTTTAAATTTCTTTAAAAGTGATTTTAAGGTAGCTCTTAAGACGATGGAAGGGATGGAACATATTTGACCAAATCGCCAGCTAGCGTCCATGAGTTGTCCGTGACCGAAGGGATCCGGAGGTCCAATGTAACTATCGAGCGAGATATAATATTGTTGGCTGCAGGGGGACGATCATTGTTAGGCTCTTTGCAAACTAGGGCTTTGGGCGCTAAGTAGAGCGTTGTTGATCGCTTTTGTCCTCGCAGAAGCCTTGTGACTTGAAAGGCCAATAAAATAGAGGTTTTGCAGTACGTTCCAGCGTTAGGCGCATCCATTCCCTTTATATTTAGTTGATGAATCTCACCAATATGTCAACAGATCGACACTGCAAAAAGGCGTGAATTATAGAGTTAAAAATAACCCTGGGCTATTTTCTGCATCAGTAAAGGTAAAAACTATATAAAATGATATATAGATAAAAAGTTTATCCATAAACAAAATATGTATAAAGATTATGATAGAATAAATCGCTAAATCGCCTATTTTACCAACATATATCGAAACACAAATATATTTTTTTCAACTTGAGGCATCATGAGTAAAAGGAGAAAAAATAATATTAAATTCCTGGAGAATGGAACTTATCTAAAAAAACGCTCCCATCATATTTGTATCCAATGTTATAAAATGAACCTTCTTTTATGCTCTTTGAAGGAATTGCATTATCATTTCGGTATGAATAAGCATATATCATCGAAATTAGTCGCATCTAGGATCTTTCAAATTAAAATTTCGTCCCTACGACAACCCATGTAGTGCCCCCTTATGCCCTAATAACAGCTGTAAGATGCGAATTAAGTAAATAATAATCATGTTTTGGATTTCAATACTAATTAGTGCAAACTACAAAGAAATCAATGCAACTAACATAAAGCAGTAAAAACGGTCAATATCAAACATTAAATCTACTTTTGAAATCCTCCTTCCAAGATATCATGTAGCAAAGCTTAAAACTCTGCAGGCAAATCTATAATAATAATATTTTCACGAGAAAATTAATCTTCGCATTAAATATTTTCTTTGTTGGTTGCGTTTTGACTATATATATGTGCATAATATTATATATATATATATATAATTATATATATATATATATATATATATATATAGATTATATATATATATATATATATAACAGATATATGACGTTGAGCGTTCATTGTTGTCGTTGCGAACGATAAGGAAATTCCCTATCGTTCGTCGTTCGTTTTTGGCGCCAAAAAAACAAAAAAGTTTCATTATCAAGAAAAAAAAAACGCCATCACTTTTTTCAGAATGGGCGAGAAAAAATTCCTTAAAAAAATGTCGACAATTTTTTTTCAGAGTGACGAACGACAAACGAACGCTCGAACGACGAACAAGAATTTTGGTGAACGAGAAATGAACGACGAATGACAATTTTAGCGAACGTCAACAAGTCTGAATATTATATATGAAGTGAAAATGTATGCTATCATTCACCGGTCAGAATAATCACATATGTTCCATGTGTAACGTTTTATTATATAAATAGAAAGAAAGAATTTTAAGGCAAAATAACATGGACTCTGAGATTCATGTACATACCTCAAGGGAAAATGGGCAATTAATTTTAAAAAAGAAGCTTGACACGTTATTTATAGATTATTAAAAGGAAAAAAACAGGATTTAAACATTTAGATGGCTCTTAAGAAACATCCTTTCTTTATATATTAACTCTAACAATATTTTCACGATTTTTTTAATGAGGAAAAAATGTATTATTAACTACTCTGTGGGGAATGCCATGAACTAGCAAAGCGAAATACAAAACAAGAGCAAAATGAATGATTCTTTGTTGTTTATCCATTATTTTTCTTGGCTAGAGATGAGAGAAGTGGGAGACTTTCCAGCACCACATGGAGAGCGAATATACATCGCATTTTTGAGGGAATAAACAAGACTCCATTCAGACCACCAGATTGAAATATGCCATCCTAAAGATCTATTTGAACATAGAAGAAAGTACGTTAAAAACGTCAATTATAATGGGGAGGGAAACTGACCTTGATATGGTTGCTTCAGAAGAAGAAAGAAAAAAAACAGTTGAGAAAATAGTTTGGATTACATTTGGAGACCTTGTAAGATGAGCACACAAATAATTCAATCAAAATAATGAGCTCAAATGTTTAAACTGTACTCAATGCTATATTTGAAAATAAAATTTAGAATTTATGAACTATCGAATATATAAGTACTCAAACCCAGGGCCGGATTTTGCTATGCCCAGGGAGCAATCTATTTGGGGTCGCAAAAAAATCGGCAGTTTCCACACACTGCGGATCACGTCCCAATCTCTATATCTGTCGGACGCCGCACTGGAGCTCAGCGCAGCTCGAGCGATAACTGGATGTGGATGTGCTTCAAAATAAAACATCCGGAGCACGCAGGGGGCCATAAGCAGTACACAGTGCAGCCAGTGGAACTGCTGCTTCCAAAATAAATTGTATGGGTTTACATTATTTTCTTTTATTTTATTAATTATTATTATATTAAATTATTTCTTGTTGGATGTTGTATTAGTGTTATTTGTAACCTGATGGGAGGGGGGCGCCAATGGAGTGTTTGCCCAGGGTGTAAAAGTAGCCAGGACCGCCTCTGCTCAATCCATTGTATGGATCTATTTGACGTGACGTCAAATTTAAAGTTGGCTGTGGGTTACGTTTTTCACATGTATATTTTCACTTGTATATTTTTCACTCTTATCTTTGTTCAATACTTAGTTCATTACTGGCTGTATATCCAGCAACCATTCACCTAAGACAGGAGTCGGCAACTCTTTAGAACTGCCTTTGTGGCTCCTAGAGCTTTTCCATAAACGTAGAAAATGGGGAAAAGATGGTGCAATCGTATGAAGTTACATAAAAAACTAAATTTTGTGGCTCCAGACAATTTTCCTTTATGGCTCTTTGAACATTTTGGTGCCGACCCCTGAAATGTGAATAATAATATACGCTCCATCTGACGTTTAATAGACTCATACAAATCAATTGGATACCCCGAATATAGTTTTGAGTAAGAACTGCAGCGGACCAGTAAGCTGATAGGTAATCAAAATAAGGATATATTTAATTCATGATACGTGAAAAATATTTTTGTAATTTCCTCTGAAATCATTTACGGCCTTCATATTATAGAAACTCCCAGCTCCATTCGGAGCCGTTGTAGTAAGGTTGTGTTAAGCACGGGTGTACTCAGTTTTTCACAAACCAAAGCCTCTGCTCGAAATCCATAATTTGTACGTGTTTATTAGTGTAGCTGCTCCGAATATTGTTCTTGTTTCCTATTAATCTAAAAACATCCAGCGTTTTTGTTTCTCTTAGGAGTGTACTAATTAAGTTAATCCCTTCAATGGTTTTTTACAGATATAAACTTAAGCATTTAATAATGAAAAAACTTCACAGCATTCTATTGTGTGTATAAATAGCCATAAATTTCAGGCACAAATGAGGAACAATGTCTAAGGCAAGTTGTTTCCAAGTCATCCCAATCAAGACTCTTGTGCTGGTCAGCTTGCCCTTTCGAAGGATACTTCTTTTGGGTAAAAGGAAAGGCTGTTGCCAAAGTCAATCTGTGAGTCATGTGGCTCTACACGGAAAACAAACAGTGTATTTCATATCTATACAAGATAAAAATAATATTTTCGTTAATGTCTTGGGATAAGCTTCATTTGTCATTGAATTTTGTTTATTCACATAAGCAATGATGTATGTTATTGCTTTTGTTGTAGTTTATTTATAAATACATTTACAGAAAGACAAAATATACATATCTTTTTTCCTCCTTCAAGGCGCTAGCCTCTTCTGGCCCTTTCTACTTTCCATGAGCGCTCTTGTTCTGTGACATGTGACACGGATATGTGAATATGGAAAACACCTTCCTTATTTGGTATGTAAGTCTTATCACTACACGTGCCTGCAATATGAAATCATAATATCTCCTGCACGTTTCATCTACAAAAAAGGTAGCTTAAAGAAGGTAGCTATATGAATAAATTTTACGTAATTGATACAATTTATAAATAAACATTTTGACTTTTTGTCAAACGTTTATATATTTGATGTAATCCCCCCATAAATATTAAACTAGAGGCATATATACACTCAGAGAGTGCAAACCTCCGCCGTCACGGGGTCCTTATGAGCCTTCCGAGGCGGATTTTTTCACGACTGGAGCGGCGTAGAGGGACGGGGGAGGGTTCCCCTCGACGGAAATCCCGAGAGGAAGACGCTCCCGGCAACCGATTTCACAGCACAGGGACATCTATTGGCAGAGTAGGCTAACTTGAAATTTATTAGTATTAGCTCATTTTGCATCTTAATTCTGCACTCAGAGATGCCAAATTTAATCACTTGTTCCTTTTGGCACTTCTAACAACTCCACAAAGTTTCATCCGAATCCGTTCGGTACTTTTTGAGTTATCCTGCTGACAAACAAACCAACAAATAAACCAACAAACTAACAAACCAACCAACAAACCACGCCAGTGAAAACAATACCTCCTTCGGCGGAGGTAAAAATATCCAAAACAAACGTGTTATCCCTACAACTGGAGGCATAACAGAGGAATGCAAAAAGGAAGATGTGTCTCTCAAGGACGATATCAATGAACTCGTCGATCCCTCGCCGGCAAGAATGTGTACGACTTCTTCGTAGTGTGGATTATGGGACCCGGCATGATATAACTCAAAGAGCAAAGATATATCTTATGGAAGCTTCATAACGTTTGAATTTACCATTTAGTGTTTTTATGATGGGATGCAATGTCTATTACGTAATTAATTTATGTATATACTTTAACCCTTATAAGAAATGAAATACAAAAAGGTGCAAAGGAAGGGTAAAAATAAAAGACAATTCAACAACATTGGCAGCCATATTGAATATTACATTGTTGTTTATAAAAGTAGTATTATATTCATAGATACTCTAAATAGTTATATCTTCTGAATTAATGTCTTTATTATAATGAGTGGATATACCTTTGTTATTCTGATCTCTTTCAGTGTATTTTATAGTATACGTTAAGTTAGGATCAAGAGGAAGAAATAAGCTTATTGCATTTACTTATTAGTTATCAATTGACAGCAACAAGGTAAATATGGCTTTGCCCCCTCTTTTACTGTTGGGGATCCAGTTATATTATATAGGTCGAACAGGGAACCACACAAAGCTCCCATTAATATATTCTTAAGTGCACACACACACACAAAACAACAACAATCTATAGCAATATCATAATTATTCCGTCTTTAGGAATTCCATTCAAAGAAGAATGAAGTAGAGATGGGCTTCTTCCTCCTCTCAGTTATTAATAATACAGCTACTTAAAGTACATTAATATATACACACACACACACGGAGTTACGCACTTCATATGTCCGTTTACATAGAAAGGATTGTATAATTTTCAAAATGGCTTCTTGACGTCATGATTCTCTCTTTCTTCTCAGGGGAGGAAGGCGGAATGACGTAGACGTGACTTCAACGTCGTGCATCCATTTATTAAAAATAACTGAGGGTCTCCGTAATTGTGGCAGCATTATGACAAACATGATAATAATAATAATAATGTTAGGAGTAATACATGATAGATAATGGAAGAAGGGCAAAAAATATATGTAAAGAGAACAAAGACTATTCCCCAATTTGGTGTAGCCATAGAGAATATACATATTCATGGAGGGAAGGAATCCTAGCTTGGTTGTTGTTGTTTTTTTACATGGAAAAGTGTGATTTTTTTGCTGTGCATCGAAAGATTTTGAACTGTATAAAGTTATATATGCACATGATGTGCTTTAGAGTCGAGGCATTTTCTTCTGTTTAATCTAACACGTCGAGCTACGAAATAATTTTTTATGATATTTCATGCAACTTTCAGCATAATATTAGTATTCGATTCACTGCTTGATCTTGGGTCGCATTTATCGTATTCCATACAGCTCAAAATGGCGTTCAAATATTAAATACGCATTAGTATGGAGGATATTTGAGTGGTGCTTTCAGGCTTCTAGGCGTTCGCAAACTTAATGTTCGTCAGATCACCCATTTAATTAAAAAAAAAATGTTCAGGCGTTCGTACGTTCAATTTTTTTCGTTCGTCCGTTCGTTTTTTCGTTCGTCCGTGCGTTGAAAAAATATCAAATATTTTACTTTGTTCCTGTTTCAAATTTGAATTAAATAAAACTGAATCAAACTTCTTGATTTTTCTTTTTTGCAATCGTTCGCGAACGACAAAAAAATATCGTTCGTCGTTCGTTTAAAAAATCCCACAGAACTTGTAAGTTTGTTCCTATTCAATATATCATTATGAATGTCAACCCCGGGCGCCATAATAGGAAAATTACTCTTCATAATCCAGTTATGTTGTCTCATTTGTAAAAAAAAACCGTCGTTTGAGTTTTTTGAAGAGAAAAACTTTCGTGGTAAAAAAATGTCGTCACTTTTGACTCTCAGTAATTGTAATTGAACTTCTGTTTGTAAAAAATCCTCACTTTTTTGGAGTGACATAAGCAACATTGATTGAACTTCTTTTATAAGAAAATTACATCATTAAACATTTTAGTTTAAAATTATTCCTCGCCTGATGAGCCTTTTAGCAGATATTAAAAATCAATAAAAAACAGGTGCAGAACATCTAAAAGAAAAGCAAATGAGGGCTATCATGACATTAAAAAAGTATACAAATATAAAAGTTTTTTCAAAAAGTCAGTTTGTTTAAAAGCTTCATACGACTTGCCAATTCTTTTTTACATTGATAAATATTTAGCAGAAGCTGTTGGGTAGAATTTGATCAAATCCCCACCCTACTGCCGCATTTATATTTGGTTAATTTTGCCTCTGATTGAAAATAACAATAAATATATGCCTCAGGACGAGAGATAATAACAACTAAAACTTACTAATCTTTCAGCCATAACTTTCAAGGTAATATTGAAAAATATTATAGTGTAGGACGTTAATCTCACAACAGCAACCCTCTAATCATTGGGGATAACAGTTTAATAATTAGCCAATGAATTAACGCCCCAAAATTTATCGTTATCATGTATTCTGGGAAAATTAATTGTATATATGTATACACTTAATTTTCCAGAAAAACAGCAGAATATTTACCCGGTTATTTAAATAACATGTAAAATACAGTTAAGTATTAAAATCCTATTTCTTATCCTATACTATTAAAGGGGCCCTATTTGTATTCCTCATTCTAATCTGTAGTATTTTTTGTGGAGATATATATTAAGAAATCGATTCCAAAATTGCCGAATAGCTATTTGATGAATGTGTATCAATATTTATAAAACATTTCATGAGGCCACTTTGAGGGCATGGGAATTATTATTAAGTTATTCATGGCTAATCTTATGTAACTGAGCCTATATTTTTCATTATAAGTTGTAAGCATGCCCCACGTCAATAGTGACGTCATCCAAATTATTTTCACCTTGTTTCTTACGCTTCTCGTTACTAACTTATATATTATATAACTTAAGTATTAGTCACAAAATGCACATTGCATCTGTCTGTCTCGGTCAAAGTATGTAGAGGTATTTACATTGTTCTTCCGTATACATGCATTATTTTGATGAATGGATCTATGTTATGCTCAACCTTTGTCTTAAGGAATTTTCATTAATCCGTAATGATAAAGAAATATGTGTTTGAATAAAAGACTCAATTAAAAGGGCCCTAGACTTACCATAGTATCATCTTCAGCAAGTCTCGAATACTTCATTAACAGAGCTTGGATTTGGTACGAAAAATCTACCGAATATCAATCGGTAGTCATTACGAATGCTTACTTTTATGACCTGATATGTAATATAATTCACATTGACATAAACTATATTTTGCTGGATGTAAATATAGAAAGAAACAGACTTGTAGATTTATCGTTCGTCGTTCGCGAACGATGAAACGACAAAGTTTTTGACGAACGATAAGGAAAATTCTTATCGTTCGTCGTACGTTTTTGGTGCCAAATTTGGAAAAAAATTCTTTCTAAAAAAACGTCATCGCTTTTTTCAGAAATTTCTTTCTAAAAAAGGTCATCACTTTTTTCAGAAATTTATTTAAAAAAAACGTCATCACTCAGAAATTTCTTTCAAAAAAAAATAAAAGTCGTCAATTTTTTTCAGAATGCGAACGATGAACGACGAACGACCATTTTCGCAAACAACAAGTCTGGAAAGAAATATACACATTCTACATGAAGGCCATTTTTGAAATAACTTTCTTTTGAAAATAAAAATTGTTAATACTATTATTTCCGAAAGAAATGTATCACGAAACCTCTGCATTATGTTGCAATGGGGAGCTTAGGACGACTATCCCCCTCCCCCCCATACAGTCACCCCCCGGGCTTTTTACCCCCATGCCATTTTATCCCCTGTTACTAATCTTTTTTATTCCTTAAAATCCACTTACGAAGTTAACTATATTTTCCTTATGACAAAATTGCATTAGTGGTTCAATCCTATGCTCCTAATATGGGCCATATTAAATATTTTTTTATTTGCAATTACTATTCAGAAAATTTCATTCTTTTCGTTTCCTTACATTATAGCTTTGCAAATTTATCCCGTAAGTCTTTTTTACAAAAATGAAATACATATATTATGTGTGACCGATATCACGAACATAGGTTTTAAACACAATGCACTTTTAGTTATAAAGAAATCATAGTTAACTTTATAAGTGAACTCAAAGAGATGAAAATATTATTAACGGGGGGTAATGACACGGGGGGTGAATGGCACGGGGGGTAAAAGCCATGGGATGACTGTTGGAGGGGGGGGGGGTGATTGTCTGGGGGGTGGTAGTCCTGTTACGTACAATGGGGTGTGAAAGCTACGTCACACCGCTAGGTGTCTCCACCATAACAAACCCTTAGGACAAACCTCCTTCTATAATGAATAATTTATAAATCAATATACAACAACTACTTATAGACCCCTTTTACTAAAATAATAATGCCATCGTGTGGTGTTGTGCATAGCTGCAACAAATAAAGGAGGATTGAATTCCCAAAGCTCTATGGCCTCTCTGTGAAATGGTGAATGCTGTATACCTAATAGTTCCTCCTTTAATGAGTTAGAATATGCTTTAAAAGCCAGCATCTGCATCCATCATATGCAAGATCATTTCAAGCCAAATTTTCCAAGATAAAATTAAAAGGTGTGAATAAAATTAAAGTTTAAGATAAAGGCTGTTTCTGGGTCTTTTTTCTATGGTCAAAAGTGAATCGTGAAGACTGGCTCGTAATGAGAGAGCCAGGAATAAAACTTCTGAGTTTGATGAAAAATGTCCAAGGGCTGTAATTTCTTACCTATCCTTTGCTAAGGAGGACCATGTACGACAACTTATCGAAATATCTAAATTACGTACAAATGGGAACTCATTTATGTCCAGTAAATTTATGTGGCTCAAGATATTTTTGCTCATCAGAACATTAAAATTAATATAACTTTCCGCGTATATTTGGTTTTAAATTGCTCCTAAGACATATAAATTCCCAAAGGAGTACTCGATATGGCAGGAGGAGGTTTATGTGTGTTTTATATTATGTAACTTTCTTAATATATTACAAGTACACATATATAAGCAAATTAATACTGTGACTTAATAGTATAATAATGCCCAACCTGAATACTTTGAATCCATTGCTGAGAATTGTTGGTATTAATAGAACTTTTACTATATTTATGAAATAAATATTGATTTGTTATGGCTTTTATGGGTAGCAGCGCCACCTAGCGATTCTATAGTTTACTCTCAAGACCCATTGGAATCAACATATGACCTCCAAATATACGTTTTTCTTCTCTTGAGTATCCTGTTGTTTTATAGGTCGCTAGAATGTCCTTGCAGGAACATAATTATTAAAGCATAGAATGGACAAAGTTTCCCTTGTATCGACGTACTATAGAAGGAAAAAAAACAGCTGTCAATTGAGATATTTCTGCAGCACTAGAATTTTGTCAGTCATAAACCTCTTCAATTTTGATATGATAAATGCTTCATGCAGAAACAAGTTTCCCCTAATAGCAGGGTATGAAAACGAAAGCAAATAACAATCGTACTTAATCATTAAAACAAAAATCATGCCCCAAAAGAACAAAGAATTTATCATTCGTAATCAGCCGGATGCATGGGTGCAACCTCGATTATTACTATCTCTTCTTCATCATAACGGAATACAAATCCTGCTAAAAGGGGGATTGACATTATCAAAAAAAGCATTATCATGCAATCTAAATTCATTATGACATTTGCGTGTTGTCCTATCATTTGAAGGCAGCATTCATTTATCTATGTCATTTTTTATATCAACGAAGAGAATAATGAGTAGAGTTTGTTTTTAAAAAGGGCGCGCAACGAGGTTCATAGTTGTTGTTGACCCCTGGAATATGTAGTCGACGTATGATGTACAAGCATGATATGTTTATTTCTCACTCTCCCTTGTTTCATGGCACAGAGCAACCCGTTGTAAATCACAGCTTTGTTGGCAGCAGCAACAAGGGCCTATCCCATCCACAGTTACAAAGGAGGCAGACAACATGGTGGGCCTCCTCTTAACCCTTTGATTATGCCAGGTCATTAATTTGAGGAGCAAAAAAAAGAGATGGAAGAATGAAAAGTTGAGGGAATAAATCATAAGGAGGGAGGTATCTATTTTTTTTCCATAGAATATGTGATTTTCAATGCTATATTTCATAAAATTTCGTTTGTCTTTATTGAACGCCTTCATTTAGTATTTGAAATTGTATATAAATCCTTATATTGTGTTAGAAAGCTGTTTACACCTGGTGTGTTCGCGGGTCATTTTGACCCGTGATTTGAAAATGCTTTAAAATGCTTAAAATCACCAGTTTTCTTCCAATATTGTTTTTCAAGTCATTGTTGGCTTAGTATACATTCATTTAAATGGAACCAGTGTGGAAATTTCTTTAGTTGGCTCCACAGACACAGTGTTTTAAAATGTACCACTCGTGTAAAATGTGTGTGTGTGCCTGAATGCGCTTTCTATATGTGTCTGTCTGTGCATGTGAAGAAGCCTGTTTTGTGTGTGTGTGGGGGGGGGGGGGGGCGTGTGTGTGTGTATGGGCATAACTGGCATATGGGCCACAATTGATCCCTCAGAGCAACCCATAGCTTTTAGGTGATGCATAAAACAGCCAGTATTCTCTGCCGGGTCATTTTTGACCCGTAAACACCACAGATGTAACTTTTTTTTTTTGGAGACCTTTATATTTACTAAAATGGCGAAAAATGATTATTTCTGCATTCAATCGGGTGGTCTGAGGATTAGATGAAGCTCATTCCAGAGCAAAAAAGCAAATGGTATTTTTACACATTCTAACTAGAAAACGGGTCATTTTGACCCTAACACAATAGAAGGGATATATGTGTGTGTAGTATAATATATATATATATATATATTATATATCTTATATATATATATATATATATATATATATATATATATATATCTATATATATATATATATATATATATATATATATATATATATAATCTATAATATATATATAACTTGTTGATTTATCGTTCATTTGTTGTCGTTCGCGAACGTCAAGTTTTGACGAACGAGAAGAAAAATTCTATCGTTCGTCTTTCATTTTTGGCGCCAAAAAAAAGGCAAAGATTTTTCATTTTTATAGGAAAATTTCCGTTCTAAAACATAGTCATCACCTTTTTTTACAGAATGGTTAGAAAAAAATTCCTTCTCTAAAAAAGCGTCATCATTTTTTTCCAGAATGATGAACTACAAACGAACGATGAACGGCGAACGATTCAATTTAAAAATAACGACGCACGATAACTTTGGTGAACGACAAACGAAACGACGAACGACAATATATATATATATAGTGTATTATAATATATATATATGATGTATGTATATATAATATATATATATATACTATATATATATATATATATATATAATATATATATATATATATATATTATATATATATATATTATATATATTTATTTATATATATATATATCTTAAGGTATAGAAGCCCAAGGTATATGGACAAAAATATATGCCAGATTACCAAGATAGATGACTTTTCTTTTGCGGGTGGTTTTTAATGACGTCACTCGGGCAATCAGGAAGAATGCCGTTTAATAATTATCCTTCCCGCTTAGGTCATCAAAAACCTATTTTAAAATATGTTTTATAAGAAAGTCACTTTAATGATAAAGGCTCATGAGGCATTCAAACAAAATGAAATTAGCATATCTGTATGATATATACCTTGGCGAAAACTACCATACAGACATCCTCATGAATTTATCCTTGTTCCATGCAAATAAGAGTTTGATTTTCATTATTTAGAGAGGAGGAAAAAGGTGATGAATACGGAAGTATTCAATGTTATGCTGCACATTATTGGGCCCCTATTTTGATGTTACAACCTCTTACACGAATGAATGTTTTGTTTTGCTAGTTACAGCATCAATTGCGAAAGACAACCGCCGAAAATTATTGTTACTGGGTTCTAAGAAGGGGAATTCCAAGGAAGTGAAGGCATAATAAATGAGATATCAACATTTGTATTCTCTTAGATACATATAGATATGGAGCTTATATTTGTTATATTTATTTGGTGTCAGAAGAAATGGACCAGGAAAAAACGACTTAGGAAAAAATGCCCAAAAATAAAAGGAAAATGAGATACCTAACAATTGATTTCCCTTAGATATCTAGATATGGAGCTTATATTTGTCATATTTATTTTTGGTCGTGAGAAGAAATGGACCAGGAAAAAACGATTAGGAAAAAATGCCCCAAGATAGAAAAGGAAAATGATGACTCACGGAAAAAATGGTCTAAATACAAGGTATTAAAGTATTGAGTGAAATACAACTAGTATTGTACCAATAATTTTTCTCATATATAGTAAATAATGTCAAAAAAATATTCTCTTTTTACGATTAAATTGATTCCAATGATCTAAAAATTTAATCCTCCGAATCATTAGATGCCCTTTTTATTAGTATGATTATATGAACTTCTTTTAAAAAAGTATGCAAACAATAGTATCAGTCGTAATATTTGATAATGACAGACATATTTTTTGTAGAGATATCTTACCACAATAGGTATCTCCGAATTAAGTTGTAATAATATTCCCCATTATACTGGGAGAGGGAGCGATAAAAAAACTCCCTCTAGACCCCAATAGAAATTAGAAGTACACTTTCATTTTACCCGTTTCTCACTTACAACGCAATAAAACATGTGTAATGTATATAGTATATATGTATCTTCATATCAAGAATGCAACCTATTAAAAGGAGGTCATCCTTATTTAGAACAAAGTTCAAAATACAAACATATTTGCTCAAATGCTGCCCATACTCCGGGCAGAAGTGTGTCTCAACTATATCTCTTATATATATATATGGATAGATTGACCCAATAGAGGTGTAATAATGAAATGTTTTATTATCTTGATAAACATGGCTGTCTTGGTCATTAGGAGAAAGAAAGAGGGGGGGGGGGGGGGGGGACTAATTGATTTGTGCCAGACAAGCTGGCTCGAAACATTGCTGCATTAGCTTTTTCATTTAAAAGGTTATCAGTGTCTAAAGTACGTATTTAATCCTTTGAGTATATGTCTAATGTATGTGTATACAGTGATAACAAAGTGAGGGAGGCAGTGAATGTTTGTTTGGTGTCAAAAATGATTAAACGCCTGTGGAACAATGAAGCTTCCTCAAAGCATATTCATAGAGGGGAAGGGCCAGCTATGGTTTTATATATTAGAATATACACCCTAATAAAGAAGATTTCAAAGTTTGTAGCCACTGATTTAGTTCGAAAGATATGAAACTGTAGATTTATTTTCCACAATCCTGGTTACAATAGAGATGTGTCCCAGGATATCAAATTCAACAGAGTGCTTGTCATTCAACGACTATATATATATATATATATATATATATATATAATATATATATATATATATATATATAATATATATATATATATATATATATATATATATATATTATATATATATAAATATTATATATATATATACATATATATATATATATATATAGATATTTATATATATATATGTATCTTTATGTAAATGTACATATATATACTATATATTATATATATATATATATATACTATATATATATATATATCTATATATCTATAATATATATATATATATATATATATCTATATATATAATATATAATATATATATATATATATATATATATATATATATATATATATTGTTTTATGTATGTTTAATTCAGAAACAAACCAAATGTTTAGCTGTGCTATTAACCTAATATAATATACTGATTACTAGATTAAGTCAACATCTCTCATTTGCTTATATATGTTTTTAACATATATATGCCCAAAAATACTTTTTTTAATCGTTATTTTCATATTATTAAATAGAAAGGTTTAATATACGAATGGTTATAAAAAATAATAACTATTCCTATTATAACTCATTTCCTAAGCGATATCTGGATTTATTTTATTTTGTATAAACATTATACTTGAACAACGTTTAAAAATAAATCACTATAAGTAATGTTTTAAAAATAATAGATATAATAATGTCTGTTTAATCTCATCAAAATTTCATAATTATATTTTTATAAACAACTCAATAAGAAAAGCCAAAGTTAGTAATCTGTTTATATAAATGACTTCATGTATTTCTTATAATTTTGGGACACACCTGAATTGTATATATATATATACAAAATAAGGAACTGAATGTATTAATGAGGCCATAATATTATTTTATTTCCCGAATATAAACTATTGTTTCAGACATTGCTGTGTAAGCACAATTTGACATCCTCGTGTTGAGCTGAACTTTAGTACAATGAACTTGTTCAAGAGTGTACAGAGTTTTTGTGGCTCTAACGTAATCTTACCCGGAAGCGTCCTTTGTTACAATTAGTAGTTATTTTCTATGAATAGTCTATATCCACTTTATAAGTGTCCTTGCAATCGTGAAAAAAAGATTAAAGTCTACCAAAGGTCAAATTAACGTTACCCTTTGATGTTTTATAGCCAGGGCTTAGATAAGAAGAGAGTTCGCTATTTGGGGGATGATAAAAATTACTTTAATGCAACTATTATTGAATCCTGAAAAATATACTGACCGAATAACAAGTCATTTTCGTTTGCCAGAACGAGGTTGGGGAAAATTATGTTATGTATATACTTATATAAAGCATTCTTTATTTACAAATTGAATAAATGTTGGAAAATGCATGGATATTCGGGTACTCATTGAATAGGCTTATTTAAATAATTGTTTATTTAACTGTTGGCATTTTTTGATATGCTGTTAATTGACGGTAATAATACTTGATTTTATTTAATGATGGGCCATGTTGACTTACCATATGTATCGATAGTTAACTACTGTAAGCATGAGTCAGCAAACTACATATACGAAAATAAAGTATATGCCTTTCAGTTCATTCGTTTCTGGGCTCGTAACAGGACAATCACCCTTCCAGATCACTAATATTCTTAATCTTAAGTCCACTATAAAGTTAACTATGTTTTTTTTTTTTATTAGTGTTTGAAACAATGTTCCTAATATCGGTCATATAACATATAAGGCCGATATTAGGAACATGGTTTTAAACATTAATGCAAAAGAAAAAATAGTTAACTTCATAATGGACTTTAAGGGATAAGAACTATTAGTAATGGGGGGTGATTGTCTGGGGGGGGGGGGGTGGGTGCTAGTCCGGGAGGTATTGTTTGGAGGGGGGGGGGGGGGGTCCTAAACTCTTCTACACTGATTTATATATTACTACCATATATCAATATACATATTTGAATATATTTGTGAGGCGTAAAAATAATACTAGAAGGTTTATCTTTATCTCATTCCTGGACCAATATAATATCAGGATACTCAACTGAGTAGAAACTTGAAGGCGTCAGTAATCTAGTTAAAATGGCTACCACGTAAGGTTTATGAGGTAAACAATGAAATATACTCCCTGTTTTAATAGAATACCGGGGTCCATAAGATGGAAAATCCTAAAATGAATAATAGTTATGTCAGGCCTTGTTGATTCTTTATAAAACTGTATCATTTATTTCATTATATTTGTCACTGGTTTTTTTTTCTGTTGTAATTTTTCACTCCATCTACTCTATAAGGCTGATATTTGAACTTTGTCTTTTATAGTAAATATATGTATAATAGTATTCTCTAATAAAATAGAGTTTTTTAGGACTCTCACTTTAGGACTTTGAAACGGATTTGATTAAGAGAAGACTTAAAACCCCAACTTTAAAAAAATGATGAACAAATAGTATTATTTCGGAAAATTAGAAATTTGATTGTGTTTGATTGTTATTTCCAAAGAGCTATGAATATTGTTACAATGAGTTATTGACTTATTTTTAGAGGGTTTTTATCAGTCAACTCTGATGTTTGTACAACTGCTCAAAGTAACTAAAGAAATGTTTATCGAAGGACTGTTTGCAGCATAAATGTTTGACGAAGGAATATTGTCAATGGCTACTTCAATAACAAATTGTGTCTCCTACTTTTGTGTTTATAATTGAGGGAGGCTGGGTGTATGCTAAACCTTGAATTCTGGATTCATTTGACAATTGATTGTTGTAATGAGGGTTTCAGATTAGTCAAACAACATTAAATACACTTAAAACACACAACAAATCTTAGGTTGATATATTTTTGCCTATTTGGTTCGATAGAATTTAAATTTTAAATTTTAAATGTCGGAGTAAAGAGTAGAGCCGTTGACTCTCCTGGTAGAGATCACGATGGTATCCTCTCCTAGGAGTGACTACGAACGTGATCTATGTCAAAAGAATCAACGACTCTGCTAGAAGAGATCAGGAATATTATTTCTTATAGGAGGGATGGTGACTTAAATATGGAGATGGTATGACGATGTTATTCAAACTATTCTAATTATGTCTGAGATTACTTCTCAGATGAGTATCCAATATCCGGTGATACAATAGATACAATTATAGTAATAAAAAAATAGCATCGCATTTGCTTCCTTGAACACAAAAATGAAATCATGGCCGTCAAAATATAAAATAGAAGTCAAAATTGATATAAAGAGTTGTACAGCATCGTAAAATATTATATCCATATTTAAGTCGTCATTTCTCCTAGAAGAGATAAGGATCGTAATCTCCACCAGGAGGGTGAACGATTCTACTTGATAACCATCTCAATTGCGACATAAACAAGCATACTAGCGTGTAAATTAGTCTATAGAACCTAAGATCTATCAATGAACTAAAATTGACCTTTCCCTCTCAAGGGATTCGGACCTACGTCCTCAATATTGAGAGTTGACCACGCCTTAACACACATATATATCGCACTTCCTTGCTTTTTTAGTCAATTGAGTCGCTGTATAAACCATGATCCGATTAACAACTAAAACTACCAATTAGGTTTTGAACATACTTTTTTGTTTTGATGAAAAGTCAATTCTAGGAAAAAAGATTTCCGAGTCAATAATAGCAAGATCTAACGATATACAGACATGGATATCCAAGTAGTCCACAGCTGTGGTTGCCTCAAAAAATACTTTAACACAACTTTTACCCAAATCAACAGGAAGTTCAACATTTTTGAAGTGATTCTGATCTATTAGTATTGACTTAACCACAAAACACATTTTCATTTATGCAATCTTATGCTTAAAAAAAATTGGTTGACATCTGCATTTTGTTTAAAGATTTGTTTTTTATTTAAAAAATCGTTTACTTAATGTCTATTAAGAGAATAGAGAAATATAATGAAACGTCAAATAAAAAAATAAAATAAAAGCTCTCTTAAAACTTGTGTAAAACAAGACTCGAGAAAAAGTGCAATTATGAATGAAAGATATATTTCCTTCATCTGGGGATTGCTTCTATGTATCAGTCGATAAAGAGGCTTTATGATGAAATACTACATTCAGATTGAATCATTCTAGTTGACGTGGAAGATGCTTAGAGATGGAAAGTCGAGGGATATTTTGGGCGTGTGAAAGGGAGAATGTTTGAAGGGTGCATTGAGTTCAAGCTTCTTTGTATCACTATTCTCTTTCCTCCGAACGGAAGCAAAAACAGAGATTCAAATATAAAATAATACCTTCTGTTCTGGCCGACTTGGCCTGCTTCATAATGAAATAAATCTTCCTCAAGAGAGGAGAGAGAATAGTGATAAAAAGGAGCTTGAACTCAATTGCACCCTTCAGACATTCTTCCTTTGTGTAGCCAAAAATATCCCTCGACTTTCCATCTCTACAAATAATAAACTTTGATTTTAATAATCATTGATGCTCCTCTTGAACGTAGAAAAAAAAACTATCCCTCAAAGTGACTTAAGTTATGTAAACAAAAATGTACAATAAATATATATAATTTTTGACATTAAGACTTTTTATATATGCTATAATATAAGGGATTTCTTCATGATTATTAAAGCCTGAACTCTAATCGTTATCTACCACGGCCATTCCCAAAATGTCATAAAAATCAAGTTTTCATAAATCCAAATGCTAACTCCTCTACAAATGTCAATTAACAACTTTCTATAAATATTACATACACATCGCAATAAAAGCCTTTTCGTAAATAGGTCCCAGGTGATAGGATCCGCCATGATGCAATAAACCGTCCCTCAATTCTTGAAACTGCTACTAAATCATATCAGTATTGAGAGTAGTAGCTTATGTGATTATAATGTTATTAGGCGGGAAATGGGAGAGGCAGAAGTAACGGTACTATAAATAAAGTCAAAATACTTTAAAATGTGGTCCGAAAACTTTTGACTCCGCGTACCACATAAACTTCAGCTGCTCACATGTTATTTATATACATTATATTACAAAATAGGAAACCATACCTTACAAAATAGCTTATAAGTTTGTTCCTATATATATTTTGTTTGAATGTTGTACTTATGAAGCATATATATATTCCATTATGTTATAATATGAAAGAGTCAAAATACTTCATTCACAGTCAAACATATTTCGAAAAAAAGGGCTTGGTGGGAAGCTTTGATTGATTTATCTAATAGTTATGTTACTCCCTTGGATCATTAATTATTAAGGCTTCGTTAAACAAGTAGTTTAAAATATATATATTAATCGTCCTTAATGGTGGAAAGAGCGGTAGAATCAACATAAATGCCGGCAATTGGTATCACTTCTTTGACTGACGAAGCTCCATATCCGAATATTATAAACTTTTTTGCCCCCTTATAATTGAGATGTCCTTTGTCAAGATTCAAGCCGCTTATACAAAGGAAAACGTTTAAAAAATCTAGGTAAAAATATAATTATCAGACTTGTTTACGTTCGCGAAAAAATTGTTGTTCGTTTGTCGTTCACCAAAAGTTGTCGTTCATTGTTCGTTTTAGATGGAAGCGTTTGTCGTTCGTCATTCGGAAAAGAATTGATGACGTTTTTTTAGAAAGGAAATTTTTCCTGTGAAAGAAAAATATTTGTATAATGAGGGCGCCAAAAATTAACGATATGAATTTTTTGTTGTCGTTCGTTTCGCTGCCAAAAATGTCTTCCCGCGCCTCTGTCCTTCAATATAGTTAAGTATTGATCACAACTTTATGTTCCCCTCAAGATATGATTCAAGGTTGCTTCATTCATTAACAGAGTCTACCATTCATTTTATGTTTTGAGAGAGGAGAAATCATCTTGAAACACAGCCATATACATATACATTTGCTTCAGGTTAAAAGAACGAGTTTCATTCAAATAATTAGATATTCTTTTTTTTTCCTCTTAGAAAACGGTGAAATCAGCGGCGAGGGAATGATTTAATGAGTCTTTGGATACATATGAAAAACCCATCAAAAGATGGGATTTTTTTTAGGCTGTAACTTCTCAGGATGAGAAGAATACATGTAGAAGTTAAGGCGACGAGCGCGTTCTCCTCAACATAACCGGAAGTCTGCTTACATGTTTACTCACTTACTATACTTGCAAAAAAAGAAAGTGCGCGGTTCTAAGTGGTACAAGATGACTCCTTATACACAAATACACAAATGAACGACCATATTTAGTGATGCACGCACCAACGGACCGGACTGGTAGCTGGTGTTCTTATTCCGAACTTTAAAAGAATAGCCCCTTTCCTCCTGATGTTATATCAATCATCAAAAGGATTATCAAAGGACTCACAACTTTTTCCTTCTTATATTGGGGATGAAGTATTTCTTAAATAGCGTTTAGAAAACGAAGGATTTTTGGGTTACTTCAAAGTTAAGGGTTTCCAATAGGGACGCTCACATTGTACGTTGATAGGTTTCGAGAACAACAAAATATTTGCAAAGCTGTGACTACCCAATTAAATCGGCATTTAGAACTGGAAACGTTGTTTACCTGGTGTGAAGAAGTTGAACTTAGCAAAAATAATAAACAACTCCAGAGCTGAAAGCGCATTTAATATCGGACAACGACTAACAAAGACAGTTAAGGAAATAATGTTTGCCTTTGCCTTCCATTTCCTTCAAATCCGAGTGCATATATAATTATATAAAATTAACATGTATTCAATTTCAAATAATCTCTAAAAAAATATAAAAAACTATATACTATCATTGTCTTTTGTTATAAATTGTCGAATACTAAATGCATAGAGGAAGTCACAGAGCTGATACATAAATAAAGTTTTTCTTTCTTTCATATCTACTGCATCGATCGATATTCGGTATTCGGTAGATATATAATACAATCTACCGAATTCCAGCTCTGGATATTTGATGCTTCTTTGACAGCTGTGCTCAGAAATAATTTTGATTTCATCAGAGCATCTCGAGCAACGATTGCAAATTATCAATATTTATTACAAAAGTGCCGAGTCCTTTGATCATAGCCTTAAAGTGTTAATGCCAATTTATGATCAATGCAATGGACCTGCAATATCACAATTCATTATTTGGTGAGAAATATGAAGTCCACGTTGCATAATTTGTCAATGAGACCAAGAAATGCACGAAGAGTAAAAATATTGCTAGCCGCAATGAGGATACATAAATCACGATGATATTCAAAATTTATATCTTACGCGCCGTTATCTATCGTTGGACATGTCTACAACATCGTTGTGGCGAATTTGCGAAAGGATATTTGGCTAACACTCGTAGAACATCAAGTTGGCAAAGACCTAAAGGTTGCTTGAAACTCCAATGATGGAATTTCGTAAATAAGCTGAAATAATTTTGAAAATGATCCTGATTTCCATCGTAAAATCATCTTTGTTTTTTGCTCAATGGCTTTGTAAAATTGCCAAAATATTGTGCTGTTGGTTTGCAAACCCCCCAAAAGTGATTTCATTTGACACCATATCTACATATATTCTGCTGTACTATTCCGGCATATGAGGCTTATGTGTGCTTACGCCTTTGAGAGACTACCACATTATTATACACTTTGTGTAAAATACATATATTTTGTAAATTCTGTAAAAGGGATTTATATATAAATATAACTTTGTATAAAATGTATGTTACTTTACTCTACAAGAAAAGTTTATTTGCTTTTATACTTATTTGAGTAAATAAGCTCTTTTTTCCTCTACGCTAAAATATTTTAAAGAATATATTTAACTAACCCTGATAATTACAACACTTTTGAGTAAGAAAGGCTTTTCTATTTCAGGCATACGGTGTCTAGGAATTTTCTTTTAAATCACTTATGCATAAGGAAAATCTGATGACGCATTTTGTGTCCGGAAATATTTGATTAATAGTAATTTTTGTCCTATCGACACTTTTGTATAAAAGCATTTTAAAGGAAACTACTGACTTTTGGGCCCAGCTTATCATTCAAAACTTAGCTTTATTGAGTATAATGAGCACATTTGTTAAGTTTTATTATAAAACTAGTAAAAATGAGCCCATTTTGAGCACTTTTTCGTTTAGATAAAAAGATTATGTTCGTATATAATATGCAGATGAGGGTACATATCAACATTAGCTACGGTAAGGGTAGGTTTCGTGGAGAATAAACAATAACATAATCAATAATAATACAGACCAGGACCCTTCGCCCACAACCTCATCTCCATCCGGCTTCCTCTACATGTGTTTATCGGTTTTCTCTCTGCAAACATTTCCCAAAGATACCAATATCAAAGAATGAATGAACAATGTTAATCTTTACAAAAATAAAGGTAATGACTTGTACTTTGAAAATATATTTTTGGAGGTGTAATCACTTTTATTCTACTTTACAATGATCCTTTGGAAATATATAACGACGTCGAAAAAACAAGAGGGTATCTCTTTAATAGCTTTGAAAACTATTTTCTGAATGAAATCTCGTTTTTTATGTAAATTGAATAAAATTATTATATATTTTTTTGTATGGGTCATTATTATTTAAAAATCATACAGAACAAAATTATACATAATAAATAAATAAAAGGGGTGTGATAATAAGTCATAAAATAAACATGTAGTTCCAAATTAACCCTCTGAAGCAAGACCATCACATCATTAAAACATCATAATCTAAATTTATATAGTGGAAGTGAGTAACACGAATAGAGAAACGAATTTTGTAATATTATATAAGAACATCTTTTATCGCACGGCTCCCTCGATGATGTCATTTGAAGTCCTCTTAGTCTTCTAACAATGAGTCTCAAACGAGAGTAAAAATGTGAGGACCATTTCTGAGGAAAAACAATTATATTTTGATTCTTCTCATTAACTATTTATATTCGAATAATTTAAAGCCAAAATAAAAAAGATATTTGACATAAGGGTTTGGCTGTTTAGAAACTTCCGATTCTAATCTCTTTTACCGAGTAGAGTTCTAAACCACAAAATGTCACAGCCACTTTTGTGATTTTAACCGATTAGGAGTATTGCTTTTGAATCCCGGGCTTTTGTTAAGTTGTAATTAAATCGTACTTTAAAGACTGTTATCCATATATTGTAGCATGTATTGCTCATGAAGGTTGCGAGAAAAGAAATGAATATGTTTAATTATTTTCACAACTATAAAAAAAATATCCCTATTAACCAAATTAGTTTCCTTCTTTTTTAGTTTCTGAAGTAAGATTATAACAAGTTAAATAACGGTTTTTACCGTAAGCTGATTGTACAATTAAAATCAAGCTCATTTTTTTTTCTTTGAACCTATGAATTAGGAAAGAAGGTTTAAATACTCAATAAAAATAATTTCTTTAATTTTCACGCTTTATACAAATGGTTAAGCATGTGAATAAACGAAGCAAATTAATTATTTAATTAATAAAACTTTATTTATTACATACATATGTTACTATTCTCGAGCGTTTTGTGTATCAATTTTGGCGTTGAAATTTTCTAAAAAAACTAGTTATTTCTAGTTTAAATAATATTTTTTAATCAGTATTTTGGCAGTATGTCTACCTCGTGTTTCGGGCCATGATTTAGTTCTTGTTA
>CP045902.1:7595716-7629912 GCA_013387185.1 Caligus rogercresseyi
TTTCGTACGATCTTGATTCGGAAAAATGTCAACGTTTTATTAGAAACGAATATTTTATAATATTATTTTCTAAAAAAATGTCGTCACTTTTTTCCAGAACTTTTTTTTGAATTCTTTTATAAAAAACGTCGTCATTTTTTACCGGAATTTTGTTTAAATTAAATTATTTTCTAAAAAAATCGTTTTGGCTTGAATAGATTTAGTCCCGGCCGGGCCGGACCCAGAGAAAAAAAGTGTCCCGTCGATTCTGATGTATATATTAATATATATATATATATATATAATATATATATATATATATATATATATATATATATTATATAATAGATATCAATATAATATATATATAATATATATATATTATATATATATATTATATTATATATATATATATATATATATATTTGGGTGCCCTGCATATAAAACAAAAATTTAACAATATTTGAATGCACAGCATTGTAACTCAGCTTCACAAAGATGTTTTGTTGTCTACGATCTAAATACTATCTTTTCCCCCTTATCAAAAAGCTATAGGTTTCTTGATCTGTAACACTGAATGACTGAAGTATGTGAAGTGTAATATGTCTAAAGAGAAAAAACTATATCTTTTTACTTTCATAGTATGCTTATTGTTTTTGGTAATAGAGTGTAGAAGAAAACAGACTTATTGATGCCCTGATTTCCTGTCTGGGCCCCCTTATGTTTTGGGGAAAATCAATATACCTGTAAAAGTGCTTCTTTGTTTATAAGCATATGTACATTCGAGTGTATCGATAAAGGCAAAATTTAGGAGGCTCTCTAACCTCCCCCAACAATGTTTTTTTCCTCCTTCTTTTCGATTCTTTATGGTTCAGGGAATCAAATCATATCCTATCATGATTCGTTCAAATTTGGAATATAAATCTTGTTTATAAAAGAATCATTTCTTTAAAAATATATATTTGTTGGTTAAAAGCATCCTGAAGATCACACCAGTTAATGCAATAAATGCTTTAAAGGTCTTTTAACTTCGCTTTTTTTTTATATTCCTTATAGACTATGGAATTCTTAGCCAATAAATCTGCTCCTATCCTATCCAGAGAGATATAAAAATATAGAGAGCTGATTCCCTTCTATAGCAGAGAGAACAATGTTCGGCTCTATTCTGTTGTTCAAAATAAACAAGTAATTTGTACTACGTCATCGCGTAACGCTGACATAGAGATAGATTACGTAGACTTAGTACAAATTACTTGGTTTATTTTGAACACCCGGAATACAGCTGAAAGGAATCAGCTCTTATCTATATCTTTTTATTTTATGTCCTATCCTTGTCGTCAAAAAAAAACCTGAAAAAGTTATAATAGTCATGAATAAACCTCTAATAAACTAAACAAGAGTACATTTAAATAATAATAATATATTATGACTAAGCATAAAAGGTATACAAATTTTCTCACTTTCAATCTTCTTTCAAGGTTCAAATGGAGATTAGATGCAAGGAGTTAAGCCGTATAGGATTTGCTTTTATGTGAAAAGATATTGCCACTCTCCATTAAAATATGATACAATATGATTTTATGAAAGCTTTTATGAAATTAATATTGCTTAAATATAGTTTGAATAAACTAATTGTACGATTTATCATACCTCAAAAATTTGTCATTTCTGGTGAGTACATAATGCTTTGGACCTCGGACTGCACTACGCTCTCCGAGTTGGACATAAAGGAATTCTTTTGAACAATGGAACATATATTTTTAAATAACTTATATATAGAATTTTACTCTGGCCGGTGCCCTATGAAAAGAAACGTAACAATAAGTTATCCATCTGAAGTCATATATGAATCTGCTTTTATCTCATTTTTTAACTTAATGAGGCCAATTGTATTTCATTTTTTTTAAATTAAAATGACCTTCGATTTTCTCTGGTTTAGGCCGAACCTGGAGCAACTTTGTATAATCGCTTTTTTGACTCAGAAACCATCCCGGATTGACTTCATTGATGTATGCGATATACATTGAACCATTACTTTTTTCTGATGAGAGAGTTTAAAACCCTTATATTTGTTTATCTAAGGATCTCTAAAGGAAATGCTGGACGTTGAAGAAATGAGATCATTGTCTATAGATAAGTATATTGTCTATCGTCAATGATGGGAGTATTCGAATTCCCTCAACGTTTCTTCTACCATTTATTACCTCCGCCGAAGGAGGTATGTTTTTCACTGGCGTTGGTTTGTTGGTTTGTTTTTTTGGTTTGTTGGTTTGTTTTGTCAGCAGGATAACTCAAAAAGTACAGAACGGATTCGGATGAAACTTGGTGGAGTTGTTGGAAATGTCAAAAGTAACAAGTGATTAAATTTTGGCATCTCTGAGTGCATAATTAAGATGCAAACGAGCTAAATACTAATAAATATTTCAAGTTAGCCTACTCTGCCAATAGATGTCGCTGTGCTGTAAAATCGGGTTCCGGAGAGCGTCTTCGTCTCGGATTTCCGTCAAGGATAACCCTCCCCCCCCGTCCCTCTCGACGCCGCCCCAGTCGTGAAAAATCCGCCTCGGAAGGTTCATAAGGACCCCGTGCGGCGGAGGTTTGCACTCTCTGAGTGTATATATGCCTCTAGTTTCTGTATTTACTTTCAAGTTAAATGTTTGCATAACAACAGAAATGTTGCCGTTTTTAGACTGGTTGCATTTCACAAGGACCCCCTACTATATCTAGAAAACATGTGAGCAGTAATTCATAAATTGATTAATTCCATCCCTTATGAGATAAAATAAATATACGCCATAGGTTAATATAACCAACGACGTGTCTATTTGAGTGATGTATCCCATATTATTCGCCCTCCTTGAGACCTTTTAATTTAACTTTATGACTCATATTCAATGTCCTTCCTGATCCATGCTTCTGATTAAATATGCTGACAGTAACATAACTCAAATTAAAACCTGTTTGTAAAAACTTTTATACTCTGAAAAAATAACAAATAGTTCCAAGACCTTATAATTATGAGCCCTGGTCGACGTAACCACAACCTAATATTTCGGGTCTTTTATAGGGACTCTTCTTTGGCACAAGCACAGAAACATGTCATTCATCTCCTTGTTTTACAAAACCCATACAATTATGTTTGAAGAATCACTCTTAAATCAATAGAACGTTTACTATATTTGAAAGACCATAGAGATGTAAGATTAGAGAGCAATCAAGAGCAGGAAACAGCTTTCTTGGTTCTGTGTGTACACTAAAAACAAAGTAATTTGTACTACGGCATCGTAAGCGATCATAGAGATAGAATCATTGAGATATAAACATAACACAATGACGTATTTCGGCTTGTGAGCTTCAGCTTTTTTTTGCGTTCAGCGTTCCGTTCAGCGTTCAAAAAAAATTAGCGTTCCGTTCAATGTTTTTGCGTTCAGCGTTCCGTTAGCGTTCAGCGTTCAAATATTTAAAAAGAATTTCCCAAAAAAAGTACTGCGTAGTGATGACGGTTTTTTTTTAGAAAAAATTTCCAAAAAATGTAATGCGTAGTGATGACGTTTTTTTTTTAAATGTAATGCGTAGTGATGACGTTTTTTTAGAAAATAATTTCCAAAAAAAGTACTGCGTAGTGATGACGTTTTTTTTTAGAAAAGAATTTCCCAAAAAGTACTGCGTATGATGACGGTTTTTTTTTAAATTGAACGCTGAACGCAAACTCTTTTTTTTGCGTTCAACGTTCACGTTCAAAAAAAAACTTGCGTTCCGTTCAGCGTTCCGTTCATTGAACGTGCGTTCAGCTGAACGCCGTTCAATATTGCGTTCCGTTCACAAGCCTGTGTATTTCTCTTCCCTCCAATAGCAGAGAAACATAGTTCAGCCATATTCTTGACACAATGACGTATTTCTCTGACGAGTCCAATAAGCTCTCTATATCTTTATATCTCTATGATAAGACGTCGGTAAGGATTACCACTATTCCAAACTGCACTTCTTCTAGAACACACTGCCATTTTCCTTAGTTTGTTTTTTTCATGTTTCAACTATTGTTAATCAAAATGGACGCAAGGGGGCTCTACTGTGTTTATTATGTGGAGCTTTCTTAGGGCTCCGCTTTATATGATACCCTCTAGTTATGTTGCCGACGATGAAACTAATAATAATAATATTCAAAACAAATTTCTAATACTCAACAATAAGACCAAGTACATATATAGGAAGACCTCCCTCCCTCCCCCCTTTTTACATCCCATGATGAAATTCAATACTTCAACCTATATTTTTAATACCTTCATCGATATTATACGGAGTACAAAAATAAGTGCCCCCCCCCCCCCCCCTTTATTAGAAGGTAAGCATTCGTGACTTTGTGTTGAATATGTGATTAATGCGAGCCCATGAATGGCGGCATAGTTAGAGCAAGGAAGTGAACCTTTGGGGGTCTGAAAGGTATATACATACACTATGTACAAACAAGAGCCTAAATAGACCTACTCCAGAAGGCAGCTCCTGCGGCTTTTATCGTCATTAAACAATTATGAGCGGAAAGTTATAGAAAGACGAAATGCGGGGAAGATATCATATCTATTATTAGCTTCATATAATCCCTTTGAATACAAATATGTATATGAATGAAAAAAATCATGTTTTAGGGACCCTTCTTACCATGTACCCATGGGCCTTTTACTGTTAAAATGAATAAAAAATATTGCTAAAAGTTTGTACAAATATAGGGGAAGTCTGTACGCTTGTTGACTGATATTATTAAAGATAACAATCGAGGACCTTTTTCTCGAATGTGATTTGTTGATAGAAAAACAGTTGTCATATTAAAAAAAGGCATTCTTATCTCGTGGCTATTGAGGTGTTCACATTAACTCAAAGCTAAATATACTTTTAAACATAATTTTCTTGCATCAATCAGTGCCTTTTTATGTATTCTTCACTTAGACAATTCCGGTATTACCTATTAATCTCTTAAAGCAACTTCTCAACCTAAGAAACCTTTATTTGTGATTCATTATATGGATCGTCATTCTGACTATTAGACTATGAAAACTGAGTTTCCATCTTAACAATATGTTAATTGATGAATGTGAGAAAAAACTACCATAAGGTCATCTTAGCAATAGGATAAAGGTTTGTACGAGCTTAGGACTACCCACCTCCGGACAATTATCCCCCGGCTTTTACCCCCGTGCCATTCACCCCCCCTCCGTTACAAATATATCTTATCTCTTAAAGTTCACTTATGAATTTAACAATGTTTTCATTTGTAGGCAATAGTGTTTGAAAACTATGTTCCTAATATCGTCATATAAAACATATGACCGATATTAGATACTAGATTTCAAACACACATACAATTTTGTCATACAGAAAATAGTTAACTTCGAAAGTGGACTGCAAGAGATAAGAAATATTAGTAAAGGGGGGTAAATGGCACGGGGGGGTTTGTACATCCTAAATCTAAGGGCATTATTTAACTGTTAAGACTCAATGATAAGTTAGTGGATAAGATATTTAAGTACTAACATAATGTACTTTCAAAATAAATATTAATAATAATAAAAGTCTTAAAAGTAGTGAACACACTGCATATCATTTGGTTAATTAATCAATGCATGGGGGCGCAGGTTCGAATCCCGAGAGGGAATGGTCATTTTTGATCTACCTCATTGATAAGATCCTAGGTTCGATAGTCTATTTAATGCTATAATGCTTATTTATATCCTATAGGATGCTATTCTATCGAACCATATAGGCAAAAAATGCATGGGTAGGTTCGGTAGATGATCTGGCAACCTATTACTTTATAGAGCATAGTTAATATATTTCCATAAATACAATGTCACTCATAAATAATATATGTATGCAATATGTAAATTGCTTTTCAACCTTAAAAAAAACACGTCGACGTCCCTTGAGCAAGAAGGCCTCGAGAAAACTCTCTTCATATCAAAACCTGGGCTTCCTATTCCCCCTGATCAATTATAATCATGATTATCTTTACGATATGTAAATACATTTGTAAGGTGCTTTAAAAAAGGCGGGATTTTCAATACCATCATCATTTTCCATTGTGATAAGTAATAATATCCATTGTTCTCTCTTAAGCGAAACATGCCTTAAATAACACACACAATCGTCTTTCACTTCAGAGCTCCTCGTCTGCAGATTGTATCACGCTATCTATTCTCTATAAATCATACATACAATGGACAGGAAGAAGTGTTTAGGAAGTAAGAGGGAATTTATTACAATGACTTGATGAAATATCTGTATTTCAACTTATAATGAAATTGCAGCTATCTCATGAGATTCCGGAGGTAGGAAAAGGAGATCTGGAGGATAATAAGATGTAGAAAAAGTGTTGTGTCGGTCCTAATTTATTTGGTCCGGTCCAGTCCTTAGGACTGTCGGTCCTTGGGATCGGTACTTATACTAGACAATTGGAAACATTTTTTAAATCAAAATATAGGCTTTTCAGTGTACTCATCGTCGGTCATTACTCATTCAATTTTCTGTAAAAATGATTCATTCACAACTCTTCCGTTAAACACCTATAGGCTTATTTGTAAGTATTGTCATAAACATTGAATATTTATTGTTGTAATAATATAAATATTTAATACTTATTAATAACGTAAGTTTAAAATATATATATATATATGTCATCAGCTCATTGAAGATATTACATTCCTCATATAAAGGATTTTTCCTTTTCAAGTATTAAGAGATGTTGACAACATGACGTAGATTATGACGTAAAAAATAAACATTTTTCCTTTTCAAAGGACCAGCAAAAAGGACCGGACTGGGCTGCAGTCCTCGGTCCTTGAAAAGGACCGACGCAACACAAGTAGAGAATAGACCATTTACGCTTTCGCCAGTTTCATCTATTTAGTAATACTTTTTCTATCTCTTATATTTAGAAATATGATAATAGAATATAGATATGGTTTTAAATGAGGTGAATGCAGGTCATGACCCGGAACACTGAACACCAATATGAAAAAACTTAAGAGTTTCATATACAATTGACACATCAAAAACAATTTAAAGGCTTCGAAAACATATAAGCAGTCTTGTTTTTGAGACTATGTCAGGAAACGGAAAAAAATACCTTTTTCTTTTTATTTGGCGAGACCAAAACTCCAGATAGAGCTCATACCATGAATATCAATGCGAGTCTTTTTATAATGCTCGAAGTAACATATTTCCCAACTTTTCTAAAGATAAAAATGCGTTAATTTGTTGATACAGGAAGAGGCAAAGCGATATTTATTTTTGCGCAAAGACTTTGCATTGAGAATTGATCACTGTGCAATATGCAAAGTCATCTTTTGATATTTGAGTATTTAGTTGTAGCCTTTAAAAATCGTATGTTTTTAGGGGGGGGGGGGGATTTCAAATGACTCAAAACGGGTTTATCAAGTCGATCCAAGTAAGCATACATATACGCATATTACGTGTACATCAAGAAATAAGGGATTGTGAGGAAATAATCAAAGTATTGGCCGCTGAGACGCTCAGAATGACGTAAGACAATCTTCCTCAGAGTGTTCAAAATGGCGTCATTCAAATGTCTAGGTTTCTAGCCCTAAACTATTCAGGGTAATATATTTTTTTTCTTTATCACATTATATTTATAGGTTTCCTCTAAATGACGTTAGGTGAGTAATTATGTCCTTTCATAAATGAATGTTACGTCATATTCGATAGATAAGATGTCATAACTTCCCTACGCCAATAATGCTGGTAAGAATCGCCTTTATAGCAATGAGTCATAATTAATTTACATAGAGTAAAAGGATTGGATTTCAATGTAAGAATGATATTATATTAGACATTTTAATAAAGTTATTATCTCATATTCAGTATAATACGAGATTCTCTGTATATTATCATTGTCCAATGAACTGGATGTAGTCATAAACTAGAGGCATATATACACTAAGAGAGTGCAAACCTCCGCCGTCTCGGGGTCCTTATGAGCCTTCCGAGGCGGATTTTTCACGACTGGGGCGGCGTAGAGGGACGGGGGAGGTTCCCCTCGACGGAAATTCCGAGAGGAAGACGCTCCCGGCCCCCAATTTCACAGCACAGCGACATCTATTGGCAGAGTAGGCTAACTTGAAATATTTATTAGTATTTAGCTCGTTTTGCATGTTAATTCTGCACTCAGAGATGCCAAAATTTAATCACTTGTTACTTTTGGTCTTTCCAACAACTCCACAAATTTTCATCCAATCCATTTTGTACTTTTTGAGTTATCCTGCCGACAAACAAACCAACAAACAAACAAACCAACGCCAGTGAAAACAATACCTCCTTCAGCGGAGGTAAAAAAGGATTCCCCTTCATAAGGTGTTATTTGAAATCACTATTCCTCTTGAGAGAGCATAAAAATTGTAATCAAGGAATAATAAATTATTTTTAAATTAATTCCAAGAAGGGCCACCCATTCAGCTCCTGATTTAGAGGCCGAAGTACCTTATAATAGCTATTTACTGTACAAGCATTAAATAAATTGAAAAGCAGTGATATTATTTTATATTGTGTTCCCCTATTTCATAACTACGTATTATATTTGCAGAGCTGGGATTCGGTACCGCCGAATCGGTATTCGGTATATTTTATTAATATCTATCGAACATCGATCGGTGCGGTAGATAAGAAGAAAGATAAAAATTATTTTAATGCATCTGCTCTGTGACTTCTTCATATGCATTTAGTATCGGACAATTTATAACAAAAGACAATTCAGTACATAATTACCTCCGCCGAAGGAGGTATTGTTTTCACTGGCGTTTGTTGGTTGTTTGTCAGCAGGATAACTCAAAAAGTACTGAACGGATTCGAATGAAACTATGTGGAGTTGTTGGAAATACCAAAAGAAACAATTGATTAATTTTGGCATCTCTAAGTGCTTTTTAATATGCAAAATGAGCAAAATACTACTAATAATAATAATGAAATGGGGTCTCTATTCAGGGAGTAGGAAAGAACAAACGCTAAAAAATATTCATTGACGTATATTGTTCATATATCCGCTCAGGACTATGTTAACCCAGTGACGTAGCTTAAACTTCTTCCGTCTTCCCATCTCTGAGTGCTTTTTTAATATGCAAAATGAGCTAACAGAGAGTAAACAATGATTAGAGATAGAAAATCGGGCGTGTGAAAGGGAGAATATTTGAATAGGAATGTTGTGGGGATCGGCGGAGGTACACACTCTCTGAGTGTATATATGCCTCTAGTTTTCACTGGCGTTGTTGGTTTGTTTGTCAGCAGGATAACTCAAAAAGTACTGAACGGATTCGAATGAAACTTTGTGGAGTTGTTGGAAATGCCAAAAGAAACAAGTGATCAAATTTGGCATCTCTAAGTGCTTTTTAATATGCAAAATGAGCAAAATGCTAAATGAAATGGGGTCTCTATTCAGGAAGTAGGAAAGAACAAACGCTAAAAAAATATTCATTGACGTATTATTGTTCATATATCAGCTCAGGACTATGTTAACCCAGTGACGTAGCTTAAACTTCTTCCTCTTCCCGTCTCTATGCAAAATGAGCTAACAGAGAGGAAGCAATGATTAGAGATAGAAAATCGGGCGTGTGAAAGGGAGAATGTTTGAATGGGAATGTTGTGGGGATCGGCGGAGGTACACACTCTCTTAGTGTATATATGCCTCTAGTTTGTTATATTTTTAAAGAGATTATTTGAAATTTAATACATGAATATAAATCATAATTGCACTCGGGTTTTAAAGGAAATGGAAGGCAAAGGCAAACAATCATTTCCTTAACTGTCTTTTGTTAGTCGTTGTCCGATATGAAATGTGCTTTCCGCTCCGGAGTTGTTATTTATTTTGTAAAGTTCAACTACTTCACACCAGTTAACAACGCTTCTAGTTTTAAATACCGATTTATATTCAGTAGTCGCTCCTCTGTATATTTGTCAAATGGTGATATACGAACAACGGTTCTTCATCCGCAATATTGTAAATGTTGAAGATGCCTTCGATCCAAATTAGGTACAAGAATTTGGATTGTCTTGTTGATGGTGCCCAAGATCGAGAGGATCAGCGATCTCTATCCACGTCCATTGCTAATGATGACAAACGGGGATCTTGTTCTTGGACATGATTGGTTGAAATACAAGGAGATTGAAGGATAGTTGTAAAAAGTAGTGACATTATTATTAAATAAACTTCAATCGAGGCTGTTTAAGCATCTACTCAGTTATTAGAATCTCAACCTTTAAAATAGGATTTGTCTTTCCTTCTAATGGGATTACATCCATGACTTCATTGTCGAATCCTTTGAAGTGACTCCTTCAAATATCACTTATTAATGTTAAGTTAATAAAGGAATTCTCCACGTTTAAAATAGGGGGCTTAACTTGCATAATATCTTATGATAAATAGGTCACAAATATGACTATAAGACATAGGAAAAAAAGAGTAACCAAATGAAAAAGAATGATTATGGTTTAGTTTTCGATAACAACCATGTTGACATCCTTACGCATGATGAAACTACTGTTTCCAAAAAGGTGCTAAAAGGGAAATCTCTGGCATCTCTTTGATTAAAATATCAAATTAATCACAAAACCTCTCTCTTTTTCTATTATTAATAAGCTGTTTGTGTTATCTTTATTATAACATTATATTATACAGCATAAGCTTTTCTATTCTGGAGGAATATAGTATTTATAAATTATATAAAGGAAAGGCATTCAAATATTCTTGATCCTTCAATACGTGGCAATCTTTGTTTGTTTACTTCCTTCGGCAAGGGATTTCTTTATACCCGAACAACACATAGAAAGAACAAAAATATGTTGTCGATTAGAAAACATAGAAAAATCTTATTTGCATCTCTTTTATTATACGAGTATCAAATTAATCACAAACCTCTCCCTTTTTCTGTAATTAATAAGCTGTTATTAATATTGCATTATATTAAACAGCTAAAGTGCTTCTATTCTGGAGTAGGAACCTTGATACGGAGTTCTCTCCTGTGTCTGGTGTTTCTTATTCCACAGGACTCGATGACGAGAGGAACAAACCTGTCCTTTTTTATTGATAACATTTTTTTTAAATAAACCAAAAGCTGTTGTTATTTTTCTTATTCAGTAATAAGAAACAGCTTGACCTCATCTATTCAAAATATTAGGGTTCCTCCTCAAGAAGAGAAAAACTCAAGCTGTTTATGATAACGCAAAGATAATGATAGAAACAGCTGATTAATAATAGAAAAAAGGGAGAGGTTAGTGATTAATTTGATACTATAATAAAAGAGATGCCAGAGAGATGAAAGCAAGGCAGCTGTTTTTCTCTTGCTATTTCAAATCAGGTATAAAGTAATCCCTAGCCGTTAAAATTATAAAATCACGGTTCGATATATCAATACTATCAACTGATTTAATTATTATTATTGTCCTTACTCCATCTTCTTTGAGCCCATCCAATCCCTTTCCATCTTTAAGGCGCTTTATTCTCTTATATTTAAGCGCCTCATTTTCCGCCAATAAGAACAACAACAGAATATCTGTTTACAATCGACCACTATTTCATATACAGTAACACCAAAACAAAATATGTTTTTCTCGTCAAATTAGAGATCAAATAAACTCCTTTTTCAGGTGACTACTTTTTCGCCCTGTAGATGTGTTATGAAAGAGTAAAGGTGGACAAATAGCCTTTATTTGTCCACATTTGTTATTTGAAGGGGAACAAAGGTAGAAGGATGGTTAAGTTCCCTTTGTTTATTGGCTTAGACCCTTGAGAAGACTAAGACTCCATTGAGAGTAAATAAATGAGAAAATAATGATTGAACCAAAATAGTTTTCTAATCTGTTTTTTTAAATAAAAAAGAATGAAAAGTGATCCCTATCCCATACATAATAACCTCTATATTTACCAGACGCTTCCCCCCCCCCCCCCCCCCCCAGACAAAACAGAGACATCAACATTGAGAGGTCTCATGATCAATAAAAAGAAAGTCTGTAGGTTTTTCATAAAAAGAAGCCGATCAGAAGATCAATTTTCTTGAGTAGACATGAACTAAGTCTATGCAGTGCTGTGTTATGGTCACAATCCATTGGGAATGAAGAATTGTAAATACCTTGTTCCCTAGATTAAGAATTCCAATGAAATTGAGTGAAGGCTAGGGGAAAACGTAGATTTCTAACATATATATAATTCTTGAGTTAAAATGAAATTGATGTAAACAATGACTTCTAAAACTTTTACTATAGAAATTCAAATGCGAACATGTTTCTAGGGATAAATATTCCAAGACTTCTGTAATTACAAAGTAACACTTCATTTATTAAAATACCATGGCATCACAAGATAGTTTATTACGCTTATGCCATGCTCCATAAGAATGTTAGACTTTGTTATATGGACCTTGTTTAGACAATAGCAGCATGTCCTTTATTTATAAAAATAATAATTAAAGCATCCAAAACAAATTATTCTTCCATGTATCAATTTAAAATGCTCTTATAAAACTGATGTAGCAAAGTAATATCTTTAAAATCTATCTTTATCAAAACTTCATATTTCCATTTCCTTAGACATTCATATGGTGATATCAATGTGTCTACTACCTATGGAGAGAGATTGAATTTATTTTTAAATCACATTGCTCACAAAAACCTCAAATATGTAGTTGCAGTGGGGGTGATTAATAAAGAAATGAAATCGAGACTGGGGTAAAAATGATAATGACTAAGTACAAGTTTCAATTAAAAACAGAAAAATATTATGAACTAGAGGCATATATACACTCAGACAGTGCAAACCTCCGCCGTCACGGGGTCCTTATTAGCCGTCTGAGGCGAATTTTTCACGACTGGGGCAGCGTAGAGGGACGGGGGAGGGTTCCCCCCTCGACAGGAATTCAGAGAGGAAGACGCTCCCGGCACCCGATTTCACAGCACAGCGACATCTATTGGCAGAGTAGGCTAACTTGAAATATTTATTAGTATTTAGCTCATTTTGCATCTTAATTCTGCACTCAGAGATGCCAAATGTAATCACTTGTTTCTTTTGGCATTTCCAACAACTCCACAAAGTTTCATCCGAATCCGTTCGGTACTTTTTGAGTTATCCTGCTGACAAACAACAAACTAACAAACAAACAAACCAACGCCAGTGAAAACAATACCTCCTTCGGCGGAGGTAATAAGTCAATAATGTATAACGATTAATAATGATAATAAATATGAATATTTGAGTTGGTATAAACGCAAAAAAGATATACATAAATCTTCCAAGAAATAAGAAATGAAGAAATCTTGATACTTAATTATATTTCAATTCAAGCTCCTTAAAATTTCACCAATAGTTACTGAAATATATATATATATATAAGATTGTAGTATGCTACAAAGTTATTTTATCGATATAATTTTCAACACAAAATCCGGATTGTTCCTAATAATCATATAAAAGATTATATATGAATGAATAAATACATTTAAAGGGACAAATATTGTAGCTTTAAGCACATAACAAGCATCCAAGTCCTCTCCCTCTGAGCAAAAATAAAAATTTTGCAAGTCTCACGCCTTGTTCCTCCAGTGGAGTCCACATCAGCTATCATGAGTCAGTCTCCATCTCACAACATCCCTGTTGAAAATAATTCATATTTACCTCCGCCGAAGGAGGTATTGTTTTCACTGGCGTTGGTTTGTTGGTTTGTTTGTGGTTTGTCAGCAGGATAACTCAAAAGTACCGAACGGATTCGGATGAAACTTTGTGGAGTTGTTAGAAGTGCCAAAAGAAACAAGTGATTAAATTGTGGCATCTCTGAGTGCAGAATTAAGATGCAAAATGAGCTAAATACTAATAAATATTTCAAGTTAGCCTACTCTGCCAATAGATGTCGCTGTGCTGATAAATCGGGTGCCGGAGCGTCTTCCTCTCGGAATTTCGTCTAGGGAAACCCTCCCCCGTCCCTCTACGCCGCCCCAGTCGTGAAAAATCCGCCTCGGAAGGCTCATAAGGACCCCTTGACGGCGGAGGTTTGCACTCTCTGAGTGTATATTTTTATATGTTACAAAAGGATTTATAATAATTATTATTGAATTATTCGCATGCTCAAAATAATGGAAGACCTTAATTGCATTTGTTGTAAGGTTTGAAATTTGTGTTGGGTACTGAAGCCCTCGAACTGGATATTGAATGATTATATTCTGTGTCCAGAAGAAATGACCCGGCAAAATACGGCTTAGGAAAAGAAAAGATGGACCAGAACGAAATGGCCAAGATAATGAGAAATAATGACTCATAGACAAAATTACCCAAATGCAACAGTAGGCAAGTTTTTGAGTGAAATACCCATAAGTTTTATACAAATTAAGAAAATATTGGGAAAAAACTATTTTATTTTAGCAATTATAGATATACAATTTCCTACTTGATGTCATTACACGGGGACTAAGATTTACTTGGACCATTTTTTCCATGCGCCATCATTTACCCTTTTCTAACGAAGGTCATTTCTTTCTGGTCCATTTTTTAGCCATTTCTAGACCTTATTTTCCTTGGTTATTCTTCTTAATATCACTATATTCATATCAAGTATTAATTGAACTACAATTTTATTTCGTTAATAGTGTTTCACCAATCCTTTCTATTCACTATATTTAGCAAATTAGTACATAGCACAAAAAGTTAAATTTGCAGTCATGTCCTCTCCAAGAAACAGGTTTCCCTGTATGTATGTACATAGAAGAAAAAAAAGGAAACTCTAGTGTGTATTGAACATTGCAAAATAAGACCAAACAAAAATGTCTTGTCATTCCTGCATCTTTTCCCCTGCCAAATGAATGATCTTTTATTTCGTTCTATGAAAGTGCTATTGAAAGTATATATAAAATAAGTATTGTAAATATGTAACATAATCCTCTTATAACCAATCAAAATACATAAATCCCTTTGTGTCATATATCCCTCCATATATTTTTAAAGGAGGAACCTAATTGGTCCAAAGAAAAGAAGCGGCGATATTTAAATGAGGCATCACTTCAATCCAGGTCGTTGAAGATTGAACATCTATTCAGGGATAAAAATCCTTTGGAACACAAAGTCCTTATACTCATGGCCCTCGATCCTTGTCATTTACCTTGAATGGATTCCTCTATTATAACTTATTACTATTAAGCATAGTGGGAAGTAATGAAGGTTATTTTGTTTACGCATGCCTGACGATAAATGGTCCATCAGTCTGACGATAAGACATAGGGGAAGTAAAAGAAAACTGCGTTGGCAACTGAAAGATACTTGGTGAGTGTATGAGAACTACCATCCATGGCATCCTTACAAATTCGTTGGATACTTTTGTCTGTGATAACACAAATAAAACTTTTTTAAAGCACACGCCAGGCCTAGGCCTGCCCGATCTGTATATATTTACTTGCCTGGACGCGCACATAGTATATATAAATCCCTGATTCTTTGCCCCATAATGCCTTTTGTCCTACATTTATACGTTTTGTTATTATTATTATTTTGACCTGAGTAAAAACAAAGAAAAAATATTTTCTTTGGGTTACAAGAGAGCCAGGACTCAAGCAAGCAGATGTAAGCTTTAGCAAGAAAGGAGAAGAACAAAATGCTTGCGCGTGCAATTTTTTATGGTGGAAGAAAAGGTATAACAGTAGGAGATGGGGATAATAAGGAGCACTGGAGCCATTGGAAGGGAAAGAGGCTTAGAGGGGATCATTAAATATTGCTTGGTGTATGCATATAATTATTGTGACGTCAGAGATGATAATAATATCAGTAAATGCTGAATGGATGAACTGAAGGACTCCTCGCTGAGCTGCGTCATCAGATGATTAGGTCCAAACAATGGCCTATGTTTGTTTTTTACGTCACAGTTAATATAAGTAAATCCAAAATTACTGCAAAAAAAGGAAATAAAATATGAGAGGACATTTGGAAGAATGGTTCTTTGTAGTTTTTCATGGTTTTTAAACTATCAACATAAAAGAAAGTTGAAAAGATCCCTTCAATTTACGTATAAAAGTTAATAAACTGTTATGATATGTGTATTTATTGCTGTCAGAGATTAAGTAAATTAACAACACATATATGATTAAATACTCAATGAAAGGGGTCTTAAAGATACTTTGCTCAGTCACAAAGATGATTAGATCATCTCTGACGTATCAGTAAATTGATACCATAACCCACAGCAATATATTTTAGAATGACTTTTAAGCATAGGATAGTGTTTTAATTATCCAGGTCATATGTCATCTTTGAACTCACAGTGAAAGGGATGCACACATCGTAATAGATAACCCCTTCATTAAAGTTCTGCAAGTGTTGAACAGATTTCATATATTTTGTCCAGACAAAAGAACTATCTTGACAAAAATATCGTTATATAAATGAACGATGTTGAGACACCATTAGGGTTGCCAACCGTCCCTTGAAATACGGAATCATCCCGTATTTGAAACAAAAGTACGGGTTCCGTATTGATTTGTAACGGGACGCAATTTGTCCCGTATTACCGCTTTGGGGAGAGGATCTTCTCTCTCATGAATGCTAAATGGTCCGACGTGAGGAACAAATGTTCCACTGCACTCATCAATGCAGAGCTCATTGTCAGCCTCAACTATGGCATGCCTTGCTCAGAGTTCTACTCTGCAGCCCTAAAGAATAAAAGGCTTCTAGCTGCTGCAAGAAGCCAAAGAAATACAAATGGAAGCAATGAGATGATTGTAGCAGCAACATTAATAAATAAAGAATGAAGAAAAAATGCACAACCACTTTGTGTTCCCGTGGTCCATTATCTTGTAATTGTTGTGTTTTGTGTTCAAAATAAATTATGTAAGCTGTGGAAATGTCTCCTTTACATTATTTGCCCTAAAATTCGTCAAAATGCAGGAAATTGCCCCTGAACCCCCTTCATATTTTTTCGCGCCGCCCACAAATGAGGTGTCCCTTATTTTCCCCCTGAGAGTTGGCAACCCTAGACACCATCCCTATTTTACGCAGGCAAGTCCATTAATTTGTGACTTTTGAATAACTGGTGGCATAATATAAATAATAAAAAGGGAGAAGGGAAATTATATTATAAAAAATATTATAGTTGGAGCCATTTTGATGATACCTTGTGTTAGAAATATTAACCCTATTTATTGGCACACATACTCGCAGGTCAGTTAGGAGAACATCCCAGCCATGCTTAAAATACCAAATGATCTCATATTTCGATCCTCTAGGTATGAAAATATCATCTGAGCTTCCTTCCCGTTTCTTTTTAATATAGTTGATCCATATATAAGGTATCCAATCACATTGTATGAATATATTTAACGTGACGACAACATGGTTGACTCATTTACTCGCGGGATAACTTCGAAGATCCTTTTCTCTTCTTTAGAGATAGTGATGGGACTCCACAGCAATCCTTGCTCCTCGGAGTAGCCACTCAATCATACAAGTATACCTTAGAGATCGCCTACTTGACATCTGACGTCACATTGATTCATACAAATGAATGCCAATTAAAATATGTATATACCTATTCGATATATATCAAGCATTGTAACTTTTATTGATACCCTCAAATATACATTAAAAAACAGCCTCGTGTTCAGCTGTTTTAAGGCATTTCTCTAAGTAAGGGAAGGGTTTCCCGTTTAACCATCTGAGATAGAAGGAGAAACAACAGCTGTCAAACATCTCTACACGGGACAAGAAGTAGCAAACCTCTCCCTTTTCATTATGAATAATATTTTGAAGTAAAGGCATTTCCTTGTACAATAACTGAATTCACCCTACTGAGAAAAGAGTTCTTCCACGTTGTACATAATATAATCAAATGAAGAGTGGGACCAACAGTAGGAGGAGGAGGAGGAGGATAATTTAAATACTCGGAAGCACAGCCAGAACAGGAGTAGGAAGAAGAAGAAGAAAGTTCTTCAGGTGTGCTTTGTAAGGTTTAAGACAGAGGAGGAATTGCTTCCAATGGTGTGGTGGTGGGTCCCCCTCACCTCATCATGGGCCCGCTGTTGCTGAGACGAGCCAGCCAAAAAACCCTGTGCAGGACGGGGAAGTACTACTATACGACGACGACGGACTCCTCCTGCAAGAAGAAGCAAGGGAATCCATTCCCTTTTAATAAATACGTACGTTTTTGGGATGCAAACGAATAATAATAATAATAATAATAATAAGATATTCGTAAGTTTTTTTACACGTTCAGTCAGTCAGTGTGCTCCTTCCCTTTCAACTGCTTGTATATGTGTGTGTGTGTGTTTGTGTCTCTCTATACTACTATTATTACTACTCCCTAGTTGTGTTTGACTGAAGTATATACATATACGTATATAGATATATATATATATATAGTGCCTGCCTCCTTGTATTTTTGATACATAAATGATGTTTGGCCACTGCTCCAGAGTGAGCTATTTTTGTGATCCCTCCTCTGCTTTGTGAAGGTAAATACTTTGAATGAGTGTATCCTGCTTTTTTTTTGCAAAAAAAAAGGAACTGCATGATCGTATTAATAAAGAGCTCTTTGTAGGTATATATACACTAATGTTTGTTCCATAAAAATATACATTTTTAAGAGTCATTAGAGGCTTCAAGAGAGCTGTCATGTTTATTAACAATATAAGAGGATCAAATCAATATAGAGCATGTGCATAACTTAATTTACAAGTTGAAATTATTAACCTTTTAGCCTTTTTGTACTGTTTACTCCGGTATTTACAATTTAAAACGATCAAATATGTAATTAAAAAATCACTTATTTTGATCCTCTTGTCTCTGAAAACGCAGCAGCTTTAAATTTCCCCCTACTTTATTAATTTAGTTAGAGCTTTTATGTTTTTATGGTTGTTTTGAAGGGGGAGTTCCGTCGACTTTTCTCAGATTTAAATTGAGTTACTTTGAGTTATGATAAAAAAATAATAACATAAAATTATGATTGACAAGCATGTATATATATTTAATAAAAAACATTGAACAGATCCATGTCATAGTTGATTATTTTTGTATCTGCTTTTTCATTCCTCCAATTTATGCCAATATACAGTAATAAGGTTTCAAGCTAGATGTGTACATATATCCTTTGTTCTAGAGTATTGTGAATTGTTTTCTTTGTGAGGGTTTACACGGAATGAAATGGATTTCCTAGCCTCAATAAGGTATATAGACATTTACACACTTACAATCAGAGTTGATCTCAGTGAGATAAAAATCTATTGAGGGTCTACAAGAATGATATATTGAAGCTTCGACAGCTGACGTGCTCATAAAGATTCATAAATTAGAGGATTTAAACCAATAAAGAGTATTCTGTAAACTTATTTATAAGTAAGGGGTTTAAAATATACTTTTTTGTTGTTGTAGCAAGATGCCCAATATCAATGATATGAATATGTTTAAGTGATTAAAAGCCCAAAATGTTTGATCCTCAAGGCTTCTTCTCTCTTGTGGTAAGCTCCACTTTAATATAATAATTTATTATGTCCCCTTGGTTTATCCCTTTGTTTACATAGAAACAGAATATATATAAATTGGTGGTATGATTCTATGGGACTTTTAACAAATGCCCTTATATGAGTTTTTTCTATTGTTTAAGGGGTAAATTAATTAATTTTACTTCTTTAGAAAGAAAAAAATAAGTATAAATAGATTGGTTTTTTTTTGTTGCACAAAATATAATGTGTTAAAGCGTATGTCCAATGATGGAATGGCTTTATGGTGGGATGTCAGCTGACATATAAATTGGCTCTTTTTAACCCTAACCAGGCCGGGTTATTTGGCTCCTCTATAGCCGGGGGGGGGGGGGGGGGGGGTGGATTCCACCCCCCCTCAGATCTCGGCTACGGAGCGACGAAAATTTGTGAAATTTGGCACACAACTAGGTCTCCCACTAATGTACAACCACACGAAATTTCATCACCATAGAACAAAGGGTTTTTTAATTATGCATGTTAATTTATTCAAATATGCAAATTTTGCATCAAAATGTGATCTTTCATACACATAACAGAAATTAATGCCACTAGCATCAATCTTTAGCATTATACATCATAGTATCTTACTGATATATCATACATGTCACAGAACAGGTAAAATTAATTTGCATACAGTAATTAATTATGCAAATTAGTCGGTATTTATGCATATTTCCAATTAATGCAATCAATGAAACGTTCGCAAAATGACCTGCCGCGCCGTAGGGGTAGGTCCGATTTTTTCGAAAATGGTATCAAAAGATGCGCAATACTTCAATCTTAAAAGTCATAAAATTTCAGCGCGTAATATTATTTTTCACGAAAATATCCCAGAAAAACCGGAGGGGGGGCGGATTCCGCCCCCCCGGCCTGGTTAGGGTTAAAGGATATAGATGAGAGAGGGGTGGATGTTACTGAGAATCCTTTATTTGCTCAGTTGAAAAATGTAAAAGGATCCATAATGATTTTGGTCATTGATCCTCCTTATACTGGGATATTATTATTATTATATTTTAAGATGTATCAATAGATTATATCTATTTCTAGAGGCATGCACCTGATGTTATTGAGTATGTTTTATTTGTACAGCCTAATAATAATAATAAGTCATTTTTTTTGCACATATATCCTTAGTATGCATAATATTGACTTTATTTAAGGTATTATTTATATGTCTTTGAAGTTGTCGATTAATGTTACTTACATAATAGCGAACAATACATGCTTTTCTTGTACCGAAAAACGTATATATTTCCATTGATTTAATATACAATAATATAATAAAGGTTTCTCTTGACATTATCCATTTGCATGAGTTTATAAATAAATATGTCCCTTTTTAAAGAATAATTATATAAATTGTAGAATACTAAGTCACTTCATAGATACATAAAGACATATAGAGCATATTGGATTCTTCTGAGGCATACGTCATATGGCCCAATATTAACAAATCTTTCTGTCTCTATGATCAATTACGATGACGTATATCAAACTATTTTGTTTATATTGGGCACAGGCGACAGCTGAACGATGATATTTCTCTGCTATTAAAGGGAATAATATATCTTTATATGTCTATGGTTCCCTTTCAATAATAATTAGCAAGTGCTCTAAGGAGTTCTTGTAACCCATTGCTCTAGGATACAGCCAATGGTTTGTTATGCACACATATATGACTTTTTCCATTCTTGTTGGCTTGAATTATTAATATTCTATGTAGAGTGAAGTAAATATATGTGACAAATGTAATACCTTAAATAAACTTGCCGCTAGTATTTTTTGCTTTACTGTATCGTCCCATGATTCTTCTATAGATGCTATTATAAAAGTTATTTCTATTTGAAAGACATTATTTTGTTTATAAAATAACATACAAATAATTTATTTGTAAAATATGTTCTGTTTCTACATTGTTCTTCTGTATGGTTCAATGGTTTGTTTTTGAAATCGTGAGTTATGTTGTGACATTTATGAGTGTTTTTATTTTGGCACTTTCACACAGCGTTTTCTCTCTATTTTACACACTAAAATATGATGTAACGTGAGTTTTCAGCAACAAAAAATGATATATGGGGAACAACTTAGCCCATTGCCATATGGTTTCATTCCATTCATTGTTTCGTAAATGTGTATTTGATTAAGTGATGTGAATTGCTCTATATCCCTGACACAAATAACATTTTGTAGGTCAAAAGTCGGTTTTAATGCTATTATTTTAAATTATTAATGAAAGGATACTTCGGAATGATCTGGATTGTTATCCTTGTATTATTTAATGAACAAATGGAGTTAAATTTTGTGATTTAAATTACACTTTTGTAGCAATTTTGTCAGAAATTTCCTTTTTCCTCGATATAACATATAATATAGTATTTTGTAGAGTCCAATACCAACTTGTAGGTTTTTCAGTTATTCTATTGTAATCACTGAAGCTTAAACGAGTCTTATTGGCTTTTTGTATTCTGATTGGTGTAGCAAATAAAGACTTAATTTCTTAAAACGTCCATTTAAAACTCTCAATGTCAAGGGTGCAACTGCTGAGAGAGAAGGTCATTTTGATCAACCTCATTGATACGATCTTGAGTTCAATCGACTAATTTAAACGATAGTATGTTTATGTATATCCAGTCGGATACTGATATTCTATCGAACCAAATTGGCAAAAACAACAACTGCAGAATGGACTAAAATGTACAACGATAAGATTTTAATCCCTATAAAAGATGCTTATTAATTTAGTATTTGTAATGTGAATTTTTTATACAATGTATTTTTAGACAATTATGGTGAAGTAGTGATTGAATTATGTCATTACCATTTTTGATTACTTGAGGTTGATTTTAAAGATTATTGGTCTTATGTCTCAATCAAGAACAGCAATTATCTGAAGACGAAGTAATATAATTCGATGTTTAATCAATGAATTTTGCTTTAAAAACTCCTTTCATGGTATATATACATATATATATATATATATATATATATATATATATATTATATATATATATATATATATATATATATATATATATATATATATATATATATATAAGAATCAGAGGAGATCTGTTTGATAAGCGATTAAAATACAATATATTTTATACAATGCAGGACCATGAACAGTCGTTAGCTCCACCTAAGAGATGTTTCTTTGATATATTCGTTTAGGAAGAAGTAAAGCTTTAAAGTAAAGTAGCGCATCAAGGGCAGATAGCTTGGAAAGATTTTCATTGAGTCTCTTTTTCTTTTTGTTCAGCAGATGTCGCTTGGGATTAAAAAAGTATGACGTCATTCCGGGTTGTTTCGATCTCATTCATCCATCCATTAAATAATTGCATTCACAACTACAATTTTTTAACTTTTTTTTGATAACGATAATTAATATTGCAATGTAAAGGCAATTGCATTAGAAAACAATGGGTTTACTACAATGTTCTATAGATAATTTAGGAGGTGAGGTTTCATGTGGATATCGGGCTCAAAATTCCGCGGAGCAATAAAAAAATAGACACAACAATGTTATTGAGTAAATTGTTTAAGTCTACGTCAAAATACGTCACAAGGGCACTTGATATATCCCAAAATTCCTACATATTTATTTACTTAGCTGCATCAACATCAACGCCTCTAGCGGATAAATAAAACGAAAGGAAGCCAAGAAATAATCAAAAATAAGAACAAAAGCTCTTGATGCGCTACTTTCCTTTAACGCTTTGGAAGAAGGAACTTGAATCTGTATTGTGTACAAAATATGTGAATAAAGAAGGTACAAAAACTTGACAAATCTAATCGGTTAAAAGGATATTTATCGGTAGCGCTCCGTGGTATACTTTTAGCGTTTTTAAGATATATACGTGTTTTGATTTGTAGGACAATATAATACGCGACAGGTTATTTTTATTATCAGTGCAACTTATCTGAAGAGAAAATTTATTTTGGTTCTACATAAATACATTTTGCAAAAAAGCTAATCTGTTGAAGAATATTATGGATTTTCTCTAAGCTACATGGTATCTCTCAAGCATTTTTACGTATAATAAATGTGTGACTTTATATTTACAGGGTGCGTAATAAGTCCGGGAAGAGAGAAATGTAGTCTTAAATAGTATATTTCTCACTGAAAATTTGCAGAACTTGATAGAAAACTTTCTTAAAGGTCGTACCAACACAACTATTTACAATTTTTCAAAATGTCCGCATTCAAGACGTCCACGGACCTGTAGGGCAAGCTGCACGCACCGTTTCTTCTCTGATTTTTCCCCATTCCTTCACGAGAACCTCTTTTAAGGTGTCAAATTTCGGTGGGGCGAAGCACAAGCCTTGCTCTCAAGTATGGATTACATGGAGAAGTCCATGACGTTGAGATCAGGGCTTGAAGGTAGCCCGGTGAATTTGTCCCAAAAGGCAGGAAAATTCTGCTTGCACCATTCTTGGACAAGTTGGACCCATGGGCTGGGGCAGAGTCTTGCTGAAAAGTGAAGAAGGTTTCCCCATACTCAGCCTTGATCCTTGGCAGTACTTGGTCATTTAACATTGACAAGTAGACCTCCTTGTTAATCTTGACACCCTCGGGGCAAATATGAGAGGGCTCTTTTTCCCATCTGACATAACTCCTGCCCAGACCATCACAGACTTTAATTTTTGACGTCGGAAGACTCTGCGAACCTTGACAAGAATGTCAGCACTGCTCTTGGCCAAAATCGATCATTCTGGGAATTGTAGACCGCCTGAACTGTGAACAATTTTTTCGTCCGTGTAAAAAACTGGACCCTGCGTGCCAGACTTCAGTTTGTTCAGAAGAATTCGGCCTCGTTCTCTTCGCTTCTCAATTGTGGCCTCAGAAAGAAGTTAAAGCCTTATCTTCTTATATGGAGTCATCCCCAGATCCTTTTTCACTAGATTTCTCATCGACCCCTCGCTCATATTTTCCTCTGACCATCTTTCTCAGGCTTCTTGCAGGGCTCCTCCTGATCTTCTCGCAGATCCTCTTCACACACGCCTGGGTTCTCACAGACAATGGTCGGCCACTCCTGGGCCTGTCGGATGTTTTTCTGGTCTCCTTGTACCGTTTGACCGTGTTGTAAACAAGCTTGTAGATCACTTTTATGTCCTTGAGCTTCTTGACAATATCAGAATTACTCAACCCGCGCAATGAAAGGCAGCTATAGTGTCACGGAAATTGCTCATGATGCTGGAGGAACGTTGATAGAAGCTTTGTTGTTAAAATGAACTTGTTTTGATGAAGCTGAAGACACGTATCTACCGGTTTTAAGCACGAAAATTCAAACACAATAGAAACTACAGTGTCGTAAAGTCCCACTTCCCGGACTTATTACGCACCCTGTACATATATAAAACACTTTCAAAAATATAATATTTTTGGAGTAAAGAATTATCTTTCCCTTTAGTTTACGGTAGATACTTAATGCAACTTTGATTTAGAGTTAAATGCCACCTAAGGCACGTAGAATTGGAATAACAAACTTTACTATATTAATCTTCTTGGACAAAAAAAACTTGACTTTTGGTGATCCAGCTATATGTTTTTCACTCTTTTTTAATCATATATCCCACCATAAATAATTTATAATATACTCCTATATATTACTGTCCTTATTTGCGCATTGAATGAAAACCTGATCTAAAAAAGAGGGTTTCAATTGTTTTCCGGTATCCATTTTTAAGTCAAGGAATCCAGTTGCTCTTTGTTTATTAAAGTAAGGAAAAAGGATCCGTATATGACTTCATGTTTTGCTTTTTGCAAGCTCACGTCTAAATTCGAGTTAAACAGCTATTTTATATTTGTTAGACACATATCAGGGATTTTATAGTTAATAGGAAGTATATACTATCTAGGAAAAATATATCAAATAGTCCTGGGTACTTAGGGATATCGTGATTAAAGGTACTCTTTGAGTAAAATATATAATGATACAAGTATATTTTACAATAAAAAATGGCGTTTAAATTATAATGAAAGGATTACTTTATTCATACTTATTTCATTTTCTTGAGGGAAAAATATCCTATTTAATTTCATTAAAATATAATATATTTAAATTACTCTAAAATATATTATTTAGTTAAAAATGAGTAGTTTCTTACATAGAAGCTTCTCTCTACTAGTCTACTAAGACAATGAATTTACAATTTGACCATCTCAAACAATGTTAAAAGTAATGGGCAAAAGTACTTCACCTTTTTCTATACTATAAACCTTACTACAGTTGTGATCCAACAATATTTTTTCTCTATTAGTCTACATAGACAATAATATTATATGATAATCTATTAACAAATACATCAATACCATGACATAAAAGATTATAGAGAGCTTATTCCCTTCAAAGACAGAGAAACATCATTCAGCTGTATTCTATGCCCAATATAAACAAAGTAATTTGACCTACGTCATCGTAATTGAGCATAGAAAGATTGTTTATATGAGCAATATGACATATTTCTATGAAGAATCCAATAAGCTCTCTATGTCTTTATATCTCTATGATCAATAACCTTTACACTCAAAGGAGCTTGTACGGTAGAAAAATAGACATCGTTGTTAGGGACGCTTTGATGATGGTTCTTTCAAACTCACAAGTAAATATCATTTTTCATTTGGTAAGCCTTATTTACTGATTATTGGCTGTTTATTCGTCAGAAAGTAATGACTTATATATCGTCAATGGTGACAATAATAAACATTCATTATTTCCACGGAATTGCTTAAAATAATTAATAATAATGTAGGATATAGGATGATGCTCAAGTTCATCAAGGAGTTCCGAATGTCATGCCTCTGTTGATCAATAACATCATCATTATTATTAGGTCTGTATCTAATATCAAATCATAAAAGCAAATTATGAAACGACCTAAATATTACATTAATTCCATTACATTTTATATTTTTTTAAACGACTAAAACTTCTGTTTAAAAAACAACAACTCGAGTGTGCTGTCCCAGGCTGAAGAACTGCCTATTCTAACCGTCCATCATACCTCTTAACTTAATCCTTTCCACATTTCCACTAGTCCAGTATTCTTTCATGTTTAAATAATTTTCTTCGCTCTTTCAAGTTGACAGTTGTAAAGAACCAAGATACTCAGAACACACAAAGAACCATTCCTCCAAGTGTCCGTTCAATCTCCCTTTCAAGCAGTAATTTAAGGGTGTATGTACTTTTATGGTGTATGAATTGTTTATCGATACGTCAGAGATGAAGTAGGCCATTCTTACAGCCCTGTCTTCATCTGGAGACCCAATCAGGAATAGTTCATCCCCTCCATTAAATCTTTAATCATATGCTACCGACATTTATCAAAGAAAGCATTGATCCTAAGTAAATTCAAACAAACATCAACTCTGACGTCACAAGTTAGTAAATAGATATATGCACCAGTAATATAAACTCTTTATTTATTGATAAATCCTTATATACGTCTTACAGTAACTTCAACAATAAATAGGACGTCATTGTGGTAGTTCTTGTAGACTCATTTTAATATATCCGTTATTTACTCGTCTTATCGTCAGATAAGATGAAACTAAACAAACATGCATTCAATCTTTGAGCGTTGCGAGTTGCTTCATTAAATTAATAATCATAGTCAAAGATAATAAATATTAGAGAAGGCCATGTAAATGACGTTAATTAAAGCCCATTTGATCATACAATAAGAGTTTAAAGGATAAAAAAATTATATCCGAATTCATGTTCACAACCCGACAGTCACAAGTCAAGTGATGACGATTTGGTCCTAACCGACTGGGTATAAATAAGCATACTCGCGCGTAGTCACTCGAACCTAGGATCATTGAGGCTGGCCTTCTCCTCTCGGGAGTCGAACTTGGCCCCTCAACATTGAGGATGAAGAGGCCCTAACACACTGAGCTATTAGTATTATTATTGGTCTCCCTTATAAACTTCTTTCATACAACCAAATACAATTTTAAATATATTTCCCGCTTCTTCTTTTTTCTTCTTCATCAATTTCGTTCAAGATTAAGGTTTTTTATCCTTTACGATAAACCTATTTAACTATGACGTCACAATAATAGTAAAATCCTATTTATTTATTTTAAAAAGACCACGATTCAAAGGATATAATTTCTCTAAAAGTCATTGGTGGTCCTTTTTTAATGCTTTGAAAGAATAATCAAGAAATTATTTATATAGATTTAAAAAAAACTCGTTTTTTGTAGACATAAGTCAATAGTATGTGATTTGTCTCGAATACATTTGTAAATATGTTCTGTCGCCCTGAAAAATAATAATAAAAATATTTCCCTTCTCCTTGACAATGCGTCGCGCAGTATTCGGTTATATCACCAAGTGAAATAGAAAGTGAAAACAGTCCACTACCTATTATACATACATACAACCATACATACATGCCTTCACCATAATCTATTTCTTATCTTTCAGGTTCCCTCATTCTAAGGCCGCATACGAAATAAAAGGAAAGAAGAAGAAGGGATCCCTCTTTAAAAAGAAGTAAAATTCTCCACACAACGGGACTTTGCATATCCGCAAAACCGTATCAGTTTTAACTCATTAAAATTATGTGATCCCTCTCGAAAAAAGACAAAGGAAGAAAACATCATCATTGAGTGCCTTAAAGTGTTTTCTTCCATCTCCATTATCGGCGGGTCCAACATCATAGCGTGAAAAAGTTTGTGTCCGCAATGAAGTTCTACGAACTAAAGCGTCGAAGCACAGCAATCCCAAGGACAAGGAGAACTCATTCATTTCTCCCCTACATGAGACATTCTCCTCCTCGGATCCGATTCAAGTAAGACAAAAATGTTTTTATAAAATAATGTCAGTGGTTCCCAAACTTTTTCTGCTCGGCAAAGGGGGTTTGGTACATAATAAATTTTTGCCCCCCCCCCCCCCCCAAAAAAAAAAAAAAAAAAGGGAATACACACAATTTGTTCTCTGAGTCCATTGCAGTTATTTCACACATTTAAGTAATACAAACCTCAACCTTTTCCCCCCCCCCATTTTCTAGCAGTGTTAATTACTCTACAGTGTTTTATTTTCATTCATTCGTCCCCCCCACCTGTAATTGCTCTGCGCCCCCCTTAGGGGGGGGGGCGCCCCCCACTTGGGAAACACTGTCTTATGTGACATGAAGAGTAAGGCTATTTAAAAAAACTTCATTCTGTCATATTTTTCCCTTTAGATTCCGAAATTATAGATTATCAAATATATTGTGTGATTCTTGGCTATTATATTAAAAAATCAAGTGTCTCCCGTTAAGACATGTATCAAAATTATGGGTTATCTCTTGACTCTATATATACCATCTACAAAAAAGGAAAGATATATAATAGAACAAATCCTCCACAGATGGTTATAGCAGCGGATACGGAATTAGGCTGCTTAGGAGTCTCTTTTAAGCTTTTCAACTGTGGATCACCTAGATTAACAATAAAAGAGCATCAGTTGTTTAAAACCGTATTACTCTTAAACCAAAAAGTGTTCCGTCATTTGTGTCGTTCATGAGGAATTGTATTTCCATCTTCATCCCAAGTCCTGACTGCTATACAAGCACTCTCTCGCTATATTCACTTTTATTGCATTTACTCTCTTATCATCTCTTACTACTGACAATGAAACAATCTGATTAATACAAAAAAAAGAGATGGCTTATGAAGGAGAAGGGAGTAAGATAAAGCAAGTTAACTGGAGCTTAATTAAATTTCCGTTGGCCTTGATAGTCATTGAAGAAAAAAAGAGTGGATACCTATTTATGTAGGCGCATAGACCATAGACCTGGTTCAAAGCCCTTCAATCTCTAACTGGAAGAAAAATACTTAATTAACTATCCAACCAATGGTTTTTTTATTCATGTATATGAGAGTAAGAGGATTTCACGACGCGTTGTATATAACATATTGAATAACGTCGTCGTCTGTGGTGTAGCAACACATAGTTAAAACATTTTCTTTCCTCTGTGGTAAATAAAAATGTAGAAATGAAATTAAAGCAACAGTTGTATATTGCAATGATTTCCTTTAAAGCTCCGTTATGTATTTGTGTTTTTTCATGTGTTACAATTGATTAAAACAGAGCTGGACGCTTTGCTACCAAAAGGTTACATCCAAAGAGAGATTCAGAGCCACTTTGACAACGTTTGGAAACATTGTACAAATCCTTATAACCCTGACGTTTGTTCTAAGCAAAGAGTGTATAATTGCTTTTGATATTTGTGTAAGAAGTAATATTGAACTAAAATGTTTATTTATGTTATTTTTACACAATTTTCCTATTTATATCAGTTTCATGTTTATCGTTTTTATATATACATTCAAGCTGAATAAAGAACTTACCGTGGAGGAAATAAAAAAAGGTGATATTGATCAACGTCATTGAATAAAAATCGGTACACCTGACATTTGTTCTAAGAACATGAGTAGATTTTTTTGTAAACAGCCTTATATTTATACACATAACAAATAGAAGGAGAAATCTTTGAGCAGTCCACAAAGTATGGACCTAAGAGTACCATTACTTAAGAAGAACATCGCTTTTTTATATAACTAGTAGAACGTTACGCATACAAATTTATATGGACTCGATTTCTTAATGTCCGCTTTACTAAATCAGAGCCATATAGAAAAAATGGGCTGATCATGCTTTTTCCTGGCATTGTCAAGCCGAATACGCGGAATAACATTGTAAAGTTTTCAAATCTCATTTATTTTTGTATCCTTGGCACATTTGTATGATGAGTGATGTAAGGAAACGAATAAAAGAGGAATGGTGCCCTTCTTCCCATCCATGGGAATATAGTACATATATGCTATTGTCTAAAGCGTTATTAAAACCTTCGTTTGTTGTAGAAGGTACATGGAAGAGAGGAGCGCTTAGGGAAAACACGTTATAAGTTTTGACTCCTCAAAAGTACATAGCAAATATGTACAATGTCTTGTCATTGATTGGTTAGGTATATGTCTTTAATGTTAACCAATCAAATTTGTTCCTTAACGACTGATTGTCAAATCAGGGTTTTGTGTTATAAGGACTTCCTGCATAATAATGTGTGTGTCTTTGTTGTCATCAAAATATATAATTATGTGACTAGGGAAAGCATAAACTTTATATTAATAAAGAACACCATTTTTTTTCTTTTAACGACTAACATTCCTGACAAACTAAGGTTTTTGTGCAAAATGATTTCCAAAGCATTCAATCTGTGTCTTAGCTGTCAGAAAATTTAGCAATTTCAAGTATAGGTTTAATTGGTTAAAGAACACCGCTACTCGGATGTAGCGAACCCGATTTCTTATATTCATCCCGCAATCTGTAGTATTTCAACTGAACCATGACGGTGGATCGTTGAAAAGTGTCAGCTTAACCAATCTGATCTATTTGGGGGCCCAAACATATCCAGGTTTATATATTTTGAATTTTTTAAATAGTTAATTCGTAAGTCATACAGAACTATCCCTTTTTCATTTTGGAGGGTTTTTGACATGAAAAGTACTTGGAATGGTATTATTTTCATGAAAATATATTTGTCAATCGTATCCTTTCTAAGAGCACAAACATCCATGTCTAAATACATAGGGCTTCGATGATTTCACAATATGCACACCCAAATTTATTTATTCATCAAACATTAATGACACGTCTCTAGTTAGGGTTTTGATTAAATGTATTCTGCCGTGTCGTTATTAGTACCGTTTCTATCTTACCCATTCGGAGAACACAAACGCAATACAATTTCATTTTGGATTGTTGATTAATCGAATACACAGTGGTTTGATGCGATGACATTGTTTAAAAGTAGAATGGCGGAAGGGAGTCTAATTTCGAGAGAATCGATAGTAAGAGTAGGTTCTTTACATTCACCCCTTTTTTAGGGGCTGGAGGAGATATCAAATAAAACGATTTTGGTGACTCTCGTAGGCTTAAAAATCGAATGGATTTTTTCTTTTCATGTGGGACTCAGAAATCCTTACATATTGGCGATACCAATAACAGTTTTATGACATGATCTTATGATGTATAAAAATGTGATTTTGACAGGCATAACCAAAAAATATTTTCTCAATAATACTAAGCGTCTAGAATTCAAAGATTTCTCTGACTAGGTGCCATCATCGGGTGAGAAGGTTTATTTTGCATGCAAGCGATGCCGTTAATATTCGCCAGTTGAAATATAACAAGTCCTTTCAAGAATTTAAAATCCCTCAGTGATTCAATAGTTTGGGGGCCCGCCAGTTCATTTTATGTCATTTTACATGATGTATTCGCTTTAGAAGGCTTCCTGTTTATAACCTTATATTTGTATGATTTCAAGGAGTTTTAAACCCAATTGGACATATAATAATAATAAAAGTATTATAGTAGTGTTGTTGTATTCCTTTTCTCTTCTATCGCTTTGCAAAGCCTGCCATCATCATTATCTACATTACCACGGACATTTCTCTCTCTCTCCTTGCAAAAAAGGGGACTCTTTGCAAGCAAGTTAAAGCACACACGTAAATGGGAATATCAAGGATATATTTATCTCTGCGCGCCGTGATGTTTCCTGCATGCTGACACAAATAAGAAAAAGAGGAAAAAACATGCACAAAGTCTCTCTTATCATCATCAAATAGGTGGTGTGCTTAAGCAACTTACGTTTACTACATCAATAATATTGTTATGCCTCCGCTTTTATCAATCCAATAGGTGAAGAACACACAAGCAAAAAACTCTAACTCCTTGATAAAGATAGCATTACTCGCATATCAAGGGGTATGTCCTCCCCTTTTTTAGTCTACCCATGATCCTCTCGGGGGAGGATATAAACTAGGATGCAGCAAATTGAAAAGAAGCCTCCAAAAGGCGAATCAGCAGACAAATGATCAAAAGACGAAATCCAAGGCATGAATCCAAAAAGAAGAAAAAAGTTGACTTTGTGAGCCTTCCGGAGGAGGTGGAATCCCTTAGGAGGAGGAGCGGAGGCGGCGCCTATGAGAGCCATGCTGTGCCGCACTCTTTCATAGACTGAGTCCCTTTGAGCGGAGATCCATTCCTTGGGGTGGAGGAAAGAAGATGAGGCCGATCAAGGAAAGTCATTCCTATGGAGAGGAGATGAGAATGACAAATCAAGTAAATGATTTATTTTTCTGTGAAATTGTGAAAACATTTTCTATACTACTAATATGTACTATTACACTGCTACCCTCTGCGTTTGAAATGGAGTTGAGGGAATGACAGAACAAATGTAGAGAGGGAGGGAGGGGGGCTTCGTGCAAAAAACTCCTTTGTCATCATGTGATTTGCAATGATGATTGTAAGGCTTAAGTACTTTTCATATGAAGGTAGAATTTTTCTTTCTTGTACCACTATTATTATTATTATTTAATTTGTAATTTGAGATCCATTTCTAATTTTCCTCTCTCTCTCTCTTTCTCAGAAGATTTCTCTTCTCCCCCCTTTGTTACCCGTGCTGCCATCTACCACCTGTGCAAGTCATAGAAATGAATTAAGAGTTTTGGCAAGGAACACACACTCACACACACACTTAAAAGAGGAAGAGACAAGCAGTAGTGCGCTGACTTTGTTAAGACAAGCCAAATACACATACAACACACACACACACAGAAGCAAGAACAACGTATATTACTCTATGTTGTAGAAAGATCAAGGCTGATATTATTATTATTTTTATTTTTACAGTTCTTCTTTTATAAGAAGAGAGAGAGAGGTTGTGTGATCTTCTTCTTTCATTTAAGATAGTATTAGGCTCTTTATGAGGAAAAGACACAGAATGGGGGGGATTGATAAGAAAAAGGTACTCTGTGAAGCACAGAGAGTGTGAGAAAGAGAAGAGATTCATATTCTGTTTCTACGCTCTACAATGAATGAAGAAGACGAACTAAGGATTTGGGATTCATAAGGATAAAGAAAGAGAGAGAGAGAGAGTTTTCCTCTCTCTTCTTTCTTTCCTTTTGCAGTGAAAGGGGGGGGGGGGGATTGTGACGTAGGCAGAGAGAGCTCTTTTCCCGAATTTACTTTTTCTTTATTGTTGTTATTATTTCATTCGTGGTTGGTGTTTTTATGTGGTGTCCGTCATGTGTATTCTACTGGAGGGACAAATTGTTTCGTACTCCTCTCTTGGAGCACTGTGAAGGTCCATACTCCACTTTTTATTGTACACATGTTATAAAGCTCCCATATTTAAAATGGACGACCCATCTCACCTCCTGGGGGAAAATGAGCTTTCATCGAAAGTCCAAACAGCAGGGATCCCCATACGGGTTCAATCGCGTCACGCAATCCTGTCAAGTACCCTCCTCATCCCTTCCTCCTCTTGGAGCAGGAAGAACCCTTGAGGATTGTGATATCCAAGGTTATTGAAATCAATTGTGTATATATATAAAACTTTTCTGCCTTTCCGTATCTAATAATAATAACACACAAAGAAAGATAAATAGATGGACAAAATAGACAAATAAGGCTTTCTATACGTCCATCAATGAAGATAGAATAATTTTAATATATGTCTGGGAAAATATATTTCCGTTCTATGAAAAATATATATAAATAATCCTATTATGGAATCGCTTTTGATATCTTTAAATCATTTATTTAATACTATGAAAGGTCTCCAAACTTTAATTTATATAACGTTACGGTTATTAATGGTCCTTTTGTTTCGTTCATGGAGTCAAGTGAATATTAATTAGCTTCCTATACTTTAAAAAGAAG
>CP045902.1:7630012-7651191 GCA_013387185.1 Caligus rogercresseyi
TGTTTTTTGAGCATCCCAGTTTTTTATACACCGGCCGGACCTCAATATTTATTACCATATTTTCGTTCGTCATAAAAATTTTTTTAGAAAGAATTTTTTTGAAATACTCTTTTTTTTTTACCGTCATCACTTTTTTTGGAGATTTTTTCTAAAAACAACATCATTCTTTCTAGAAAAAAAACCAAAATCATTCTTTTCTAAAAAAACGTCATATTTTTCTAAAAAAAATTCATCACATTTTTTGGAAATTATTTTCTAAAAAAAACGTATTCACTTATTTGTTTTTTTTTTTTAAACGTATTCACTTAAAAAAATTGGAATTTTTTTAAATAAAACGTTACCACTTTTTTTTTTAACATCTTTATATATATATTTCACTGTTTCTATACGCATATAAATACATTTTGAAAATATTATTAGGTTTCGAATGAACTTGAACTATAATAAATTAAAACGTGCGTCTCTGATTTGCTTTTTTCAGACAGTTTAAAAGGGATTATTACAATAATAAAAAGGGAGGGAGTTGACGCAAACTAAAACAATAATAAAACAAGCACGTGAGGTAAATATTAAACAAAAGAGAGTTATTACAAACAAAGATTTTGAGGATCATAAAAACATCCAACACTATAGGGTAAAATGAATATTGGCTTCGGATTATGCTCGTGGTCCCATCCATCACCTCATCATTCGGTCCACCATTCTCGAGAAGACCCTGAGTGAAGGGAGAATCCTCGTTTGCCTCGCTCCATAGATCCAGGATATTGTGCATGAGATGATATTTTCCACTTTGTAATGGTCTTCTGATTCTGGCATATTGCTACAAGCCAGTCCGACTTGGATAGAAATTCCGTAAGTGTTTTGGATTTTGTCCTCCACATGTAGTCTAATGCTGTTTTATCTTTTGGCACTCGTAAAAAGGTGGAATGATGACTCGGAGGTGCTTCCGCAATACGAACAGGTCCTTTTCTTCTTCTTCTTTTTGTTTTGACTTTTGGTAAATAGGCTGGATGTCGCTAATCTATATATAAGCCATTTTATTTTTGAGTTTGTATATTTTGTTGCAGAAGATAGTTCTCCATGCCTCTTGGATAACTCTATTGTCACTTATCTCCAGTCGTTTGAGTCTTCTTTTCACTAATAAGATTGGTGTTGATTTTTGACTGTCTGTTTGAGATTTAGCCATTTGAATTTTAAATTGTCCCACTTCTTCTAATGTCCTGTTTTTGAATAGTTTCCATGGCGATAACCGCTGGGGTTGGAGGACCCATGTATTCCCTCTTTCTTGAACGGGCTTTAGCTTCACTTGCACGTATGAGTAGCCAAGTATTGCCTTTTGATTCGAGCTCCTAAGTTGGTCAATTGTCGTATACGAATGTTCTTTTAAAAGAATATCAGAATTACTGATTCTAGGATCAAAATTTACTGGTTCATTTGGCCCCAGTAAAGGAAGAATATGGGCCAAAAGCGATTTCCAGGACTCCGCCCATTTTTTTTCCATTTATCGTCAATTTTTTCGACTACTTTAATAAGCTCAAGGGGACCCATAGCTATTCTTTTCGCTAAAATTAAAGAGGTTTTGGACTTAAAAGATGCTTTTATTTTTTCGGCCCATAATTCTGAGCTAGACGTAGTTTCTTGAGCCAGTAAAGATTTAAAATTTCCATTCCGTATCCGACTTTTTACAGCCTAAGCCCCAGCGATATTGTGCTTGATTGATCCGTTCATCTGATACGTAAGGTCTTTTGGTCCCCCACAAGAAGCTTTTCCTTATATCTTCGATTTGATGGTTTGTATGATGGTCAAGGGCACATATCTTAGTAGGTGTGTGATCTTGGGAAGAATTAGTTTATTCCAGACATTTATTTTATCCAAGGTAGTAAAGTAAGGTAGAGCATTTAAACCAATGAAAGTAAAAAAAAAAACACCACCACCACGCAACCTACCTCATGAGCATGACGTCACATATGGCAAAAGAGTGTATATTGTATAAGTAAAATATGTTAATATAATCGAATTTAGCCTTTAATTAGATCATAAAATAATTAATTATCACAATTCTATTACAAAATGGAAAAATATTAAATTTTGTGAGTAATCATAAATTTTTGATGATTTAAAGTTGCTGAAATTATCCAAATATTTCATGAAAAAGGAAACTCTCAATCATTATATGTTAAAGCACATAAAAAACAACGAAATAATTATAACAAAATACTATTTTATAATCATATATTATTACAAAGACATATTTAGAAAACATTATATAATTTATGAATTAATACAAAACAAAATTTGGTTATAATCATATTTATATAAATATTATTAGAAATACATATTAAGAAAAATTATAATAATTTATAAATTATTACAAAACAAAATACTGTTTATAATCATATATTATAGAAATATTATAGAAATGCATATTTAGGAAAAAGTAAATAATTTATTGGAGCATTTAATTAATCCACTGTTTCATTTTTCGCTTCTCTCTTAAACTTTTTCTATGTCTAGCTTTTTGCTCTTGAAGGCGTTTTTTTTCAAATTTTATTTGAGAAATACACGAATTTGAGCATATTTATTAAGAGCTTCCAATGGAACTGACGGCACCTTAGACATTGATTTAGAAACTCTTTTTGCAATGTTGTTGTTCCTATCAATCCTTCCATTTACTATAAAATATTTGAAAAAAATTTGTTCACATTTCCTCATAGCCTCTAAAAAATGCAAATTTGGTTGTAATAGCCCACCCTTCGAGATAAACCTCATGCATTAGATCTCTTCATAGTCTTCTTCAGTGAGTGCAGACTACACATAAAGGATGATGCAGGCTGAAATGTCGAATCTCTTCTTTTGCATGCGATGGTCCAAGCTTTTCTGCTTGATGTTGGTTGGAAACGAGTGGTACAATACATTGTGAGCATTGGGATCCAATGAAGGACAAACAGCAACTGCACATTGTCTTTTTTTTATTAATTGAAGCCATTTTTTTGTAAGAGTACGATGCACTAATGATATTTGAGTAGAGATGATATATATAGTGTGTGTGTAATCCGTTATATTTCAGCACGAAGTAGCTGGTCTAAAATAATAAATATAATTTAATAAAAATAAAACAAAACAATAATAAAAACACAAACTAATTAATAAGCGTATATATATACATGAATATATAAAATAAATAAAAAACCACATCGATTTTTTGGGGAAATCATGCCATGAGATCGGAGTAATCTATAGCGCCACTCCCTCGGCGAGAGCTATTGCTGCATCCCTGGCAGCTCTCCACGTCCTGGCCTGTCGCAACTGTGGACTTTTATTCCAGGCAGTTCTTGCAGCACATACCAGGGTATCTGCCTGCCAGAGGAGGGGGTTGGGGACGATTCCGGCTGCGTCGGATCTGGTCTCCTTTCCATTTTTTTTCTCGAAGAGCATGAGGCCAAGTGGGTTTCTCCCTCCTTCTTCGCCGTCCCTACTCCAAAATGCCTTCCACGCCTCCATGGCTGCCGACCGCACGGCCATGGTGTTGATGGATGGAAGCCCTGCCGACTTCAGGAGGTCCCGGACGGGTATGTGCTCTCTCCTGAGACTGCCAGTGAGAGTCCTGGCAACATCATTCAGAGCTACCTGGGCAGCTGCAAGCGGTCCTGTGGGGTTACTGCCTCCAAACCGTACGGGTGTGACCGCTGAGACAGCATAGCCGAGCTTCCCAAGAACAATGCCCTTGGCAAGTTGGTGGAGGTAAGGACCCCTTGGGATGTGCTTCGCCAACCTTACAACCATGTTGGCCCTGACCCTGGCTGCCCTCGCCATGATGTCAACATTTAAGTTGAGTGAAAGGGTGGAGTCAAACCTTGCCCCTAGCAACTCCAATTCACTGGAGGGGGAGACTGTGGAGGGGCCGACCTTTACCTCAACCCTCTTCCTTCTCTCTTTACTGTCCCTACCACCCGCCAGGAGTAGCTGGGTTTTGTGTGGTTTAAAGAGAGCCCATTTCTCGCTGCAAACTCCACAAATTTGGCGGCGAGGAGGTTCAGATTGGTTCCACCACATCAACATCTCTGCCCGCTGTCCAGACGCTGACGTCGTCTGCATAGCAAACAATGTTCTCACCCACCCCCATCTCCACTGGGAGGCCAGCCATGAGTATGAGAAAGAGTAAAGGACCAAGGATAGAACCTTGGCGGACCCCATACTTCACGTCGACGAAGTCGCTCCTGGTGCCGTTCCAATTGACGCATTGCTTGCCTCCATTCAGGTAGGATCCAAACCAGTCTCCCACCCTCCTTGTGACGCCAAGGTCCTTGATTTTTTCCAGTAGGAGGTCGCAGTCGACGGTGTCAAACGCGGAGGATAGATCAAAGGCCAGTATGCCTACGACCTTCCCTTCCTGGACAGCCTTTATCCATTTGCTGTGAGCCGTTCCAATGGCTGTAGTAGTGGAGCGGCCAGCCCGAAAGCCAAATTGGCTGTTGGGTAAGGCGCTAATTTTTCCCATATGGTACTCCATATCAGCCTTAACTACCTTCTCCAAGATCTTGGAGAGGACGGGGAGCAGGGAAACTGGCCGATACGAGGCTGGGTCCTTTGGGTTTTTCCCTTTACCTTTGTGCACCGGAATTACAATGCCTGTTTTGAGAATGACGGGTACCTTGCCGTTGGCAAGAGAGCAATTGATCAGGTGGGAGATAGGGGAGGCCAGAACTTCAATTCCTAGTTTGAATACAGATGCGGCAGTCCGTCCACGCCCATCGCCTCTGTATTGGATATGGAGGAGACGACTCTCCTAATTTGGCTGCACTGGCAAAGGAGAAGTCCAGCACGATCCCCCGAGGACTATCCCAATTGCAGCTGCGGTCAGTTCTGACACAGATGTCGGAAGAAGGGGTGGAGAGGACAATGCTTGCCCGAAGATCATTTACTTTTTTAATATAAAACTGTTTAATGCATCTGCAGCCCCTTTGTCGTCGCATGTGTCGATACCATTGATAGTAAGTGACAGAGGAAGGGGCGTAGCTTTGGTTTTTCCCATGGCCCTGTTGGCCAGGTTCCACAACGCCTTAGAATCGCCGTTGGCCTTCTTGATGGCGTTCAAGTTGGACAAGAGTTTGTCCTTTCTGACTCCAGCTGCCGCCTGATTCCTGAGAACCTTATATTCCCCTCTACCCAGAGCTCTGTTTCTTTGGTCGATAAGTCGAAGCGTTGCCTTGCTCAGATACAAGTTTGTATTTTTTCTAACGGTGATGGCCTTGACAGGGGCCACCTTGTCGAGGGACATGGTGATTCCCGCTACAATGAAGTCGAGGACTGCGTCCACTTCTTTAATATAGTAAAAGTTATTTGTTTATGTTTTCTGCCAGACGTGACGTCACACGAAAAATATTTCGGAACCTAAGTTTATACATTATGAAATGGCGGGGGGTTGATTTTATCTATCATGTTCAATTTTGCTGGGATATATAATCTTGTTGTTTTCTTAACCCTATCGATTATTTCAGAATGTCGAAGGAACGAAAATTTATATTAAGTCCCAGCCCGGGTCCCGGCGAAAAAAGGTGTCCCGGTCCTTTCCTTATATATATATATATATATATATATATATATATATATATATATATATATATCAGGAAACGACCGGGACGCCTTTTTTCTTTTATATATATATATATGCATTCAGAACGGTCAGCGTTAAAGGATTACTTAAAAGAAACACCTGTATATCAAATTTGCTAAACGTTTCGTTGTATACGAATGGAATTTCATTTCATTTTTGAAAGAAATCATTGGGATCAGATCTGTTAAAATTCAAAGGATTACTTTAAGGAAACATCTTTATTTCAACTTTTTTTAAAGAGACTTTATTGATATAGAGATATTACATATAAAAACATATATAAATATACATTATAGTTTGAAATTAAATCTCTAATCTAGCAGCACTACCTACAAAATGAATTATTTAAAAAACTTGAAGGAAAGAAATTGTTATAAAAAATACAGACATAATAAATAATGTCGCAAATAGTAGATAAAATAACTAAGAATATAATTATTTGTTTCTCTTTTGACAAATTTCCTATACTGCCTCATAATCCGTTGTAGAAATTAGAGATGTCCACCGGTGCAGGATGGATAAAATCCTACCAGATCCCCCACATATTTCCACGGAATGGTCATCTGTATATTAACTTTGCAGAATGTTATGAAGGAAAAGGATCAGTTTTGTGGACAGGCAAAAAATGATGAGTAAGGGTCTAGCAAGATTCGTTTCTTATATATATATATATATATATATATATATATATATATATATATATATATCTGATTTTGGAATACATTTTCTGAGGATAGAATGTACATTTCTTTATCCTCGTAGGGTCGAATTTCTGAATGTGCCCACAGTAGTTCCTGTCTGTTATTCCCTATTATAACATGATAAATGTATACTAAAATATAGTGTAAGGATTTAAGGGATCTTGTAGTCGATATACATACATGAATGAATAAGTTATTTTCATGCCAACTAGGATTGGAAATCTGCATGTTCACTATTGCGGAGATTTAAAATATCTTGTTCGATTGAATGACTTCAATGACGATATAAATAAATATTTTAATTAAACTATAAACCTTCGATATGTTAAATATATCGAGAGGCAAGCCTGTTCCAGAGATCTGATTAAGAGATCTGACTGTCTCTCTCTCAAAAGTGTAGGTCAATATGGGCTCTTGCTTAATAATTACATACTTCAAAGAAGATTGGATATTTTCAAGAGAAAGAAAAATTAAATGTTAGTAAAATATTGGTTGATCTACTTATAATAACCGTGTGGATTTATGTGTATGATACGCTTGTTTAGTAGGTATAATGTGATAATAAAGACCGTTGCTAAAAGGAGTGAAAGTGTACAACACAAATATGAATATCTTCAAGTTATTGGACTCCTTGGAAAACCAAACTCCTTTTCAATATATCAAAAGGGATTCATCAAATATGTATCGTCTACGCGGCTAAATTGATTAAATAATTGGGATCAAAATAAAACAATGAGGAGCCAATGATTGGGCTTTCAAAAATCCTTGTAAACATTTTAAAAGCTCATGGTGAAATAACAAAAAATATTGGAATTATCATTTGAATTATGCTATTTAAGTATAGAAAAATATACAAGTATTTTTTTCCTTTCTAGCTAATCGATCAATTAAGACTATTATTTCTATTTACGCGTTTACGTAATTGTCCAGAGCAATCAAAATATGTTGTGCTGTTTCTCATCAATATACTTCGATCATGGGCGCAGAAGGAGATGAATACTTACCTTGGAAGGAGTACGATATTCTATTGGCCATTTTGGAATTACAACTCAGTCCTAAGCTTTTATCATATTTTGACCAGAGTTCTTGTGTATAAACTTAAATGTTGATATGTGTTTCCCGCCATAATATTTTTTATCTTGAAAGAAATCTGTATATTGGTGAGGTAGAAACAATTATATCTGTGTATACAGCCTTGAGACTCTAGAAGCTGATATATTTTGTACGATTGTCATTTTTTTCTGAGTCGATTGGCAAAAACTAAAAGTAAGGGAAATCATGTTGCCCACCGCCAAAGCTCTTTAACTAAGCATATATATACCTATATATATATATATATATATATATATATATATATATATATATATATTATATATATATATATATATATAATATATATATATATATATATATATATATATATATATATATATATATATATATATATATATATATATATATATATGATTGCTGACATCCTTTAATCCTAGAGACAGAAGTTATGGAGGCTGCAGGCTAGCATATTTGGTTTGGATGGTGAACTTTGGCGACGGGCAAGTACAGCACTTTCATTCTAGTTCTCCAATTTATGGAAAGGATTTGAAAAATTCAAGGATTCAAAATGGCTGTATTTTTTATGCTTGGATTCCTTTATTTTCTTTATTTGTCATGTACTAAACCCATCATGAGCAATGTATTTAATAACGTATTCCATTATTGATGCTCAAATTTTATACTAAAATGTTCTTACAATTTTTCATATAAATTTTTAAGCTTCCTTAACGCATGACTACATATTGAAATAACTGTCATTCTTCTATGTAAGAAAAATAGCATCACTTTTGATATACCAAGTTTCCTGTTGATTGCAAACTCTGATAGCTTCCTTCTACAAAGAGATCAGAATATATGGATACCTTAGTAGAGTGATAGAGAATGCACTCAGATTAATAATGGCTCACAAATATATTTCAATTGTGCTTTGAGTTGAATAATGTGTCAATGGTTCACATGAATGTTCAGCTCACTAGCTTTTATAGAAAGGGTGCCCCAAAAAAGAGGATGAGTCATGAAGCTATTTCTTCTTTTATTTATTTTAAATAGTAACTTGAAGGAACCCTATTTACAGGCTGATTCACTTAAATTGAGACTCACATATTACAAACTACATACAATCTTTGTATTAAATTTTACACAAATAATTTTTAAACAAAATGATAGCACAATGTGTAATTTACAAAATGTATTTCATTAAATTTTCACATATCCTTCTTTGGCCTTCACTACAGCTTTGAACCTCCTCACGGTGGAGGCAACACAGGCAGGAATCTCTTCTCAGCTCAGACCATGACTGAGGGTGGCTTTTGCCTTCTGAAGAGAGTCCTCAGCTGCACGGGGATGTCTTCCTTTTTTCAAGATAAAACCCGGTCATTCTGACTGTTGTGGGTGGCCTGGACCGTGAAAATCTTTGTCTGAGGAGAGATTCCTGCCTGTGTTGCCTCCACCATGAGGAGGTTCAAAGCTGTAGTGAAGTCCAAAGGAGGATATGTGAAAATTTATTGAAATACATTTTGTAAATTACACATTGTGCTATCATTTGTGTTTAAAAATTATTTATGTAAAATTTAATACAAAGATTGTAGTTTGTAATATGTGAGTCTCAATTTAAGTGAATCACCCTGTATATTAAATATCAACTTCCAAAAAAGTAGTCCCCTTGCTGTGAGGTATTAAAAATACGTAAATACGTTCAACAAATAACTTCCTACGCATTTAGTTCTTTCGTCTGAATTTAGAGGTAAATAATTTCGATAATATGCAGTGGGCTTGATTCCAGAGAGCTCCATTTCCTTTCGTGTTATTACACTGTCCTAAACTTACGTTGATTCATATAGTCGATATATTTTGAAGTCTTATTGAGTAAGATTTTGTAAGTCACAATAATAAAAATCCTCTTTTGGGATTTATCCATGGAATTCCCCACCAAAATTGTATATTGATTATTACAATGTACTTCCTGATTTTTAGTTCATTGGGGTTATTCATAAATCATTTTAACTCTTATTGCCACCGTCTTTCATATTGTGTTCTGTTTTAATACTGATGACTAACACTTACATTTACAGATCTCATTTTAAGCTACAATGTTTATTCAAACATTGCATAAAGTAAAGGATTTTTTATCCCCGAAATCCCCTAAAGATTGCGTATTTATCAAACTGAAATTTAATTTTTAACAGGACATATTTCAAATTTATATATTTTATCTCTCTCTCTCTCTCTCTCTCTCTCTCTCTCTATATATATATATATATATATATATATATAATCTATATATATATATATATATATATATATATATATATATATATAATGTGATGAAATAATGTTGTAAGCATTTATCATTTATTGAATACACTCATATCCATGACGAAGGGTTTCGATTTAGGGTTTTTTTCAAAAAAAAAAAATATATATATTACCAAAAGGACTTCGAATGGTTTTAAACATCCAAACCTAATAACCATATTAAAATACTTTTATCATCAGCACTTACTTCATTAAATTAAATTTGATTAGATTTTTCTCAGATTCATATCGACGTGCGGATTAAAACAACGCACATCTAAGGCGCCCTATTATTTTCCTTTGGGGCATTAGAGCTCACAGGGATAACCATAGCTGAACTTCCTTACTAAGTAAGGAGTTACTCCTCCTTTAAAAATATGATAATTACAAATAATCGGTTTGGCATTTGCAACAAACCTACACCTATGTTGTTCATTTCTTTTTAAAGCAACCGGATTTGTTCAAGATATCTCTGAGTCACAATTGCGCAGATTACAAAAACTTTAGTAGAACTTTTATTTGATTTATGCAACAAAAAAAATTCTATGATTTGTTAGATTCGTTATAGGTCATTAAGTCTGTTCTGAACAATTATAAACATGCAGATTTCCTATCCTAGTGGTCATGAAAATAACTAAATACATGATGTATTGCTATTATGACCCAGGCTTGTTGGCGTTTGCAACCTTAGCGTTCGTCCGTTCGCCCGTTCGATTAAAAAAATCACTTCCGGCGTTCGTTCCTTCAATTTTTTAGCGTTCGTCCGTTCGTTTTCCCGTTCCTCTGTTCGTTCATAAAATATCAATTATTTTAATTGGTTCCTATTTTAAATTTGATAAAATTCCATGGTAAAAAAAACGTTGTCACTTTTATCCAAAATGAGTCTCAGTAAAGTCAAATGCACTTCTGTTTGTAAAAAGTCCTCACTTTTTTCTGGAGTGACATATAAAACATTGATTGAACATCTTTTATAAATAAACGTCCACACTTTTCGCATAGAAAGTATCTTGTAAAGTTTTCTTCTAAAACAATATAAATTGAACGGACGAACGGGTACAAAGATTAATTACCTTTGTCTGTTCAGGCGTTCGATTTTGAACGTGTGTTCACAAAAGGTGTTCATTTTTTCGTTCAATCCACGGACTGTTAAGACCTATAACGAAAAATATGCCACAAATAAAGATATAGTAATATCTTTAAACCACGCAATGCGTTCCATGTAAGCTAGTTCAAATATTCTCACTACTTTAAAAATTGATTGCTCATTATCTTTATATGAATTTCAAAAAAACTTAAATATATTTAAATCTTGAATTAGAGGAAACATGCCTTAAATATTTCAATCATATTATGGCGACTTTTACTCATACCCTCAAACTTTCGATAAATTTGATTGTACAGGGGTACGCGCTGACCTGTCTGTGGTGGAGTATGCTGTTTTCAGGAGGCTGAAGGCCTCTCTCTCTCAAGGATCAATTTCACCTCAAATGAACACCTGAAATCAGCCTTTGAGGACGCTTGAACCAGTCTCGACCGGAGCTTCATCAAGTACACCTGTGCAAATTTCCGGTCCAGATTGGAGGCCATTATCCAGACTAATAAATCGTAAAATATATGCTTAAAACACACCCGTCATAAGATCGTTACTGATCTCGATGCAATTAAAGAATAGGTGAGTAATCTTAAGCGCGCACCCCTGTGGTAAAAATCCTTTTAATAACAAAAATGTATTACGTTTTTTACAATGTAATTTTGAAAAACTTTATTACATTAAAAAAATATATAAAAATATGACGTCCATAAAATTATCAGTATGACATCATTAACACTCTAAATACATAAATATATATATAAATTTTTGTGCCCTAGAATATGACCTAAATAATTATTCCTTTTAAAGATTCTTATTTTCCCTCTCTTTTCCGTTCTATCCAATAAGCGGCAGTTTATCAAAGAAGGACTTGACCCCTGTTTGTATGCTCGTGAGAGGATTGGGGAGGCCGAAGAGCCCAGTGCTCGCCGAGGAGTCTCCCTCATTCTCGGAGTTTTTTTTCCGTATAGAGGGGCCCCTCTGACAGTTGCTGCTGCGGCTGCTGACCCCCAAGGGGCTCTCCAAAAAGCGTCACGTTCAGGAGCGTTGGATTTTGTTCCACAATGGCAAACTGAACCTCTCGGGGCTGATAGCTAGGGGCGAATATCTCCATGGTGTAAATCCCGGGAGAAGGATCCTCCAAAACTCTCCCTCTTTTGTGGTTTGGAAACCCACGTCGCGACCTTTGACCTTCATGGAGGCACCTTCAATGGCTGAGCCGGACTCGTCCTTCACAAAGCCCTTGACGCCCTTGTGGGCCTCTCCGATGAAGCGGAGGAGGGAGCTACGGTTGTCTTCCCAGAATTGGGCCAGCTCTGCTGATGGAGGAAACTTGCAACAGGAGAGCTCTAGAGTGACCTCCATGCAGCCGTGCCAAATGTAGTTGTAGTCTTGCATGCCACCTATAAAGAGCAATAAAAATAGTATTAATTGATTTGTTTGCTTAGATCCTAGATAGTCCTCACTAAAGAGCCAAGAGGGAAATTATTATTTTAAATAATGTTATTAATTATTTGTATCTCAAATTATTATTGTATATTCCAAAATAGATGTTCAATTCATAGTTTACTGTTTCAACAAAGATACTTCATTTTATTAACATACCAAACAAACAAATCACAATATATAAAGGTCAATTAACATACATACTACTAAGAATATAAAGACTTGAGACTGACTCATCTCACGTTCTCCTTATTAAAAAAATAAAATTGGAAGGATTAGGATTTCAATGGCTTGCAATTAGTAATAATAAAAATTACATTCCCTCTGAAGTCCAAGCGTATGCAGAAATACACGATCAGCTTCAACAAGAGAGGCTGTTCTTTCTTGGACTAATGGTAATATATATTATATTTTAAGTAATAAATGTACTTTTAAATCTAATTATAAGTTTGTTAATTTATTAGATCTATCTGGGATTGGGTTAAGTATGCCATAATCGTGACACTTGTGGAATCCGAGGCCCAATTGACGCATATTTTGATACGCCAATATAACAACAGATTATGATACCAGGAAATGAGTGTCCCGCTGGTTTGATACCCCCTCCTCAATTGTCATACTTGTAAAATCATGTAAAATCTGAGGGTGAAGTGAGGCTTGGTTGAAAGCCGAATTGGTCATAGTTGTGACGGCTTCATTGGCTGCTAATTTGGACCCTCCAATGACTATAATTGGGTCTTAGGAGGCCGATGTTCCAAATTATGGCGCGAAATCAATGATTACGTATTTATAGTGTAACTAAGGAGTTGAAGGTTTACATGTTGTAACTTTATATCAACTCAAGCTAGATTGAGTACTCCTGCTAAATGAGCCTTCTTTGCGTATAAATATTACAAAAAGCTTTTATTAGTTACTAAGGTCAAAACCACTTTTATGTATAAAATAGGATCAAAGAGACCAATGATTTCTAAAATATATATGATGACAGGCTAAATTACTAATTTTGACCTATCAAATCCAACATAACATAACTTAATGGCACATTTCTTTGTCTTCTTCGGAAGCAATAGAATCATGTCTTAGACGGTGTATTAAACTGTTCATTGAAGAGGCTTTATAAATATTAATTCCTTCCTCAAAGAAATATGTTCAAAATGTGGATATCAGCGTGAATGACTGGATTACATAAGAAGTCTTTACTCCTCATCGCTCCATGATTAACCATGCATTTTAGACAATTATGCCTCTTAAATGCACTCCTTGATTCATCTACGTTTTGTTGTGTTAATTGCACAAAGACTTAATCAGAAGGCATGCTCCTAATAACATGCACATGTTTATATTATATATTGTGATAACCAAAACAAATGATTTGGCTCCCATTAGAATGCAAAAAGTTAATAGCTTAATTTTTTAAAGTCTGTAAATACAACCAGGAAATTATATATTGATGCAAATACGTAAATATAATAATATAATATTTGGTCTTATAATATTATTTGAAGCGTGTGTTCGGCTTGCCAGTGACTGGCACGCCTGCAGTATCAATGAGCATTGGTTTTGGGAGATCGAGATTATATCTATATCCTGAATTACTTGTATTTTGAAAGCATGGATAAAGCCAAAATCAATATGGTCATATATTACTACGACTTGCGACCAAGATTAGGAAAACAACGCATCAACCTCGACCGCCAATGCACACATGTAGATAATATCTTCGTATTCATGATAGAGGAGTATCAAATACTATTATTTTGGCCGAGCTACTGCCATTTAGGAGGGTAGTGGTTAGTCTTTAGGCTGTTGGAATAGATTGCTTTATTTGCAAATATTTTGCTATCTCTGAACATGGTCTACATTCCATAGAACAGGGTTGTGAACGGAACGTAAAATTGAACGCCGTTCCGCGGAACGGAAGGAATTGAACGGAACGATGAACGGAACAGAAAAAATTGAACGGAACGCTAAAATTTGTTTTTTTTTATGCGTTCCGTTCAAATATATTCAAAAGAAATCACCCAACCTCGATTTTAGTATGTATTATACATTTTTTTTTTTTTTTTTTGCCTAATTGGTTCGATAGAATTACACCCTACTGGATATAAATAAGCATTATAGCATTAAAATTAGTCTATCGAACCTAGGATCTTATTAATGAGGAAGACCAAAAATGACCATCCCCTCTCGGGATTCGAACCTGCGCCCCCGACATTGAGAGTTGAACACGCTTTAACAAGCACGGCTATCGAGCTCCCTTTACATTTTTATCAGGTTTGTTGTCGGTCACTACATTTAATTATTTAGTTACTGTAATGGTCCATGTTTTATGTCGTTTATTGTACATAAACGAATTTATAATTTCAACCTGAAATTCGTTTAATCATCATACTTTAAAAGTTGAGATTTGCTCTATGTTCCTCTTCTCTATAAACTTACGTACGAATGAATTTATGTAAATGTTTTTCTAAAGTGTTTGAATCCATTCAAACTTTTGTGTAAGCCTCTATATAACAGTTGTCGTCAAAGTTTATCTTTCACTTTGAAAATAATCTTAGCGCTAGGCTACAACTTGTAGTACAAAGAAAGTCATGACACATAACTGGAGGGGACCCTTTTTCGTGTGTCCCCCAAATATGTAGACATGGGTGCCCAACAAGTGATAATTGAAGTTTGACCATTTTCTATTTTTATGAAACGGACTTTCAGTTGTTTTATAATATACATATATAGAAAGTATTATTTAAAAAAAACTAAGAAGTCCAGCATTCTCATGGGGTCTGACTTGCACATATTAAAAAACAAATAAGTTGATTCCAGCGACTTACAGGGCAAAAAAAATAATCATCAGACAGACGCAAATCGAGAAGCAGAGTGCAGAGCTTCTATTGCCTTTGGGAAACATTCATTCTTGTATTACCCTCTTTTAGCACCAAAAAAAGTATAAACTTTACAAATTTTATGTGAGACTCATATGGACTTTTTGGTAAAATACAAGATCTTAAAATGGTACGAGTATAATTTGTAAGTGTTTGCTATATTTCAATTGATCAAATATTCCATTTTTGTTCAAACATGTTCAGTAAATAAACAATATGTCATTTTTCTTTTTTGGATCAAAGGATCATTTTACTATACTTTTATTAAAAAAGGATTGGCACGCTTGCTCTTATATTCATTCATTGTCATTTATAATCGTTTTATGATTTTTTGTATAAAAAAGTTCATTCTTTGATCATATCATAATTTTAACCTATGAGTTTCAAAACTGGCTTATTCTTCGTTGGTGCCTATCGATGTAGCTTGAGACAAACTAATCTTTATAACTAACTTCAAGCCGAAACTATTAGGGCCTGGTTTAAAATTTTATACCCAATACATACGAAGATGTTTTAAAAAGTAAAGAGCCTTCTTATGATAATTTTTTTGAAATCCAATTTTTGAACGGAACACAAAATTGAACAGCGTTCCGCGGAACGGAAAGAATTGAACGGAACGATGAACGGAACGGAAAGAATTGAACGGAACGATGAACGGAACGGAAAAATGTGGAACGCGTGTAAGCCTGCATAGAGCAATGATTAAAATTCAGAATTTATTAAATGCTAAGTTTGTAAGTGTGGTGACCCAACCGGCGTGCTTTAATTTTTATAGTCTGCGTTGATAGCATTGCTGTTTTCCTTGCGTGCCTCCTTGATCAATAATAAATTATTTATTAAAAAGCATCTTCAGAGACTGACTCTTATAGGCAAGACCTCTTTTTCATTTATAGGAATTTGCAAAGATAAAGTAGCAAATTGTTGCTATCAGAAGTTCCCCTGATATAACTTTTAAATGATGTTTTAAAGAGAAGATGAACTATCAGTTGTAACCTACAGGGTTATAAAAAGTTTTAGGTGCTAAGACCGTTGTTTTTTATGATATGAATGTACTATATATATTATCAAAATTGACTATTCGAATGCATTTTGTATGATATAAATGTATTGTCAAGTACATAGTAAAGTGAAGATTGTTTCATATTAGAGTTTTTGATAGTTAACATTAACATAGTTTAAAGTTTTAAATTAATGTTTTTCTCCTATTCAACCATTGGAGATGATAACAGTTTTCATGGATGAACAACGTTAGATCTCAAAATGGAATATGACTATGACATGACAATCCTGGACCAGGAATTGAAATACTTTCCGCCATATTCACCAGTGTGTGTTCTAATGCAATCAAAATATTTTAAAAGTTTTTTTAAAGAAAAGGTTTTGGAACGTGCGTCATTTTAAAGTTTTTAATATTTAAAATTATATACTTTATTGTTGTTAAAAAATAGTTTTTTTATATGAAGCTATAAATTTAGGTTTACGATGCTAATTAAAGTATTTTTTACGCAATATCATAAGCTACTTCTATATAATTTTATTTCAATTCTAATAAAGAGCCCTTAAAATATATAATTATGTATAATTTTCTAAATGCTCAGCTTTAAAGGCAAAACGTAAGGCTAAATATTATACATGTTGATGATTTCACAATATTTATAGCAATATACATTGAGGGAAGACAAGATATCGAGGCTAAGATGCACAGTTTAGGTTTAGGAATTAACTATTTTTGAAGCATGAAGTTGTATGGCAAGCCTCTCTATTGAATATTGAAAAATGCATGCATTTTATTGGTTCGAATATGACCCTAGGATAATATGGTCCACCATAAAAACTTTTTACTTTAAGCTACAATGTTTATTTATGTTTTTATTACACATTTGCTCTGGATTTTATGTATGTCTCTGTTTTTTTAGATGTACATAATAAATTGACTGGTAAAAAAAACCCAAAAAAACACTTTTGTATATAATATGGTTCAAAGTAATTAAAGGAGAGAGGAGAGACATTATATAATACATATTTACAAATAGCAATTACCCCTAATAATTTTAGCCAGTAAGCTAAGGTCAAAAAGTTGATATAAATCCATTTGTTATATTTGTATGACAACCGCAATTGAAACAGAGGGACATTTTAGAGTTAACTGTTAACGCAATAATTTAATACAACTGTTCGTATAAATTATTTGGACTTTAATTAAAGAAGCCATTGACATAGGTTGAGGTACTGGCGTGTATTTAAAAACATGAATCCTACTCTGAAGGTGCTCAATTCTGTAAATCTGACTGATGACGTCAGTGGCACACCCCTTCGTCACTGGTTTCTGCTGTTTTTTCTTTAATAATCTTCATTATTACAAAAACAAGTAATTGAGTAACGAAAGTTAATTACGCATCTTTTCAATATTACATTACACCCATCAAATTGTTTTATTTCTAATATATATATATATATATATATATATATATATATCTATATATATATATATATATATATATATATATATATATATATATAATATATATTATATATATATTATTAATATATATATATTATATCATATATATATATATATATATATATATATATATATATATATATATATATATTAATATATATATCTATATATATATATATATATTAATATATATATATATATATATATATATATATATATATATATATATATATATATATATATATATATATATATATATATATATATTTCTTATACATAGCGTATTTCCACATCTATGCATTATTTTTCATGATCATGGCCAGCTCATTATGATTACTTAATTATGAGTATGAATAGCAAATACTCTATATTTGCATGTTTGCAGCAATATAAACAATTGCATATATAATTGTGCAATGATTGTTGATGCGTATCCAATTTCAAGTTATTATGAAGTCTTTATTTGCCTACTAGTTTTTCCGCTCGATTCAATTTAGTATTTGACTATACACCTATCCTTAAGCATCACTTTGATTGAAGTTCCGCTTATAACAGCCGGACTCGAATTCTGATATCTCCAACTAGTCTCGAACAGAACAAAACACTGGTTGTAAGCCATCAGGACATTATGCACTAAAAGTATATCATTTCTTAGGCAGCTGAATTTATTTTGAAGCGCTTGGATTTTCTATGTCCTAAATTCACGCATAAACATTCTGCTAATCTTACAAAATTATATTGTTCACGTGGCTTGATAACACAATAAAATAGCTATAAAATAAACCTAACTGTTTGAATTATTTAAAGGGGATAGGATCTAAAAGAACATTGAATTAAATATGACTCTGGACCGCTTTATTTTGGCTGCAAATTTGTTCATCTCAATCTTTCTTTTGGACGATAGATAGATAATCAATATCGCTTAGTAATAGTTTTTTGTTTCTCCCTATATGATTGATTATTCAGAAAGTGAAATTGATGAGTGTGTTTTCATTGTACAACAAGTTTAATCGTCGAACAAATTTCTTTGTATTTGGATAAAATAGTAAAAAAAATGCCTAGTAAAGTGTTTTTATATATCTCTGTATTCTTTTTCAATAAAGTTGTATTAATAAATGGACTTTTATTTAGATGGAAAATGGAAGAATAAGATAAAATATATTTTTTACTAGGACACAAATTCAAGAAAGACCAGAAAAAATGCAAGAGTATGTTTTGAAGTTGTCAAATGTTTTTGATGGATTAATTGCTAATAGCTAAGACTGAACGGATTCCCTAAAAAAAGAAAGGAAGAGCAAGACGAGGGGTAGCTCTGATTATAGCTTTCGTTTGAGCCGACAGAGGGAGTAAGTCATATAAACGAATAAAAATTCAACAGCTCAATCCTCACTAAAACTCCATTTAGAACTAAATTTGGTTTTAGATACATTTGTAACCCTCTTTGTAAAAATGAAAAAATCCTCCCCATTTTCGATGTTGTGACTTCTATGACAATAACTTCAAAAGTGAATGTATTTCAACTTGTAATCAATAGAGGGAGCCAGTTCTTTGCATTATTTGTATGTTCATTAATTATCTCGAAACAACAAAACAAATACCTTTCCCGCTTTGGATATGAATTCTTTCATTTTACTAATATTCCTTGGGTCATTTTGACATTGTTCATATATCCAGTCAATCGCTCATAGGTCCAGTATGATTTAATCAGATAGAAGAAAGAAAGAGATCCCAGGGATAATAATTAATCTTGAGGATTCACCATATGATGGATTAAGGTACGCGTTTATAAAACGCCCTATATTCTATATAGATTATATTTTATAGCAATCCAAAATTTTATTTATATTTACATTTTTTAAGGCATGAGGCTTATGGCTCCATCGACTTCACTTATTAAGTTCGGACGAGTATCGATAATCCTGACGCAATCATAGATTGGAACATCCTTTGAATAAAAGTTTCTGGTATATGAATACGAAAAGGAGTTCTGGCTTTTAGCATTCAATTTTTAAATAAAACTGTTAAGGATTATGGATGTAGTAAAAAAAAATTATGTGGACACACATAGAGATATAAAGACATAGAGAGCTTATTGGATTCTTCAGAGGCATACGTCATTGTGTCCAAATTAAACAAATATTCATATCTCTATGATCAGCTTACGATGACGTATTACAAATTACTTTGTTTATATTGGGCACAGGCAACAGCTGAACGACGATGTTCTCTGTGCTATTGAAGGGAATAAGTTATCTATATCTTTACATCTCTATGGTGGACACAACGTAAAAGATTATGGGACCCCTCTTCCTGCGATTTCTTCCGTTCTTTTACCTGTACCCCTGTCTCCCTTTGATCCGTATTTAAATAAAAAAATTAATCCCATCTAGGCATAGTTCATTAATCTCGGTTTCGTGAAAGGAATATGGATATCTATTTATTTACTCAAATACACTACCAATACTGTAGCGAGAACAGGTTAGATTTTTATATAATTTCTCACCTGTGAGAGGATACCAGGCTGCTCCATTAGTTGTTCCATTACTGAACTTTGGCGCTCCCAGTTTACATGATTCCCCTAAAGGAATTGGATAGATAAGAATTAATGTTCACGCAAGTCTTACATGTCTACTTCACTCACCAAGGTACATTCTCCCATGGCTAATGGAGTATGTTGTGGCAAGATGTTGAAGACGTCATTGTCGGGAGTGAGAGAGGGAGAGCTTAGCAAGGAGCTGAAGATGGAGTTTGGGTGTTGTCGAAGGGATAGGACGCCACGAGAGCTCCGCCGTGAATGTTGCCTGAGAGGACAAATTGAATCTTGAGATCCATTCCTTGACGGCCTCTGTCTCGGGTTGGGGGCGTTTTTTGTTGGTGTTTAAAGTAGTCTGGGAAGTTGCGGTTCAAATCAAATCCTCGACATTATACCTAGCAGCATTATTTTAAAATGTTTTTATGAATATGTATATAGCTCATGATAATGCTATACGGAAAATATATTTATTTTTATTTTGATTATTTGGAAAGTGTATAAAAGTTCAACACTAACTATCTATTGAGTATCATATAATGAGTGAAGTTCCTTTAGTGTACTCGAAGCATAAATGTTCGTAATTATGCTGCAATACGCTTGGTACCCCTGGTACAGGGCTTAAGTTAAAAATATCAAGCAAAGAGTTTCACGATTTTAATAAAGCTTTATCCGAGGAACGACCGGGTTCCCGGCCCGGTCCGGCTGTTTTTGAGCGTCCCGGCCGGTGTCCCGGTTTTTTAAGGCACCGGGACGGGACTTCAATATATTTTTCGTTTGTCATTTATATTTTCTTTTGAAAATTTTCCACTTGAAGACTTCTTTTTAAAGGAAGTTTGGAAATATTGTTTCTAAAAAAACTTCCTCACTTTTTTTAGATTAACTTCTAAAAAAACGTCGTCACTTTATTTTGGAGATTCTTTTCTTAAAACACGTCCTCACTTTTTTTCCGATTATTTTCTTTAAAAACGTTGTCACTTTTTGGGAGATTCTTTTCTTTTCTAAAAAAAACGTCGTGATTGTTTTGGAAAGTCTTTTCTAAAAAAAACGTCGTCACTTATTTTTTTGGAAATTCGCCACTTCAGATTGTCGACAGGAACGAAAATATAT
>CP045902.1:7651291-7670218 GCA_013387185.1 Caligus rogercresseyi
GGCCTTCCAAGAGCGAGTCCGAGGAACACAGCGACGCATCAGCTCATCTTCTTCTGTGGTGGTAGTAGTAATGGGGGAAGCAATAATAACAGTGCAGCCAACGGTGGTAAGTGGACCCATATTGACCCAAGTAGTGTATTATTTAAGCAATGATATTTTTGACAAGTTTTTATAGGAATTATTTTCTATATTTAATATTTGCCGAATTTGTTTCCTTTTGATGGAAGACCAACAAAGTGTCTTTAGAATTTCTAAAAATTGTGAACAACTTTGCTTTTGAACGCCCAAAAAGTATTTTTTATTTTATGTATGTGTTTATGGGATAATAAGATAACAAATTAAGCACTGTTTGACTTTTATACACTGTTTTAACATGTTTAGATAATCTTTTTGATGCAATAAGACATGTTTAGACGCATTAATTATAAGAATGTTGGGTTCAAATATATTATTTAAACGCAATAATAATATTATTACGGATACGATTTCTTCAACAAATAGGCAAAAAATGGTGGTGTAGAGATTTTGAAGCATTTATAGATTTATATTTATTATTTTTATCAAGTTTTCGGCCGATGAATATTTTAATATATGGTATATACATAAATTATAGACTTTTAATTACTTTAAAGTCATTTTAACTTAATTATGCAGCCAAATATTGCATTTTGTGTTAGTTGCGTCCGAAGATCATAAAATTATTTTATATTTTCTGCAAAAAATAATTCCTTTCTTTGCATTTACTTACACAACAACATATTCACGGTATAAATATGCTAACAGTAAAATATCAACATTAATATATTATACGAACAATCTACAAATATATATTATCATAATATATATTTTAGGATATTACTACATTTTCCAATTTTGCATCAAAGCAAAAACAACCTAACGGGCTTATATATCTTCAAAATAGGTACAAAATATGAAACAAAGAACTAACATATTTTGTTTGTGCTTTTGCTACTTTTTCTCAATCCATTAAAAAAGACCGCTCAAACTCTCTGAACGCAAAAACATCACATCAAAATGCAACTTTAAAATAAAAATTCCTAAGCGATTAACATAGCTTGATATTGCTGCAGGTGTTCAGTTCAATACAAACAAATAAGAGCGCTGAATCGTTTTTAAACAGTTTTCATTTTTATAGAAATTTATTTAAAAAATCGGTAGAAAGGATGATTTTTACTTATATATTTGTGCAAATTTGTTACAAATAGATTTAAAGTTCAAAAAATCCAGGGTGTTATTGTTATTTTATTTCACAGTTTATAAAAGCATAGAAAATATGTAAATAAACTATTGCTAATAATTATATAAATATATTATTAGATTTTTAGTTTAACTTTAAATTTTAAATTATGCATAAAACATACAAATAAGTTTTTCTTTCCTTATATCAATTTTAAATTTTAAGTATATATATTGATGAATGCAAAATTTTAAGTTTATTTCTAAAGTATTATATATACATACATATGACTGTAATCCGACTTTCATATTTATTAACATTTTAAAGTATGGACTGTAAATTATTACTCATAGAGACTAAATACATCTTTAAAAGAAAACATACACTCAAAGATTACCCAAAAACATGATTAACCATTTTGGCATATATATTTTAATTAACTAAAATACTGCTTTCATTATTTTGAATTTTTTTATAGCAAGTTGGATATAACAAACCAAGTAAAAACGATAGAACATACGAAAATACGAACATATGAAAAGTACGACTGAATGACGTAAATTGAAAGATAATTTTTTATGGTGATGTCATTTAGCCTTCCTATTTTATTCATAACAGCAATAAATCCTATAAAAATTGTTAATTATAGCTAGAAGGTTCAAAATCAATCCAAGTCTATAAGCATTCTTTATATATAGCGTAAAATTGTCGAATGTATTCTTCTTACAAAGATCCTTATATAGGCCAATAAATATGTTACGAGCTTTATTATACCCAGTAAACACAGAGGGAAAACGAATTAACTATCTGTTCATTGAAGGACCAACTTTTCTATAGAGTTTTGACTTATACTAAGAAATACAGATTGATTACTCTTTTCGTCATCTTTCCTCAAGCGTTTTCTTGCAGTTATCAAGTTAATGAAACCTCGATTAGCGTTGTGTGTATTTAATTTATTCCAGAAGCATCATATTATATATATATATATAGATATATCTATATATATATTAACGTTGAGAACAATTAAGTACTTTGTCAAAACATCATCTTAAAGAAGTATTTTTTTTTGCCTATATGGCTCGATAGAATTGCATCCGACAGGCTATAAATAAGCATACTAGCATTAAAATTAGTTTATTGAACCTGGAGCTATTCAATGCGGGTAAATCAAAAATGACCATCCCCTCTCGGGATTTGAACCTGTGCCCCCAACATTGAGAGTGTCGAATACACCTTAATGCACACGGCTATCGCACTCCCTTTTGAATTATTTCATCTATAATTGATATAAAAAAATCGGACAAACACGTATTACATATGTTCAAAATATATTATACCCTTTGATGATATATGTAATGCTCCTCTGTATCCAATAATTAAGATTAATCAACCCAGGACTTTTCCTAGCACAGGATTGGCTGAAGGAAAGGATTAGTGCATAATAATAAAGACAGCATAAAGTAATGTATCACTCGCAGCTGTTTATGGGCGAACATAGGGATAAGAGCATCATTATGAAGAACAGCAATTGCTCCTCCTCATGGACATATGTACATGTCCTTTGATAGTCGTTTGGATGAAATCCTCCACCTTCACCGCCGCATTTAGATGAATTCAATGAAGCATGGAGGAAAGAATGGCAGAAAAAATAAGATAATTGAGCTGCTAATTTACAAATTCATACTTAAGTTGGTGTGCTTCCGAGATCTATCCCCATTCTTACACATTATAAGCTCTGAGAAAGGTTAATAGGGTACTTGGTTAGCAAATCATACAGTTCAAAATGGTTCTTCTGAAATTAAAAATAAAATTAAGTTTAAATTTAGCATGGAAAGTCCTAGGATATGAGTTTAAAATATATTCTTATTGACTTATAAAAGGTATACAAAGCTTTAAAAAAACATATTGATATTTAATATAAGCACTGCAATGGAGTTGATCAATGCCTATCTCAAGGCCGGCGTTAGTTAGGTTTTCCGCTATTGAAGCATAGTAGTGTTTTTATTGTAAGATCAATTGTCAAAATACTTATTATCCTTATTGTTGGTCCTTTATCGTCATAGACAAGGATGACAAAGCAAGATAAGCATTCCTTTTTTCACTGATTTGCCTATTTAATTAATAATATTTAAGATTGTATGAGTCTGTTCAAAGGATTTGCAAATGAATCGATATTTTATTATCTTTTTTCGTTGCTTGAGCGATCCTTCAGTAATGGCTTCATTAGATTTGTCACTCAATGGATCTCAGGAAAGATCTAACATAAAAATATCTATAATATTCATTATACTCAAAAGCATAAGGGCTCTAAAAAACTATTGCTAAGAAAATATATCAATACATTTTCTAACCATAGAAAGGCGGTCAATCCGAATAAAAACTACAAATCTATGTATACAAAAAAGTTTAGACTACTTGTTGATAAGAACGATAAGGAAACTTCCAGAAACTCGTGTAGTGTATTTTGAACATAGAAGAAAAAAACTTTATTTCATGTTTGATGGCATCTATGAAGTAGATGTCAAAAAAATAAATAAATAAGAAACTCAAGTGATATATGTAAACATATGTTGGAGTTTTTAACTTTAAATATGTATTGCGTTTAGATAAAGCACAAACATAAAAAAATGCGATATTTATAAATCAAGCTCTAATATTAAAAAGGAAATATAATTTAAAAATGTGGTTTTTTTTTTTACTCTTTAGAATTATTGTATCTAAAAATAAAGCATAGCTGAGACTAACTGACATGCTGTTGACTATATTATACTATCATGGGTCATGCCTCCTCATTTATGTATGCAATTTGTTTTTGTAAATGAAGGAAAGTGCAGCCATGCTTTCAATAAGAACAACCAAAATGAAAGTCTGGAAGTTTAGTAACAAGTGGTCCCTGTAGGGTGGATTCTTTAGCCATCCTATACATGTGCATGGGATTCATTGCTTTCATTGAAGCCTTGTCCTATGCTTGTCCCTCAGACGCCTAATTAATCTAGGGAAAGGAATACTAAAAACTACATGGTAGGCTGACTTTTTTCGCGCGCCGGGAAATCAATACGTAAGAAGGACAACTAAATTATGCTTGTTTATTATATATGTTAATGCAGTGGTTCCCAAACTTTTTCTACTGGCCCCCTTTGGTACATAATAAATTTTTGTGCCCCCCCCAAAAAAAAAAAAAAAAAAAGAACATACACACGTTTTGTTCTCCGAGTCCATTGCAGTTTATTTCACACATTGTAATTAATACAAACCTCGGGTACGGTTACTTGATCTCCTACCTGAGCTAGAAACAAAGAGAAAACCACACTCAACACGGCCATCGTGCTAACATTCCTCACAAACCTCTCTATTATTGTCTTATTATAGAAGAAGAAGGAAAAAAGTATTCGTCATCCAGAGTGCTCCTGCCTTGTTCTTATTATTGTATTGTTTACATTGATTCATCATTGCTTCGGATCAAATTTCTCGAATGGGAGTGGACGGGTGGCATGATTCCAGTCATTATATTGACCCGTCTCGTCTCATCCTCCTCCTCAATGATTGGAGGAGGAGACGAGACGTTTGGGAGCTCTTTCATCAATGTGGTCGCTCCTAGCACTGACTCGGCTCATGAATATGTTCAACGGGACTCGCGGATCCAGATCCTTCTATAATAAGTACAATAATAGTGAGGTTTGTGAGGAATGTTAGCACGATGGCCGTGTTGAAGTGTGGTTTCTCTTTGTTTCTAGCTCAGGTAGGAGATCAAAGTAACTCTACCCAAACCTCAACCTTTTTCTTTGTTTTCTGTCCTTTTCGAGCAGCGTTATGTAGTCTACTGCATTTATATTTTCATTCATTCGTTTTTCCCGCGCCCCCCTGCAATTGCTCTGCGCCCCCCACTTTGGGGAACCATTGTGTTAATGTATATATTATATTTATATATAGTTTTGGTGCTTTATATTCTTATTAAATTAAATATTAAATATAACACTGTAACTAATCTGAGCCAATATACACTTAATTGAGATCAATTACGTGAAAAATAATGGAATATTAAATACACAAAAGAATAAATAACTAATGAAAATAAATACTACCTACTTAGGCAAATAGTTACCCTGCTGCTAAGGTAACAGAAATATACTCGGAATATTCAAATTACGAAAGTATTATATTAAAGAACACTGGTAGCATAAGAATTCCATCCATGATAATTGCTTCTTCTGTTAAACTTTTTTGCTGAACTAAAACAATTTAAATCTAAAAAAATATGACTTATCCATTTTTCTTTAACCAGTTTGTAATCCAATTGCTATTCCCTTTTATTTGTCGTATGTATCGTATTTGTTCGAGGAAAAATTATATCATCTTTGAAAGCAAGTCACTCTATGGCAACTATAAACCTAGTTTCTTAGTATAGGTACTATTAAATTTTGAAATATGATATAACCTTTAGAGGTTATTTTCACTCTTTCATATAATAACGATACAAGTATGAGTGAAAATAGTAAATATTAATGCATAGTCTTCATTTCCACTATTTATGCGAGGCTTTTGTCATGTAAAATGTAACTCCGCTTTTCATTAATAGTATATAGAACATTTGAATATGACATTATTTTGTCTAGTACAAAGACAACATGCAGTATTCTTAATAGGATATTTATATATATATATACGAATATTTGTTTATTTTTGGACTCTATGTTGTCATCCATGCTTGGATAATAGAGATAAAAGATATAGAGAGCTATTCCCTTCATCAGTATTTTTGTGAGAAAAGAAAGTAATTTGATCTACGTCATCGTAAGCTGGTCACAGAGATAGATTTTATCTCTATGATCAGCCTACAATAACGTAGTATACATTACTTTGTTTATATTGGACACACAGAATACAGCTGAACGATGTTTCTCTGCTATTGAAGGGAATAAGCTCTCTATGTCTTGGACTCACGGGCAAACGCACACAGACAACTTGAAATTAATGGCCTGCCTGATTGTTATTTTTAGGTTGATTGAAATTAACATTCTTTCAGACATTCAATAAAATGTAATAACTTTGTATATAAATAAATGTAGGTAAATTGACAAGGCTTTTAGTCATTCATTAAAGTTCTTCAATAAGTAGCAATGCAAGATTGCTTATGAAAAGCCTTCGAAATGTCTTATTATTGTTTTGCAAGGGCCTTTGAATATGTCATCATTTAATCTAAAGGCATTTTTGCCCTAATTCTTATTTGGAATATTAGTCTCTCGTAGACTTTATGACGTCACCTACTGCCTCACATCACCGGCAAGTGCTTCAATATCGCTTAAATTTTAGGACCACCTTAACTCTAAACTTCAGATACCTATAATTGCTTCTGGCATACTTAAAAAACAATGATAGCCTTTCTTAGACAGAATGAACTTTTTAAAATGACATAATTAACTCCTTAGAGGAGCACTTCATTTATTCATATGAGAGGGGGGGGGGGGGGGGGGGATGAACAGACCCCTTTAGACTCTCAAGCAACAATTTTGAGCAGCCTTAATGGTTCCTAGTGGAGTGGCTGCCTCTATTACCATATTTCCTTTTCTATCAAGTACATATCTTTGAAGTGTTCTTCAGAAGAATCTATTTTATGAGATTTTTTTAACCATTTACATAGTTTTTATATGTCTCCTATCAATTCTTCATATATATATATATCTATATATATATATATATAATATATATATATATATATATATATATATATATATATATATATATATATATATATATATATATATATATATATATATAGGAAACAACCGGGATCCAGGCCGGGCCTTAAATTTTACAAGCCGGGCCGGGACTTTAATATATTTTCGTTCCCTCGTCATTCTGAGAGTGACGACTTTTTTTAGGAAAGAATTTCACAAAATGAAAAAAAAATAAAGTGATGAAGGTTTTTTTATAAAATAATTTTTAAATACTTTTCTTAAATTTTAAAAATTTGTTTCTAAAAAAACGTCGACACTTTTTGAACGACGAACGAACAAACATATTAACTCAAAAATAACCGGACCCAGGCCGGGTACCCTATCGTTTCCTGATATATATATATATATATATATATATATATATATATATATATATATATATATATATATATATATATATATATATATATATATATATATATATATATATATATATATATATATATATATATATATATATATATATATATATATATATATATATATATATATATATATATATATATATATATATATATATATATAGGTATACCTCAATAAATGACTTTGTGGTCATGAAAAGACTCGATAGAATCTAAAACTTTATGCTTGATTGAAAGCTGAAATAAGGAAAATGAAGGGTGTTTCTTAGCATGAATCTTTATTTTTAACAGTTCATTGTAAAATATGTTTACAAAACGATATGCATGACAGATGCTAGTTAGTAAAAGAATTCAACATATAAACATTTAGTTCATGATTTTAGCATCTTACATGAACATTCTCATTAACTTCTCCAAAAGTAATAATTTAACTATTAAAACATATTAAAACTATTAAAATATCTTTTATTCCTGACATACTATTGGCTCTGATTTTGCATATCCTGACGGTAGCTTTAATTTATCCAAACAAATATAAGAGTATACAAACGTTCGGACGTTAAAAGTAATACATTTACAATTATCATTCTTTTTTTTTTTTGCTCTGCATTTAAAAATAAAAATGTAGGGCGTTTTAGCTCTAGTGTGATCAACTCTCAATACAGAGGGCACCGGTTCGACTCCCGAGAGTGTAAGGTTCCTTTGAAGAACCTCATTTAAAACACCCTAAATTCGATAGACTAACTTTAATATCATGTGTTTATTCATATCCACTCGGATGCTGAAATTTCAACAAACAAAATGGATAAAAATTCTCTTTAATCTTGCCTTGATACTTACAAGCTATTGATTTATTTGAACATTCCATTAAAACAAAAATCTTATTTAGTGTATTTTATTTCCCTCTAATCATATGATATGAAATAACATTTTTTTATGTGAGAGTTATTTGTCATTTAAACAATTAAATAAATATTCCAATGCAATAATTTAAGGTACCAAATATGTTGAACAATGATAGGCTCTCGCAATACAAATAAGAACGCAATGTAGATTTATCTAAATAATTCATTTAATTAATCACCGGATAAGCAATAAAAGAGGGTATTTTTTATTATAATGAACATATATCTAAGACTCAATAATATGTAAACATATCAATACTCACGGGATTTAACATGGATATCTGTGAGGAAAGCAATTAATTTAAGAGCCTTATATACAAACATATGTAAACTAATCTAAAAATACAATTACTTTACAAGAATGCCTCACAGTCTATCGCCTAATAAACATAAGTAACATCTCTCGTATTCTTCATAATATTTACTGATATAAATCTAACAAACTCAGAGTCAACACCATTTTGTTAGCTAGAAACTCAAAGATAGAGTTGATGTACGTCCTTACAATAATTATGTAAGGACGTACATCAACTCTATCTCTTAGCGTGGGAGTTGTTTTTTAAATATATTTATTAAAATACAATATCGATTCAAAGGATTCGTAAATGACATTGATCAAAGCCCGTGAGGAAAGACAGTGAGCATGATATTCTTATCTCTGAATTGATGACCCAAGTGAAGTTATTCCTTACTTCATAAAGACAATGTTGTATATTAATATTCACGACGCCTTTCTTTCAACTAATCACATTCAGTAAAAGTACCGAAGAGATACATTATATAATAGATTAAGTCAACTGCATTTTCATTTCTTATTGCCGCTCCTCTTTTTTTAACCATTCACATTCTAGACCGGAGCACCAATTTGGCAACCTTACTTCCTATAATTTAACTTATAACGTCACAATGGCTTATTATTCCCAGAATTTAATTTGACAAAATCAATGTGATATATATATATTTAAACTTCATTTTTCAACTATTCCATATTTCAGTTTCTAGTCCATTTTTGTCATGCTCCGCCGCGGCAGCTGCAGCAGCTGTCCTTAGCCCAAAGAAGGCCCCCGAACACTTCCTCCGGGCTCCCTCGGGAGCCGGCACGACCAGCCTTTCATCCCTTCTGTACCGACATCCATACCTAAGCAATTCACGTGAGTCAGGAAAAACGACAGCAATAAAGTAATATACACACACAGCAGTCTACTAATTTGGTTATATTCCATAGCAGGTCCCTCAGTGCAACAGCATCAGCAGCAACAAGTGGGCTCCTTACCCGGGACGGCCGTCTTTCCACTGCCCGGATCATTTCCATGGGCACCAGGTGCAAGAGGTGATATATCATATCTACATTAAATATCCTTAAGTGTATAAAATGAAAGAATAATGGCAATATAATGCCAACAACATATCGTAACCCATTTTGTGGTAGTTTGTTGTATCGATGTTATTGTTAGGAATGGAAATCTGGAGCTTAGCCTTGGTGCTTACAGATTCACTGACTGCTTTTGGCCGTGAAAAAGAGAGAGGGATAGAAGGAAAGAGAGAGGGAGAGAGAGAGAAAAAGGAGGAAAGAGAGGGAGAAAGAGGGATAAAACTCTCACAGTGATAGAATCTGTAAGCACCAAGGCTAAGCTCCAGGTTTCCATTCCTAGCTATTAGCTATATATAGCTATATAGCTATATAGCTATATAGCTATCCTCTAAAGATGTAACACCCAACCTCGAATTTAGCGTGCGTCCGCGTACCTTTATTCCTATAACTATCTACCGAATAAATATTTAACATATATTTAGTTATTAGTCAACTGGCAGTGGATTTGGTGGCATCCATATATAAGTACTTGCTTAATACTCTTGTTTACATTGAAATTGATTTAAAAAGCCCTTCCTTTTTTAGGATTCTAACTTGCACACATTGTATTGACCCTTGAAATGCATGAAATTATATATGCACTTTCTACTGTTTATCTACAGCACGAAGAATGTATATTTACAAAAATATGAGTATTTATTTGCAAAACAATAAGGATTTATGGATAATAATATCTTGCAGGACTAGGATTTCATTAATGAAAATGGTGTATCTCTATCTTCTCTCTCTTTGGTTCATTTAATACTTTTTAGAATAGCTTTAAAACAGGAAACGACCGGTACTCGGCCTGACCCGGTTCCTGGCTGTTTTTTGAAAGTCCCGGCCCGGTGTCTAAAAATCACCGGGCCGGGACTTTAATATATTCGTTTGTTCGTCATTCTGAAAGTGACGACGTTTTTTAGAAAATAATTTTAAATATTTTTTGTTAAATATTAAAAAACTTAAAAGTAGTGATAGGAACATTTTTTATATTAAAAAACGTCATCACTTTCAGAATGATGAAGGAACGAATATATTAAAGTCCCTGCCCGGTTTAAGCCCGGCCAGTCTCTCGGCGAAAAAAAGTTTCCCCGTCGTTTCCTGCTTTAAAACATAGACTTAAAATCAGTTGAAAAAATAGAGCAAGAAATACAATCCATGTATGTATAATTGGATTGTTATATTCTTAGTAAACTTGTATAAATATTTATATTTATGGTTACAAAAATCCCCAAAAAACTATGGACTGAAGAACGAATGAAATCCTAATCATTAATAAGAGTTTTTTTTCTGAGAAAACGTTTTTTATCTTCCTCTAAATATAAACAATAAATATTTATAAAAGATGCTAAGGTGTATAAATATAATAAATAACCATGAAAACTCCATTAAGAAATATAATCTCCCTTCCACTTCCTAGATGAATTTGCGTAATTCACTTTTGAGATATATACTTTTATCATTTAATCGGTAGAGTTATTCGTTAGGTACCATCCTTCTACCGAAATACCGATTATCAATCAGTAGTCCCAGTTTTGACTTCCGATACACCAAGAAAATGAAAGACACACTGTATTTTTTTGCGCTTTCCAAAATGATTCCGACGTACCTGCATACCCTGGATCTAAACTCCCCATATATTTTTACTTTGGGCCATTTTGAACCGTCTATAGTGGCTTGGGCGGTTCTCATTGGTTGGTTTGAGTTTCTCCAATGAGATCAATCTAATTATGAATGTATTCTTTAGAACCTTTTTGCATTCGAACCGGTTTTTGTAAGGTGTCTTTTTAAAGGAGCCTGTCCTATAGTAGAATTTGATTATATCTCCAAGTAAAATAAAATATGAAGAAATTAAATTATTTGCATATGTAGGATACCTAAGGATTCACATACATAATTAAAGTAGTTATTTTAGACAAAGACCTTTTGTTCTCCAACTTTCTAAGAGTTATTTATATATTTTTTATTATATCCAGCAATTCCTTTGGTGATGATTATAAAATAATCCTTCAAATATCCTTCCCATCAGGCAAACCGCGTCGAGGAATGCTTCGTCGTGCTGTTTTCTCAGACTTCCAGAGAAAGGGACTCGAGAAACGCTTTCAAATTCAGAAATACATATCCAAACCTGACCGGAAGAAGCTTGCAGAGAAACTTGGCCTAAAGGACTCTCAGGTAAGAATATGTATATATTTTTTTAAATCCTTTGATAGCCCACTTGATGGTAAAAAGTGGAACCGCTGGAGTTGAAGAAATTAAACTACTTAATAGATCAATTCATGAGCTATGAAAAATATATGATTCCCTTGACCTTCAATAAGTTGTTCAAAGACTTTCAGTAGGATACTTACGATACTGCATAATTAATTAATTAATTTAATGTAGTGTAAGCATAAAAACTAATCACATATATATATCAGACTTGTTGACGTTCGCGAAAAATTGTCGTTCGTTGTTCGTTTGTCATTCGCCAAAAGTTATCGTTCGTCGTTCATCGTTAATTTTAAATATAATCGTTCGTCGTTCGTTTGTCGTTCGCCATTCTGAAATCACTTTGACGTTTTTTAGAAAGAAATTTCTGAAAAAGTGATGACGTTTTTTTAGAAAAGAAATTTGTCCCATGAAAATTAAAAATCTTTGTCTTTTTTTTTTGGCGCCAAAAACGAACGATGAACGATAAGGAATTTTTCTTATCGTTCGTCATTCTTAAAAAACTTTGTCGTCTGATATATATATATATATATATATATATATATATATATATATATATATATATATATATATATATATATATATATATATATATATATATATATATATATATATATAAAGGTGTACAGCTTTTTCCTATTTTTATTTTATGTGATGCTACCATCAAATATATTTGAATTACTTAAAAATATGGCTTTTTTCAAAAGTGTTAGGGGCATAAAGTTGATAAAACAAGGGGCTTAAAATTACCTTCTTGGTACTTTTCTTAAGAAACATCCTATTAGCTTAATTATAATGGTAATTTAGGGGTTTTAGCCCTGAACAAAATTGTGCATAGTTTCCTTTCATCAGAGCCCTGACTTTGCCTACGAAAGAGTTTAATAAATGGACATTGATACTTTATTAGTTAATGAATGCTTGTTCTTTTCATGCAAGTACAATCACTCTTAATCCTTTGATTTCCCATGATGTGATTTTCTTGTACTAAAAACAATGATGTATGTTTTTCTTTATTTATTTCTAATATTATGTATATCATATTTTAATGCAACATCAATACAATTTATATAAAAATGAATTAAATTATGTTTTTTTTTTTTTTTTTTTTTTTGCCTATATGGTTCGATAGAATTGCATCCGATAGGATATAAATAAGCATTATAGCTTATAGCATTATAATTAGTCTATCGAACTTAGGATCTTATCAATGAGGTAGACCAAAATGACCATCCCCTCTCGGGATTCGAACTTGCGCCCCCACATTGAGAGTTGAACACGCCTTAACACGCACGGCTATCGAGAATTATGTTAAATCATGTTTAAATATTTGTAAAATTGAATCCTGAGCTTTTCATCATCGAGAGTTATCCATTAAGATAAAAAACGTAGCTCTTTTTCTTGAACGTGATGGTTTATGAAAGTGAGAGTGAATAAGTGAACAAGGACATTATCAAATAAGACATCACTTTATTCACGGCTGAAGTGTGAAACTCAACTCGGAGATAATAAAAAATTCATCCTTTAAAACACTCATACTAACTAAATAAACAACTGCTCATACTACGGAATGTTTCTCATATCTTATGATACATGGATCAACATTCTGTTGTTCAAACGTTAAAGATGCAGTTGTCATCTGTAAAATTGTTGTTTATTCGTGGTGAGCAAAACATTCGTCATGACATCATTAGTTATCCAAAGCCGACATGTAAGGGGGTTAACCCACCTAAAAAAAGTATATATTTATACATATGTATATACTTAAAGTTCTTGCAACTATTATATTTTATTGAGTTCAAACATTTGTATCGCACTCAAGGATATAAAACTGTGTCATTTAAGGAACCATAAGAGAGCTATATCCTCCATCCATAAGATTAATTTGAATAACCTCATCGTTCACGTCACTCAAGATAAAAAGTTGAACGAATTATTTCCGAACTATATTAACCAAATGATATTAACTTTCTATGAATGCCAATTTTTTTATTATCTTTATTTGTTCATACGTAATATACAAAATATCAAATTAATCTTATATACAATCATTAATATTAAACATTTTCGTCTAAAACATAATCTTTGTTAGATATTCTCGTTTAGTCCTTGCGAGAGTACTCAATTTCATCTACTACGAACACTCCAAAGGAAATGCCTTTTTGGGACAAACATAAAATATATACTTTTGATATGCGCTGGAAATCTCAATTACGACATAACTATGATGGCTTTTGAGCACTTATTCAAGTGAGGGAAAGGAAAATACTCAATAGTATATATATATATATATATATATATATATATATATATATATATATATATATATATATATATATATATATATATATATATATATATATATATATATATATATATATATATATATATATATATATATATACAGAGTTGGTCGAATATTACTTTGAAAGTAGTAAGTAATATACTACTTTTTACTGCGTAGTAATATCTTTTTTCAATATTAGTTATTACTTCACAAAAGTAATATACTACTTTGAGTAATATACTACTTTTTTGAGCATTCCGAAACAATAAGTAAAGGCAATTCAAACAGGATTTGTAAAAATCCTCACCAAACCTAGTTTGCATTTTTATAATAATCCTATATATGATTAATATTATAAAGTGAGCACATGGCTCAAACATGATAAAGTGGGTGAATTCAAAGACTAAAAAATGACTTCTTACATTATGAGAGGCATAGGTTTAATTATCCAACCCAAACCCTCGGGTCCCGCTTGCTGATATAGGCTTTTATTTAGGGTTGAAACCCACCGCCAACTCTGGCTAGGTATAAAAGGAGTCCTTACTTTCAATCTCATACACCCCAAGCCCTCGGGTCCCGCCTGCTGATATAAACTTTTATTTAGGTTGAAACCCACCGCCAACTCTGGCTAGGTATAAAAGGAGTCCTTACTTTCAATTTCATACACCCCAAGCCCTCGGGTCCCGCCTGCCGTTATGGGCTTTTATTTAGGGTTGAAACCCACCACCAACTCTCGTTAGGTATACAAGGAGTCCTTACTTAATCTCATACACCCCAAGCCCTCGGGTCCCGCCTGTTGACATAGGCTTTTATTTAGGGTTGAAACCCACCGCCAACTCTGGTTAGGTATAAAATATTGGCGGTGTGTTTCAACCCTAAATAAAAGCCCATAACGGCAGGCGGGACCCGAGGGCTTGGGGTGTATGAATTGAAAGGAAGGACTCCTTTTATACCTAGCCAGAGTTGGCGGTGGGTTTCAACCCTAAATAAAGCCCATAACGGCAGGCGGGACCGAGGGCTTGGGGTGTATGCGATTGAAAGTAAGGACTCCTTTTATACCTAGCCAGAGTTGGCGGTGGGTTTCAACCTTAAATAAATCCTATATCAGCAGGCGGGACCCGAGGGCTTGGAGTGTATGAGATTGAAAGTAAGGACTCCTCTTATACCTTCCCAGAGTTGGCGGTGGGTTTCAACCCTAAATAAAACCCTATATCAGCAGGCGGGACCCGAGGGCTTGGGTGTATAATATTGTAAATTAGGGTTCCTCTCATTCCTAATTGGGATTGGCGGTGGGTTTCAATCCTAAAAGCCCCAATCGACATGCGGGCACGAGGCTTTGAGGAACTTATTTTCTTTACGATAAAATCCTCCATAAATAACGAAAAGGTTGTTCTGTGTGTTTGGGTCTAATGGAATCCCGTCTTAATATCAATATTGACGTGCATTTTTAATTTTATTAATAAGCAGTATTATGTCCATTGGGTGACGTCACATATATTCACAGATCATAAATTTTCATCAAAAATGCCTGTCGAATATTTTTTTCACGAAAGTAATATGTAACTAGGATATTACGTATTAGTTATTACTTGAAAGTAATATCTAATATGTTTGTTCTTTCTAGTTATTGCGCAGTAATATCACAAAGTAATATATTACTCGCACGCGCGTTAGGGAACAACACTGTATTATATATATATATATATATATATATATATATATATTCTTTTTTTCTTTTACAAGCCTATGGAATATAGCAATGGATTCAAATTGCATCTTTAAATGCATAAACCAGGCCTTTCTTTACAATTCATCGCTTCTGTATTGAAAGGTTGAAATAACGTCAACTGTAACGATAATAACATAATTACTACTGAAGGAGACGTGGCATAAGACATTTCACCAAGGTGAATACATGAAGAATTATGTATAATCACATTTTTTAAAGGAGTATAGATAAATGAGTAAGGAAATGACAAGCTCACCGATCAACATCACTTTATCACTTGACAATTTTTTATTTTGTAGGTGTTATCGTCAGTTTGAATATCTTGATTTATCATCCAATATTATTTAAAATTATATTAATATTGATGTCGTAACAATCAATGTTTAGCAAAATAGAATAATCTTTAAACAGAATTCGTAACATGGATCGATAAGGAATTCCACATAGGAATGGCATTCTTATCTTTGAGTCAATATTCACACCTCAATAATCACGAGTAAACTATTTGATCATCTTCGTAATACATCTACTCTTTTTGATTATTCGCACTGTTTTTATTTATTCCACCTCGCGTCCTAGAAAAAGTCCTAGTGGATGAGTTATTTATTCATTAAAGCATAGGAATAATAGTGGAGATAGAGACAATGTGGTACTTTTTGAAACATGATTCGTTGAGTGGAGAGAAGATGGAACAATATAAAAACAGTTCTTCAAAGTATCACTTCACTACCGGCGGTTGTTGAGGATTAAGAAATCCTTTAAAATAATCATTGTCTCTTCTTCATGGACTTACATCCATGACGTCATGGTCAATCCTTTGAATGGAGTTTTTTCCAATATGTTATATATATACCATATATATATATATATATTATATATATAATATATATATATAATTATAATAATATATATATATAATATATATATAATATATAATATATATATATATAATATATATTTATATATATATATATATATATATATATATACAGGTTGTTGATTAAATCAGGCTGATTTAAATCATTGATTTAAATCGCGATTTAAATCAAGTGGATTTCCAATTAAAATCATTGATTTAAATCAATTGATGCTTTTTTCAATAAATTAAATTGATATTTAATTTTATGCTTCTAATCTCAATGACAGAAACAAAACATTTCGTGTCTGCCTTCTTATAGTAGATCAGTGGCCTTTTTCATTATATCTATAGCCTCAAACTATAGGCCTATATCATATAATATATCATATTAAGCTTTAAGTTAGGATTATTTGATTTAAATCAAGCAATTTGGATTGCAATCTAAATTAAAGTTTTTTTCCAAAGACATTTTATAATCAATGATTAAAATCAAGTCATGCTTTATCAAATAAATTGTTATTACTAGTACATTGTAAATGGAAAATTTACGCAGTTCAAGATTCGAGAGTGACCCATCTTGTAGTCATCTTTGATCAGCCGTTGGCAGCTCCACCCAGTAATTTTTAAGGTAGAAAATTGTCATGAGTCTTCGATCCTCGCTTGGATTTCGAACTGTCACGTGATTAGCGAGTATGACTCATTACAAGGCCTTTGAAGTTCTGTATTTTATTGTGTACTCCTTTGCATTCTTTATTAAAATGAAATCATTAAGTAAGGCAACTAGAATTTATTCAAAGACAGCATTTAAGTCCCCTGAGTAATAGGTAGGCCTATATGTATATTGGGCATGTTTTAAAAAGTTACAATTTAAAGTATGGACAAAGTTTACACATTGAAAAAAAGATTTTTGTTCATAAAGATGGTTAACAATTAAAATCAAAAAAATCTGATTTAAGTCAAAAAAATCTGATTTAAATCAAAAAAAATCTGATTTAAATAAAAAAATCCGATCTTTTTGATTTTTTTGAAAAAATCAAAAAATCAACAACCCTGCTCCTTTGCATTCTTTATTAAAATGAAATCATTAAATAAGGCAACTAGAATTTAATCAAAGACAGCATTAAAGTCCCCTGAGTAATAGTAGGCCTATAAGTATATTGGGCATGTTTAAAAAGTTTCAATTTAAAGTATGGACAAAATTTACACATTGAAAAAAAGATTTTTGGTTCATAAAATATGGTTAACAATTAAAATCAAAAAAATCTGATTTTAAATCAAAAAAATCCGTTTAAATCAAAAGAATCCGATTTTTTTGATTTTTTGAAAAAAATCAAAAAAATCAACAGCAACCCTGTATATATTATATATATATATATATATATATATATATATATATATATATATATATCTATATCTATATATATATATATATATATATATATATATATATATTATATATATAATAATATATTATATATATATATATATATATACTATATATAACTTTAATAAACATCTCCTCATACTCAAGGAAAAAGTAAGGTTTACATTGTTTTGTTTTAAGCCTATTGGGTTCGATAGGATTGCATCCGACAGGATATAAATAGCCTTAAGCATTAAAATTAGTCTATTGAACCTAGGATCTACTCAGAGATAGACCCACAAATGACCATCCCTCTCGGGAGTATTCAACCTGCGCTCCCAACATTGAGAGTTGAACACGCCTTATTGCACACAGCTTTCGCACTCCCTTTGTTCGATATATCGGTCAATAAAGGGATCAAATCTCACTCCCACTATCGGACGTAGGAAAAGAAAATAGTGTAATTAAAAAATATTGTTTATTTGTGAGTTTAATCGAACGCCCTTTTCTCCATCCCTAATGATTGGGCGATACAACGCTCATGTTGGATTGTCTATGTGTAAATCATTTCGCTTCCATCTCCTAAACTCGTAAATGACATTTTATCCATACTAATATAATATCATAATTGTCAAAAACATAGCTATACATATATTTCAATGTCATATCCATATACACATTTAGAAAAAAAATATTATATATATATATCATTCCGCTCTTAGTCTTTAAAAGAAGTATGTTGAAAGATGTTCAACTCTTACATGAAAGAGAGATGTCTGTGAATTACCGTAAGTTGTAATTATATGAGGATAATTTTTTTTAAATTAATTTTGATTTTTTAGAGATGAAAGAAGGGTTCTTCAAGAAGAAGAAGAGAGTATAAATAATATGTTTGCAAGTGAAGTCCATCAGACGTTAACAAAAAAAGGG
>CP045902.1:7670318-7680318 GCA_013387185.1 Caligus rogercresseyi
AAAAAATATGCAATAATATATTATTGAAAAAAATGATGTCGTACATTTTAGCAGAGAAAAAGAAAGAGAAAGTCCTCTTGCAAGAACTTACACTGCACAAGAATGTGAGTGTGCAAAGAATAAATGCCTGCACGCGTTAGGTAAATTAAAATATACGCCGGTCGTCTGTCCTTTCTTCTCTTCATTTGTCAATAATAAAACTAAAAAAATGACGAAATAGACGGGAAAATATAGAAAAGGACTAAATATGCGGAGAAAATAGCAAAATATGCAAAAAAAAAAACAATGACAAAAGTTCAAGATATGCAAATCTGAAAAAAATTGATTTCAGATTTTTTAAAGCATATTTTTGCCTTAATCATTTTATATATTATTTAATCATGAGTATTATTTTGTACACATACCTTTTTAGTGCAGTTAATCTTAATTCTTCAAAATATCAATTAAAAATTTATAGTTTCTTTAATAATACATTGATGTGACATTGATTTAGTTGTATTTAGAATGATTTACGCGATAGATAAATGAATTAAAAAGAAAATTCATTAAAAAATATCTAAGTTATTCTAAACGATATATATATATATATATATATAAATATAATATATATATATATATATATATATATATTTTTTTTTTTTTTGCCTATATGGTTCGATCGAATTGCATCCGATAGGATATAAATAAGCATTATAGCGTTAAAATTAGTCCATCGAACCTAGGATCTTATCAATGAGGTAGACCAAAAATGACCATCCCCCTCTCGGGTTCGAACCTGCGCCCCCAACATTGAGAGTTGAACACGCCTTATTACGCACGGCTATCGAGCTCCCTTCAAATTTTCTATATATTTTTGGTTATTTACCTTTATTTTAACCAAGTCTTTAATTTTAACAGACTGCTGATAAGCAAAAATAACAAAATATTGATAAAACAGTTGAGCAAATACATTGTTGGACCATTTTTCCATGAGTCATCATTTTCATTTTCTATCTTGGGGGGGGGCATCCTCAGCAGTCATTTTATAGGCCCATTTCTTCCTGGGCCGCATTTTCCTCGGCTATTTTCCCCAATATCATTATGATAAGACAAAAATACCCTTTGTGGGTATCTATGTGACCCTTCACTCATAAATAAAGCTTGAAATATTTCAAAAAGTATACATTCATATAAATTTACTATGTATACGCTTGTGTAAGTCCAATATAATGTAATGGGGAAGAGATTACTTTATACCCGACATGGCATAGAAAGAGAAAAACAGCTGTCGATTAGAAAACATAAAGACATCTTTCTTGTATCTCTCTGGCATCTCTTTGAATATAATATCAAACTAATCACAAACCTCTCCCTTTTTCTATAAGCTGTTGCTATTATAATTTTTGAGATATCATAAGCAGCTTGAGTTTTTCTATTATTGATGAGGAATCCTGATATTAAAAATAGAAGAACTCCAGCTTTTTATTGTTGCGTGATAATAAAAACAACAACAGCTTTTTATTTATTTAAAAATTATTTATGATTTAAAAAAGGGCATGTTTCTTCCTTTTGTCCACGAGTCCTGTGGAATAAGTAACTCCGGACACAGGAGGACCTCCGATTCAAAGTTTCATCCTCCAGAATAGAACAACTTTAACTGTTAATATAACCAACAGATTATTAATAATGATAATAAAGGGAGAGGTTTGTGATTAATTGAATACTATAATCAAAGAAATGCCAGAGAGATACAAGAAGATGTCTATATGTTTTCTAATCCACAGCTGTTCTTCTCTATCTACGTCAGGTCGGGTATAAAGCAATCCCTAGCCATTTAATGCATTATGCACCTCTTTTTAAATCTAAGAACATACAACTAAGCCTACTGAATGAGTAATGATCATGTGACTTTTGGGCCCTACAAAGAGATATGTGACTAGATAGTAAATATCCATCGGCCTAGGACCCATTATTTTTAGGGAGGGAGGGGGGAGGATGTATCATTAAAACACAACAATATGTTTCATGCTCAATTGAGCCTTTGAGCATTATGCATGAAGGGAGGTTGACTTATCACACATCATGAATGCAGGAGGTTAATGCGCACCGCCCCAGTTACATATATCAATTCCTTAATATAATGATACTCTCTCTCTCTATCTATGTATGTGTCTTTGTGTCTCTGTGTGAAAGGGAGACAAAAATAAAAAAAAGTTAAATCAAATTTACCGCCCTTTTTATTATTCTTTTGTTGTTCTATGGCTTTTTTTAATACTACGATGTATCTCTTTTTTAAGGCGACTAGTTATTATTTTAAAATGATAATAGTAATAATAATAATGATAAGCTCTGAACGAACACAATGGGCCAAAGGGTGTACATAAATTTGTGTGTATCCTTTTTTCCTCCGTGTCCGTGAAAAATGGTTTGGAAGCGCGTCTGATTGGATTATGGCAATATACATATATGGATAGATAACACACCATACATACACAACTTGGGAGATCACTTTCCCGTGGATCCTATTGCTTTCTTCCCCGTAGAATACCGTGTTTTCGTTTAAATATAATCCAAGGGTTAGTTTTTGTTTATATAAAATATATTATTATAGTTTGATCATATTCATCGATCCCATATATATAGATATTATATATATATATATATAGACTATATATAATATATATATATATATATATATATATAATAATATCTATATATATATAATATATATATATATATAGATATAGATATATATATATATATATATATATGATATAATATATATATATATATATAATATTATATATATATATATATATATATTATATATATATATATAGTTATATAGTTATATATATATATAGTTATATAGTTATATATAGTTTATATATAACAACATATACATATCGATGCTTGATTTTAACAGATAGATCAAGTTAAAGACTCAGGACTTGAATTTGATAAAAATATAATTATGATATTTGTTCATTGTATGCAGGTTGTGATCTATCAGTATCTGTGGATATATTTTCATACGACCCATTGAAGATGGTATCATTATATGTTGAGAAAAAAATCCTGTAAGTGCACTGTATTTTTGAGAAATCCAGATTAATACGTTGCTTAAATTGGCGCTTATATTTTCAATTTACCCCTACCCCCTTGACACAAATTATGAAATTGCAGTACGTCCCTGGGATTAAGATTACTTTGAACCGTGAATATGAGTGAACACTAACGAAAAGCATATCTAGAAACTGATTCAAGGTTAGGATTGGACTCCTTTAATAACACTAGTCTGACTAGGAATCTTCCAACAAATTTTTCGTCCTAAAGATTCTCAAGTTCTTAATGTATGCATATATCTGTTGGTTTATATAAAAGTTTAAACGAGTAAAAATAGGCATAAAATTTATGCAATCATAAGTATGATATTTACTCCAGCTTATTACTAACTGCAGGTCAAGTTTGAAATTATCTAATGAGAAACTTTAATGCATGTATATTATTTATAATTTCTATGGCCATCAATAAAATATGTTATTCTATATTTTATATTTTACATAATGTAAATTAACACAATTATCCACGGCCGTTGCATAAGAAAGCTTTCTAAGGATAGATTAATCTATTTATTGGAATACTTACGTATGATGTTGCATCAAAGACTAAATATGGGAGGGAAATGCTTGGAAAGCACTTAATACCACAACTACTTGTTGTCGCAATAACCTTTGAACTCTGAGCACCCTTCTCTTACGTTATTAGTCTATTTTAACGAGGGTTTGTTTTGTGCTTAAAACAACGTATTCAAATTGAACTGGGCTTTTTTATCATCCTTGCTTTAAGGTTATAAAATACTTTTTGACTTTTTATTATATCCATTTTATATTAAATTGATGCTTTTACTTTCTTATAGTTATTGTTGTTCCCTAACGCGCGTGCGAGTAATATATTACTAAGTTATATTTACAACAACTAACTAGAGAGAACAAACATATTAGATATTACTTTCAAGTATAACTAATATGTAATGTCCCAGTTACATATTACTTTCGTGAAAAAAAATATTCGACAGACATTTTTGATGAAAATTAATGATCTGTGAATGTATGTGACGTCACCCAGTGGACGTAATCCTGCTTATTAATAAAATTAAAAATGCACGTTAATATTGATATTTAACAAAGAGGAGTCCTTACTTTCAATCTCATACACTCCAAGCCCTCGGGTCTCGCCTGCCGTTATGGGCTATTATTTAGGTTTGAACCCCACCGCACTCTATCTAGATATAAAAGGAGTCCTTACTTTCAATCTCATGCACCCCAAGCCCTCGGGTCCACCTGCTGATAGAGGTTTATTTAGGGTTGAAACCCACCGCCAACTCTGGTTAGGTAAAAAAGAAGTCCTTACTTTCATATCATACACCCCAAGCCCTTGGGTCCCGCCTGCTGATATAAGCTTCATTTAGGTTGAAACCTACCGCCAACTCTGGTTAGGGACCTTATTTTTCATAGAATTCAGTCCAAGTCCTCGTTTTCCATCTGTCGATTTAGTCTATTTTTGGGTGTATGATATTGAAAGTAGGACTCCTTTTATACCTAACCAGAGTTGGCAGTGGGTTTCAACCCTAAATAAAAGCCTATATCAGCAGGCGGAACCCGAGGGCTGGGGTGTATGAGATTGAAAGTAAGGACGCTTTTTATACCTAGCTAAAGTTGGCGGTAGGGTCAAACCTAAATAATAGTTGTTATTTTATTTTTATGGTAAAAGCACAATTTTTCTACTTTACTATTTATTTAAGTATGTTACTTTTTGTCACTTAGATAAATAAAGGCCCTGCTGATGAGAAAAAAAATAGCCATAACGGCAGGCGAGACCCAGGGCTCTGGTGTATAGTATTGTAAATTAGGGTTCCTCTCATTCCTAATTAGGGTTGACGTGGGTTTCAAACCTAAAAGCCTCAATCGAATGCGGGGCCCGAGGGCTTGGTTTTGATAATTAAACCTATGCCTCTCATAATGTCAGAAGTCATTTATTTAGCCTTTGAATTCACCGTCTTTATCATGTTTGAGCCATCTGCTCACTTTATAATATTGCAGTAACATATATAGGATTATTATAAAAATGCAAACTAGGTTTGTGAGTTTTTTACAATCCGTTTGAATTGCCTTTACTTATTGTTTCAGAATGCTCAACAAGTAGTATATTACTCAAAGTTGTATATTATTTTTGAGAAGTGAAAACTAATATTTAAAAAAATTTACTACGCAGTAAAAAAGTAGTATATTACATACTTAATTTCAAAGTAAAATTCGACTGACACTGCTTATAGTATACAAATAATGGAATTTGAACTCTCAAGAAACAATTCTGATGACAAAGTACAATCAGAAAACTATATTCAACCCATTCAATCCATTCCGAAAATAGTACCACACATTTCGTACACTTTAACGGGATTTTAATTTTATTTGGAACTAGTGGATGCTATCCGGCGTTGCCAAGGATTTTCCGAGAACGTCCACCTAATGTTTCCTTGGCCCCTCAAACTGATTCATAGGTCATATATATTTTTCAAGGGTTTTTGGAGACACAGGATCCGAACAAACAAATGATACTACTTTGAATTTTTTCCGATATCAAACAATCACTCAAAAATATTCTTAGCCCCAAAATCCTCCGCATATAATTGTGTTCAATCTAACGCGCCAATATCAAAAAAATAGGGAACGTATTTCCGCATAATATAAACATATAGACAACGATTTTTCTGGACATCACAAAAGGGTCCTAACACATGTTACACCTGAAGGCATTCCACTGAAAATTTGATCTGAATCTAACGAATGAAGGAGCGAACAGAATATATTATTTAGTGTCATAAATATATTTTTCTTTTACTTCGAGCCATAAAACGATCTAGATTTTTTTTGTTGTATTATAACAATCCGCGAATGTAATGCCCCTATATCAGTCTTAGAAATTGAGCTTTAGAAGCTTCGGAACCTAAGCCGGACATAGCAACTTGAATATTCTTGGGGGAGCTAATATAAGATATTTTAATTGTTGAATGAAATACGATTAAAGGGTTAACACATGAATCAAGTTTGAATCCTAGATTAAGGACATCTTGAACAAACTTAGATACTATAGCCGAACTCTTCTAAATAGCTCTTAGACGATACAACAGATGAGATATAATTGTAATCTCGAAGCACAATACATGTCCATTTTAAATCACATTAGTAAAATTGATGCGTTTAACTAAGACCTAAAGAATAATGTCTCCCAAAACTCAATTTAAAACATTGCAAGAAGATAAAAATATTTAATTTAAAACTAACAGATTCGGTTCTTCCTAGAGGAGAAGGTGCATTTTGGAAAACCTCATTGATAAGAATAAAGATTTGATATACTATTTTACACGCTAGTATGCTTATTTATATCAAGTCTATCGAATCTAATACACCAAAAAACCATTTAAAGTTAGATTTTCAATGTGCAATTCATATTTTGAGCAATTTAAAAAATTAAATACATAAATTTGCAGACCTGGGACTACTCATTGATATTTATTGCACCGGTATAACCGGGCAATATATTTTTTACCGACACGGCAATATTTTAAAGACATCTACCGAATACCACTGCCGATTGTAGTTATTTCAGTAAATGGTTAGAGTAGAGTTGAAAAGCAAATATCAGATATTATTTTAATAGATCATCCAATATCAAGTTCAGTCCAATATTACACAAGCACGTACTTCAGCTTTATACTTGTACTAAGTGTTGCAACTAATTGTAACAACTAATTGCGAAGTTACCGTGGCATGGGTGCAGGGACATAACAACAATACAGGGAACGAACTCGACCGACCCATTAGCCAGGGAAGGAGCAATGGGAGGAATCCCTACTACGGTCTCTAATCCATGTGCCAAGTAAAAACTGTATTCAGAAGAGCGTCTCTAAAGGAATAGCGGACTTCATGGCTGGCGATGAATAATCGCCGCCAAACAAAATTATTCATAGCTGAGCCCTATTTTGGAAACAAAATCGTATAAGCGGCATCAAATTTCGACATCGTGGCAATGGCCAGTGCTCATATACATTTAAATCGACATCTTTGTAAAATGGGCAAAACTGTTTGTCCGTCTTTGCGAAGAAGGAGAAAGAAACCCTTATCATCATCTTGCTTATGACTGCCCTCGAACAATACCTGGAATGAGGAAATAGCCAACGGATGGATGGGAAAAACTTATTCTGGAAGAATTCCTCTGAAAGCATTGAATTACATTTGTAAATTTAAAATTATACTAAATAATAAACGGTTTAGCTCCTAGAGGGTCTTATTACCGGCTGATACCGGATTGAGTTCCAGTGAGGTGGTGATGATCTAGGAGCTAAACAAACAAGTGTTGACACAGTATCCTTAATAATCATATGTGGCGGAAAGCGAATTTGAAATCCCCGGATGCTATAAAAAACATTTGAACACTACTAATATATTGCTCCCTTCCTTCAACCTGGAACTGTATTCCTTTTCTATGATGTACTATTGTCGCCATCTTTGCTTAAACAAAGCCGTTAATAAGAACTAAATTACACAGATATAACGATATTATCTTTGGTTAAAATGTAACATTTCTTTGTTTGACGTTTATATTTGGAGGGAGAAAATAGGTTATGTCATTTTTGAATTTGAAAAAAAAAAAAGATAATATCCTACATAATTTACTTCTATTCTTAAGTCTAACATAAATTAGAGGAATAATTTAGAAACTGTGTTTTTGGGCCTTATCCACAGCGCTATGGATAGTTCCATTGCAAAATTATCAATATCCATAAAGCCTTCACAATAGATCCGATCTACGCAACTTTCAAATGTTAGTCGTTAGTCCCTGCTCTGAAGCTTTATATATTTTATGCCCTTGGTTTGCCTCAAAATCATTGAAACAACCTATGTTCGACTAAGAACTTTTAAGTGCTTTAAAGCTTTTTTCATATTCTCATTGATGCAATTCAATTGAACCATAGAAAGTAATGGAAGATAGCAACACTCTTATAAATAAAATGTACCATGAAATGGATCATTTAGAAGAAGGAGTTTGTTAATTGAAATATATAGTTTTATTACTTTTCATTCCAGGGGATGACGGAAATTTTTATTTACAAAACGTTTGGTCCGAGAGCCCCTGTCGTCGTCAACCCTGTTCATTCCAGCAGAAAATGAGAAAACTGTCTTTACCAGAAGTCTTCTCTTCTGCCTCGTTTCTTCATCGTTGTTTTTTGTTGTGGTATTGTTATATGAATTTCTCTATTTTGTTCCTTTCTGCATACAATGGAATCGATATTTCCCCTCACCCTATACTGCATAATACTACATAACCATGAATTGAAACCATAACAAAACAACAAATTCTATGAAGAAGCGAACAAGGATAAAGAGAAAACATTATAATCTCTCACTAGATGGCGCCAGTTAATTACTCCGCCAGAATAAAACCTACTCATTCGTAAAATGACATCAGATACACCATCATTGTTGTTGTTTGCCTTGCATCATAATCGTTCCTTCATCGTAATCATCGTTCTGGGAATGATTAATAATAACGATCATTTGATGATTCATGATAATTTGATGAGGTTCTTCAACCGCGAGTCATGTCTAACGCGTTTAATCCGCTGAGAGATCCATTGAGGATTTTATAAGGGCTTTTAATCATATCATCATCATCAACTTACTAGTCATCAATCCCTTTTTTTTCTTTCTCCTCACCTGCAGGAATCTAAAAAATGCGAAAATCTCTTCCTCAAAAAAGGCCACCCAAGACGATTTTGTGTCCTTATTTAACGCTCATTCAAGGGGAAACGAAATAGGAGGGCTTGGGAAAGGAAATAAAATCATACGGAGTGTTTTAATTTAAAAGAATATTAAGCTAGAAATTTTGAATATGTTTATTTGAAAGACAATTCTGGGCATAATTGGACATTTGCCCCTATTTCTCAACAATCACATACTACTTTGTTTATATAAAATGGCGTTCTAAGATATAGATGCCTTATTTTAGCTATTCATTCCTTTTATTCAACAGTTTTGTTTTATTATTGACCCGTGGATACTACCCGGTGTTGCTCGGGAATTGACCTTGTATTTCTTGGCACCTCAAACTTATTATACAAACATTGATCAATAAATAACTAAGTGTTTAGGAGAGTCAGAGGACCGAAAAAAACAATTAAACGGATCGATATTCTTAGCATATATATTGTTTCCTGAAGAAAAAAAAAACACTTACTCTAAAGTATTTCTTAAAAACCCACACACTCTCTACATAAAATTTGTTCAATCTAATGTGTCAATATCAAGAAATCGTAAATTACATTTTTTTTTCGAAGAATAAACATATTGCAAACAAGTTGCCCGTGAATAACCAAATAGTCCAAAACCACTTAACAAATCAAAGTCATCAATATAAATTTTGTCCAAATTTAACTTGCCATTTTATGAAAGCACAAGAAACGGTTGCCGAATAAATAAAAATGGTGACAATACTTTCAGGAAGTGTCCACTACCATGAAAACGTCAAACATCATATATATATATATAATATATATATATATATATATATATATATATATATATATATATATATATATATATCATATATATAATATATATATATATATATATATATATATATATATATATATATATATATATATATACAGGAACGGAGAGTGGGAAGAATTTATTCAACGGGAAAGTTATGCCCTTGCCGGCCTTAACAGGCCCCAATGCCATTGGAGGCTGTCAACGGCCCGTTTATGTTTCCAGCGGCCCACCAGGAATTGTCCCGGTACTCCCGCTGGCCACTCCACCCCTATTATATGTATGCACAAGGGTTGTTCTTATTTTTCAAATGTTTGGAATGTTAGCGACTTTGTGGATTTTCTATTTCTTGGTGATAAAAGAAGACGACATACAAAGTTTGAACAAAATCGGTCAACATTACGAGG
>CP045902.1:7685318-7692872 GCA_013387185.1 Caligus rogercresseyi
AATGAGCATTATAGCGTTAAATTTAGTTTATCGAACTTGGGATCGTATCAATGAGGTTGGCCCAAATTGGCCATTCTCTATCAGGATTCAAATCTGCGCTCCCAACCTTGAGAGTTCAACACGCCTTAACTCACTGAGCCATTTTAATCATGTTTAACCATACTATCAACTTCGAGTAACAACTAACTATAACTTACTGGAACTACATTCTCGAACGTGATTGGTTGAATAATAATAAAAGCAGTTGGTAATACGTGAGACCGAGCCATTCTACTTTGGACTGTTTGTGGTGTAAACATCAATTCATAACCATGAATGTCATCCTTTATCAGCAGCTGGATAAACGGATGCAAAGGATTTGAAAGTCTAAATTAACTTGTTCCCCCGTATCACATTTGTCCGATATAACCTAATCTAATGGGAGTGTACCTAAAAAATGAACATGGTCCTCAAACGTTAGCTTCGTTTTTTTTTCATTTAACCATGAGAGAATGTTATTATTACGTTCATTTTTTGGTTACTTTCGAACGTAATCTTTAAAGAACCAAAAACCAGCGTTAAAGTAATGTTATGTGTTGGGAACACACATTGAACGTGTTTTTTGGACTGTCCCCCCTGTTGTCTCTTCAAATATTTCATTTCCACAAACTTGTAAAAATGTTTAGAAAATCAATTTAGGTGCAAGTACTATATTTACAATCATAGTCAAAATATTAAATAAAAAATATCCGGTACTTAAAAATAAGGGTTAATAACTATAACTCCTCTTTTCTTTTTTTTCTTTTTTTTTTGCCTTTTATGGTTCGATAGAATTGCATCCGATAGGATATAAATAAGCATTATAGCATTAAAATTAGTCTATCGAACCTAGGATCTTATCAATGAGGTAGACCAAAAATGACCATCCCCTCTCGGGATTCGAACCTGCGCCCCCAACATTGAGAGTTGAACACGCCTTAACACGCACGGCTATCGAGCTCCTTTACTCCTCTTTTCGTTCCTTTCAACCAATCACGTTTCAAAAAACACAACCATTTACCTATCCTTGATGTGGATGTTTTAGTACGCCGAAGGCGTGATTACTGGAGTTCGAGAGATGTGAATGCGCAGGTACAATAACATGCGTAACAGGGCTACCCCCCCCCCCCCCCCCCAGACAATCACCCCAAAGCATGGTCATTTCTCAAACCATCGATTATACGCCCCCTTTTCAAAACGTCTGCCCGGGAAGTCGAAATGGAAGCTGGAAGGGGTGGTTTATGACACCCAGCTAAACTTCACATGGTTGCACTGCCAGTCGCTCTTGCAGTAGGTCAACGAACAGACTACTTCCAAGCCCCGGTTGAACACTGCCACATCTCTCCGAGGCTGCGGTGCCAGTTCCACCAGTACTTCCTCTTCTTCATGTTCTGAATCCTCTGATGATGATATGTGTCAGTCCTGAACTCAACAAACTAACTCTATTTCTTATTTCGGTACATCATCAAATAAATATATAATGAGCCTAGCTGCATGTAAAACAAAACACTACTGACAAGATGCATCATGTGCTCTGTAAACCAGAATTGAACTGCAGCCAGACGGTTGAATAAAACAAAAACAAATCAGTATTTCAAGAATGTATTTGATTTGATATAGGAATATTAATTCCCTAACCGTCCCTTGTTATGTATAGGTGCGACCCTTTTGACTTCACCATTCCCTCATTATTTATTATTAATATCATTTTCGTGTTCTTTGTTTTAGGCAGTATTATTGGAGGCACAGTGCGGTGTGCATGTGCTTTAATAAAGGACATTATATGCATCTCCGGGTTGGTTCTTATGATGACTGCGTGATCGAGGATGGGATTATAATTAATATATAAATCATCTTTAAGGGTATATTGGCTTATTTTACAAAATACTAAAAACAAGCGTTTAATATTTTATGAATAATGTTCTATATTTTTTATGAGTTCAACTTTTCGATTAAGTCGCTGAAAAAAGTGCTTTTGAACATTTAATTATCCTTAAAAATCCCGTTAAAAATAAATCTAGCTACAATATCTACAAAATCCTTAGTATCCTTAGCTTTATTATTGATAAGCAATAAAGAATAAAGAAAGAGCAGCTAACAAAGTTCAGTTTTCTTTGGATTACAGTAAGAAGCATAGAGATATAAAGGCATAGAGCTTAATGATTCTTCAGAGGCATACGTCATATTGCCCAATATAAACAAATATCTATGACGTAGTACAAGTATTTGTTTATATTGGACACAGGCGACAGCACAACGATGTTTATTTGCTGTTGAAGGGAATAAGCTCTCTATATATGTATATCTCTATGGTAACAAGATCTCAGACAGGAACCAGTGATATGCTACAGTTACCAACAGGAATAGTTAGTCACGGCCAGAGCCTTTTAGGGCTCTTGTCGCGGCTAAATAAATCATTCCACCCACAATTAACGTACCTTGATTCCACTAAAGCGTTGAAGTAAAGTAGCGCATGCATAGCATAAAATTCTTCCTTTTTTCCAAAAAAATTGGACTAAATATTAGTTCTTTTTAAGTCCGTAAGGGGCGCTTTTATGCTAGAGCTCTTTGAAAATAATAACAAAGTCCTTTTATTATTTATATTTGGAAACGTTTTTTATCTTGTAGTTATTTGATATATTTCGTATCATCAAATTAATCCCTTTAAACCGGTTTTTAAATAGGATTGTGACGTAATTTCATGGACCACGACATCTAACGTTAAAGGAAATTACAAAATTTTGGCCAATTTTTTTGTTTACTTATTCCTTGCATGCGCTACTTTGCTTTAACGCTTTAGATTCCACCACTTGAGGAGCCATTTGCACATTATTGAAGCTTTTGTCATTATTCAAAGGGATAATATGAAAATATAAACTCTCTTTTATAGTTTGTTGTTGTGACTTAATTTGTCAGTAAAGAGTAAAATTTCGAGGAATAATATCTATGCGCCCATTGCTTATGAAGTAATTATAGCTATAAACAGAAGAGTACATTTTTCGTTTCTTCTTCTTTTCATCAAGCATAATTTTAAGAAAATTCATCACTTATGATTTTTCTTAGAGAGTCATAGTTACTCCCGATACCAACTTGATACAACTATCAATAGTAAAATCCAGCAGTGACTATTCTATTAATACCAACTGTTTATACCCTTAACATACATATCCAAGGAGAATATAAAGAAGGTGAGTGAACAAGGAAACTTTACGTTATGTTTTTTTATTATTATTGGACTTAGGTTTTCAACATTGACGTCATATGTTTATTTATTTTTATATTTACAAAATCAATTTCTCAAAGGAATTGCTTTGTTTGGAGTGATGTGTAGAGATAGAAAAGCGAGGGATTTGGGGTGTGAAAGGGAGAATGTTTGAATGGTACAATTGAGTTCAGGCTCTTGTTATCACTATTTTCTTTCCTCAGAACAGAAGCAAAAACAAAGATTCAAATATAAAACAAATACCTTCCGTTCCGGCCGACTTGGCCTACTTCATAAATGAAATAAATACTCCTCAAAAGAGGAAAGAGAATAGTGATAACAAGAGCCTGAACTCATAATACCATTCAAACATTCTCCCTTTCAAACGCTCTAAATATCCCTCTATTTCTATCTCTAGTGATGTGTGAGTGCCAGGAACAGCCTCAAGTCAATTGGTCTGTCAAGAAAAGTCCATGAAACCGACTGTGACTCGTAAGCCTGGATAACGGTGAATGGAGCCCATGGAGTGCACATCCTCCGTCGAGGAGGCATTTTTCAATAATTGATAGCAATGAATGGTTCCTTTTTAAATAATTCCTTTTTAAATGAATGAATAAAAATATCATGATAATTTCAACAATGACGATGACGTCATTGTTGAAAACAACAGCTGAGTCAGCTAACGCCAACCTGCCTGCCTTAGAGAGTTCGTTGTTGACACACCTTTATATATTCTCTTGTACATATCTTAATGGTGGAATTTAAATGTGATTATAGCAAATATTTGGATGACATTTAAAATTAACTTTTTACAAAGTTATAGGTGACATAAATAAATAAAACCAAAATCTGTCAATTTGCGAAGCAGAAGATTTTTATTTAAATATCGAACGCTGTTATTAATTATTTACTGTGTAGAGTCCTCCATTACTCATTAATATATTTTTATAAGTATGACGATAATTACTTGGAACTATATTCACATATCTTTGATTGAGAAGAATATACAAATCTTTTTGAAATATAGAAAAATATTGAATCCAAAAATGGTCAAATATTCTTTTATAGATCTTGATTTATTTCATTTAAAAAATTGGAAATCCCTATTTCCTTGAAACTTTTATAATTCTAAATGTCATAACATAAAATTTTTGAGACTTGAACCAAAATATACAAATGTATATTTGAAAGCGATGATACAAAATTTCTAATTGATGAAGTTGGTTCTAAAGATTTTAAAAAAATGAAATGACATCACCAAGCAAAAGTTTATATACATGGAATCAATAAATCAGTTCTGGTAGAGCCAAAGATTGATTATTAAGTTTCTATTGGCTTATTTGGAAGTAGCTTTTTACATTGAGGATTATAATTAAAGATATATTATACGAGTTTAAAGAGAGTCCTGTTTTAGGTTCCGCCTTGCATTTTTAAAGTGAAAAGGCGAAGAAATTGAGTTCAAACTATATATTAAAAAATATGTAATCTTTCTTGAAGGAAGTCTGAATATATAATTTATTCGCTACTGACAAGTATCAATGAATGAGAATGCAAATATTGCGGACGGTTTGAAATGAAGGAGATCCAAAGTGGCGGTTTTTATTTAAAAATGCCCTATAGGTTTCAAAAGTGTTTGCTTAAAAATTGTTTAAAACTTATTATTTACAATTCCTTAGACTTAAAACTGTAAATTATGGTATATATCTTAATAACTTGTGCTTTCAGTTTTAAATTTTAGCAGCTAAAAATATACTCATAAAAAAAGAAACTATACTTGATCAATATATATGCATATACAACAATATTTAATGCTAATTATTATTTAAATCCTATTGTAGAGTCTTAATATTGTTATTTCAAGAAATGCATTCATGTTTTCCCTATGTTTAAATAACCCACTCATTAATTGTATACCTTTTTATCAAACAGCGACAATTATGAGTCTTATTCGATGGGCTCACATTACTATAGGAACATAATGCTGAAAGTATATTTCTTCGTTTAGCGTTGTGTGCACACGTTTCCTGGAATGATACTTATGAAATAGCATTTACCCCCTCGAATACTTTATATAAAAAATAGAAGTTGCTTACGGTCACAATGTCTTAAATTATCAATATATCAATTATTGAAGTACTAAGTTATGAACAAATATAAGATAAATACATATAGGGATGAATGTTTAAATATTAGATCTGCAGTGTGAATTTCTATAAATAATTTTTATTTGTTAGCAATATAAATTTAAAAAATTATAAAATACCTGAACATAAACATAATATTTTAGTCTATTGCAGAAAAAAATGTTCCCTGGATATAAATATTTTGTCCAAGAGAGGTTGAGCGCATATTTAAAAAAATCCATACATTTCTTCCCTCCCAAATATATATATTATCTTTTTATCAAGAAAAAATCCTTGAATATCGAACAATTGGAGTTATAAAAGAATTTTTTATGACAATTTTAAAGCAAAGAAAAAGTAAAATAAATAATTTTGTATTTTCGATCCTCCATCTTCTGAAAGATAAAGTTTTTTCTTTTAAAAAGATGCAAATGTCATTTTATATCTTAAATTTCCGTTAATATAAATCCCCGGTGTTTTTATTTTGAAAATATTATCATGTCATTAATATAATCCGACTAAAAGAATAGATGACAAAAAAATTGAAAATCATAGTAACGTATTCATTGAATATGCACTTTCATTTACTTACTCAACAACTTTAAGCATTCTTTTAGTAGCTTTAATATGATTAAAGTATGCCCCTTATTATAAGCTGTCCGGATATAGACATTACTTTTTCACCCATCGCCTTTTGTTTATTTATGTTCGTTATTAGACGTCTATTCTAAAAAAGGGAAGCTTCCTCATTGGCCATTGTGCTTCCTCATCTCTTTGTAATTGGACGCCTCGTATTTATTTATTTACATTTTTGTGTATCCTCTCTGGCCATGGATGGAGATCGAGGGGACTCATCCGAGTTGAGCGGCTTCACCCTAGACGGAAGCGATGGGTACGTGGGAGGTGCTGGCCTGGAGGGCCATGAGGACGTAGAGGACGGGAACGCCCTCCGTGAGCAGGACCGCTTCCTCCCCATCGCCAACGTGGCTCGGCTTATGAAGAAAGTGATTCCTATTCAGGGGAAGATTGCAAGGACGCCCGAGAATGCGTTCAAGAGTGCGTTTCAGAGTTTATCTCCTTCATCACCTCTGAGGCCTCCGACCGCTGCCAGGCGGAGAAGCGCAAGACCATCAACGGAGAAGATATCTTATTCGCTATGTCTACACTTGGATTTGACAACTATGTGGACCCTCTCAAAATGTACCTGCAGAAATACAGGGAGGCTGTAAAGGGGGACAAGGGCTCTGGGGAGACCTTTGATGATGTCCCCGATGACGTTCTGGCCAATGCACTGCCCTCCATCACCACGGATCAACAGGGAACCCCCGTACTCCTCTACTCTGGGAACTCGTTTCATCTCAACTAATCCATACACTCTAAAAGACTTATAAACTACCATACAAAAGACCATTTATATGACATATTTTTATTTGCATCCTATTTATATCGTACTTAATATATATACTATATTGTAGAACAGGATTTCCCATTAGACAAATTATTAGTGTTTCAGGGTGTCAGCTTTTTTTGGCCTTTACACTTACCAGTAACGTTGGGCATATTGCACACTTATTTAACTAATTAGGTTAACTGTGATCTAAAGAACTCACAAATAATGATATGCACTATACTGCTTTTATTTTAAGGACAGTTAATTCTTAAGCTTTTTACTCTATGTTGATTACATTTTTTTGACATTTTGTATTAGAATGACTTGAGGGGCATTGCTGATTATTAGATACTTATTATAATGTCTGATCTGTTGATCGTCCTAAAGTACTGGCGGATTATAAGTGTTATGAATAAATTATTTGTATGTTTGATCTATTTAAAAAAGTCGGTTAGTTGCACTGATATATAATTTTTATAATTTCGGCTATTTGTCGGAAGAAGCTAATTGAAATCAATGTATACCTACGTCGACTTATGATATACGACTAAACTACTTAAAATAGGTTTGTGTATTTTATTAATCCATTTTTTTGCCTATATGGTTCGATAGAATTTGTATCCGACTGTAATAAGTATTATAGCATTAAAATTAGTCTATCGAACCTAGGATCTTATCAATGAGGTAGTCCAAAAATGACCATCCCCTCTCGAGGGAGCGAATATGTGCCCCCAACATTGAGAGTTGAACACGCCTAACGCACTCCCTTATTTAGATCTACTTTTGTGTGAGAAGTACCGTTTTTTTCTGCACTATAAGGG
>CP045902.1:7692972-7724850 GCA_013387185.1 Caligus rogercresseyi
TCGACCTCGACCGCCATGCACACATGTAGATAATATATCTTCGTGTTCATGATAGAGGAGTATCAAAAACTATTATTTTGGCCGAGCTACTGCCATTTGGAGGGTAGTGGTTAGTGTTTAGGCTGTTGGAATAGATTGCTTTATTTACAAATATTTTTCTATCTCTGAACATGCTACATTCCATAGAACCAGGTTTGTGAACGAAACGTAAAATTGAAAGCCGTTCCGCGGAACGAAAGGAATTGAACGGAACGATGAACGGACGCTAAAATTTGTTTTTTATGCGTTCCGTTCAAATAATATTCAAGAGGAAATCACCCAGCCTCGATTTTATTATGTATTATACATTTTTATCAGGTTTGTTGTCGGTCACTAAATTTAATTATTTAGTTACTGTAATGGTCCATGTTTTATGTCGTTTATTGTACATAAACGAATTTATAATTTCTACCTAAAGTCGTTTAAATCATTATACTTTAAAAGTTGAATTTGCTCTATGTTCCTCTTCTGTATAAATTACGTACGAATGAATTTATGTACCTACATGTTTTTCTAATGTTTTAATCCATTCAAACTTTTGTGTAAGCCTCTATATAACGGTTGTCGTCAAAGTTTATCAAGTAGTTCCCCTGATATTATGAAAGTTTTAGGAGCTAAGACCGTTGTTTTTTTTATGACATGAAGCCACTATATATTATTATCGAAATTGACTATTCGAATGCATTTTGTATGATATAAATGTATTGTCAAGTACACAGTAAAGTGAAGATTGTTTCATATTAAAGTTTTTGATAGTTAACATTAACATAGTTTTAAACTTTAAAATTAATGTTTTCTCCTATTCAACCATTGGAGATGATAACAGTTTTCATGATGAAACAACGTTAGATCTCAAAATGGAATATGACTATGACATGACATTCCTGGACCAGGAATTGAAATACTTTCAGCCATATTCACCAGTATGTGTTCTAATGCAATCAAAATATTTTAAAAGTTTTTTTAAAGAAAAGTATAGTTTTGGAACGTGCGTCATTTTAAAAGTTTTTTAATTTTAAAATTATATACTTTATTGTTGTTAAAAATATTTTTTATATGAAGCTATAAATTTAGGTTTACGATGCTAATTAAAGTATTCCTTACGTAATATCATAAGCTACTTCTATATAATTTTATTTCAATTCTAATAAGAGCCCTTAAAATCTATAATTATTTATATTTTCTAAATGCTCACTTTAAAGGCAAAACGTAAGGCTAAATATTATACATGTTGATGATTTCACAATATTTATAGCAATATACATCGAGGCTAAGATGCACAGTTCGGAGTTTAGGATTACTATTTTTGAAGCATGAAGTTGTATTGGCAAGCCTCTCTATTGAAATATTGAAAAATGCATGCATTTTATTGGTTCGAATATGACCCTAGGAAATATGGTCCACCATAAAAAACTTTTTACTTTAAGCTACAATGTGTATTTATGTTTTTATTACACATTTGCTCTGGATTTTATGTATGTCTCTTGTTTTTTAGATGTACATAATAAATTGACTGGTTAAAAAAAAAAACACTTATGTATATAATATGGTTCGAAGTAATTTAAGGAGAGAGGAGAGAACATTATATAATACATATTTACAAATAGCAATTACCCCTAATATTTTAGCCAGTAAGCTAAGGTCAAAAGTTGATACACATCCTTTTTTTATATTTTGCATGACAACCGCAATTGAAACAGAGGACATTTTAGAGTTAACTGATAACGCAATAATTTAATACAACTGTTTGTATAAATGATTTGGACTTTAATGAAAGAAGCCATTGACAAAGGTTGAGGCACTGACGTGGTATTTAAAAACATGAATCTTACTCTGAAGCTGCTCAATCATGTAAATCTGACTGATGACGTCCGTGGCACACCCTTTGTCACTGGCTTCTGTTATGTTTCTTTAATAATCTTCATTATTACAAAACAAAGTAATTAAGTAACTAAAGTTAATTACGCATCTTTTCAATATTACCCCCCATCAAATTGTTTTATTTATTATTATATATATATATATATATATATATATATATATATATATATATATATATATATATATATATATATATATATATATTTTGTTACAAAGCGTATTTCCACATCTATGCATTATTTTTCATGATCATGGCCAGCTCATTATGATTACTTAATTATGAGTATGATAGCAAATATTATATATTTGCATGTTGCAGCAATATAGACAATTGCATATAAAATTGTGCAATGATTGTTGATGCGTATCCAATTTCAAGTTATTATGAAAGTCTTTATTTCCTACTAGTTTTCCGCTCGATTCATTTAGTATTTGACTATACACCTATCCTTAATATCGTTTTTGATTGAAGTTCCGCTTATAACATCCGGACTCGAATTCTGATATCTCCAACTAGTCTCGAACAGAACAAAACACTGGTTGTAAGCCATCAGTACATTATGCACTAAAAGTATATCATTTCTTAGGCAGCTGAATTTATTTTGAAGCGCTTGGATTTTCTATGTCCTAAATTCACGCATAAACATTCTGCTTAATCTTACAAAATTATATTGTTCACGTGGCTTGATAAACACTATAAAATAAGCTATAATTAAACCTTAACGGTTTGAATTATTTAAAGGGTAGGATATAAAGAACATTGAATTAAATATGACTCTGGACCGCTTTATTTTGGCTGCAAATTTGTTCATCTCAATCTTTCTTTTGGACGATAGATAGATAATCAATATCGCTTAGTAATAGTTTTGCTTATCCCCTTATGATTGATTATTCATGAAGTGAAATTGATGAGTTGTTTTTCATTGTACAACAAAGTTTAATCGTCGAACATTATTTCTTTGTATATGGATAAAATAGTAAAAAAAATGCCTAGTAAAGTGTTTTTTATATATCTCTGTATTCTTTTCAATAAAGTTGTATTAATAAATGGACTTTTATTTAGATGGAAAATGGAAGAATAAGATAAAATATTTTTACTAGGACACAAATTCAAGAAAGACCAGAAAAAATGCAAGAGTATGTTTTGAAGTTGTCAAATGTTTTTGATGGATTAATTGCTAATAGCTAAGACTGAACGGATTCCCATAAAAAAAGAAAGGAAGAGCAAGAAGAGGGGTAGCTCTGATTATAGCTTTCGTTTGAGCCGACAGAGGGAGTAAGTCCATATAAACGAATAAAAAATTCAACAGCTCAATCCTCACTAAAACTCCATTTAGAACTAAATTTGGTTTTAGATACATTTGTAACCCTCTTTGTAAAAATGAAAAAACCTCCCCATTTTCGATGTTGTGACTTCTATGACAATAACTTCAAAAGTGAATGTATTTCAACTTGTATCAATAGAGGGAGCCAGTTCTTTCCATTATTTGTATGTTCATTAATTATCTCGAAACACAAAACAAATACTTTCCCGCTTTGGATTCTTTCATTTTACTAATAATTCCTTGGGTCATTTTGACATTGTTCATATATCCAGTCAATCGCTCATAGGTCCAGTATGATTTAATCAGATAGAAGAAAGAAAGAGATCCCAGGGATAATAAATTAATCTTGAGGATTCACCATATGATGGATTAAGGTACGCGTTTATAAAACGCCCTATATTCTATATATAGATTATATTTTATAGCAATCCAAAATTTTACTTATATTTACATTTTTTAGGCATGAGGCTTATGGCTCCATCGACTTCACTTATTAAGTTCGGACGAGTATCGATAATCCTGACGCAATCATAGATTGGAATATCCTTTGAATAAAAGTTTCTGGTATATGAATACGCAAATGAAGTTTTGGCTTTTGAGCATTCAATTTTAAATAAAACTGTTAAGGATTATGGATGTGGTAATTTGTTTTATGTGGACACACATAGAGATATAAAGACATAGAGAGCTTATTGGATTCTTCAGAGGCATACGTCATTGTGTCCAATTAAACAAATATTTATATCTCTATGATCAGCTTACGATGACGTAGTACATATTACTTTGTTTTATTGGGCACACAGAATACAGCTGAACGACGATGTTTCTCTGCTATTGAAGGAATAAGTTCTCTATATCTTTACATCTCTATGGTGGACACAACGTAAAAGATTATGGGACCCCTCTTCCTGCGATTTGTTCCGTTCTTTTACCTGTCCTCCCTGTCTCCCTTTGATCCGTGTTTAACTAAAAAATTTCATCCCATCTAGGCATAGTTTATTATCTCTAGTTTCGTGGAAAGGAATATGGATATCTATTTATTTACTCAAATACACTACAAATACTGTAGCGAGAATAGGTTAGGTTTTTATATAATTTCTCAACTGTGAGAGGATACCAAGCTGCTCCGTTAGTTGGTGCCATTGCTGAACTTTGGCGCTCCCAGTTTACATGATTCCCCTAAAGGAATTGGATAGATAAGAATTAATGCTCACAACAAGTCTTACATGTCTACTTCACTCACCAAGGTACATTCTCCCATGGCTAATGGAGTATGTTGTGGCAAGATGTTTGAAGACGTCATTGTCGGGAGTGAGAGAGGGAGAGCTTAGCAAGGAGCTGAAGATGGAGTTTGGAGTGTTGTCGAAGGGATAGGAGGCCACAAGAGCTCCGCCGTGAATGTTGCCTGAGACGACAAATTGAATCTTGGAGATCCATTCCTTGACGGCCTCTGTCTCGGGTTGGGGGCGTTTGTTGTTGTGTTTAAAGTAGTCTGGGAAGTTGCGGTTCAAATCAAATCCTCGAGCATTATACCTAGCAGCATTATTTTGAAATGTTTTTATGAATTATGTTATATAGCTCATGATAATACTATACAGAAAATATATTTATTTTTAATTTTGATTATGTGGAAAGTGTATAAAAGTTCAACACTAACTATCTATTGAGTATCAATATAATGAGTGAAGTTCCTTTAGTGTACTCAAAGCATAAATGTTCGTAATTATGCTGCAATACGCTTGTACCCCTGGTACAGGGGCTTAAGTTAAAAATATCAAGCAAAGAGTTTCACGATTTTAATATAGCTTTATCCGAGGAAACGATCGGGTTCCCGGCCCGGTCCCGGCTGTTTTTGAGCGTCCCGGCCGGTGTCCCGTTTTTTTAAGGCACCGGGCCGGGACTTCAATATATTCTTTCGTTTGTCATTTATATTTTCTTTTGGAAAATAATTTCCACTTGAAGACTTCTTTTTAAAGGAAGTTTGGAAATATTGTTTTCTAAAAAAACGTCCTCACTTTTATTTTGGAAATTCTTTTCTTAAAACACGTCCTCACTTTTTTTCGATTATTTTCTTTAAAAAAAGTTGTCACTTTTTTGGGAGATTCTTTTCTTTTCTAAAAAACGTCGTGATTGTTTTGGAAAGTCTTTTCTAAAAAAACGTCGTCACTTATTTTTTTGGAAATTCGCCACTTCAGATTGTCGAAGGAACGAAAATATATATTAAGTCCCGGCCTGGCCCGTCCGGCTTGAAAAATTTAAGTCCCGGTCGTTACCTGCTTTATCCTTATTTCGGCATCAAGCCACCAACACAAGTAGCAAAATATATGGAGCGATCGGTGATGAATTAGCATTAGGATCAACAAATATATTAACTACCAATGTTGGTTGACAGAACTGAACTTGAATGTCACTTAATTATATTTGAAAAGTGCCAAAGGATATTTTTATTGTTATTATTTTCCTCATGACCACTCTCCTAGTCTTCTTTGGACAGTATGGAAACCTTCTTAATTGTCGTTGCGACTAAATCAACTAGTTTATTTGTATATGGAATTGTCATTTGGTGATATGTGATAATGAGGAATAATCCTATGAAATTGAAAACGTAAATTAAAAAAAATAAAAACTGTACTTTATATGTAATATCTACTATCATATATAATTATTTGTATCTTTGGCTAAAAAAGACTGACCTCACTAGAACCTAATTAAAAGTCAGCTTATGTACTTTAAACCAATTGTCACAGTCATATATTAACTTTATATAGCTTTTAAAATTGTTAAATATCAACTATATTTCACTGCTAATAAAAAACGTACTATTATTACGCCATCAGTTGTGAACGTCCATGCACTATACCGCTCTTGAGGCAAACTTTGAATTATGTTTATTATATGATATTTTTATGAGAGAAGAAGAGAGAGAGAGTAACTGTAGAAATGAATGAGGAGCAAGACATTAATATGTCCTAATCACCAAACCTTCTTGTTTATTGGTTTCCCGTTTATAATGTAGGATTACATATATTTATATGTAATGGGGAATAGAGTCCTGATCAAGAGGACTATTCCTTCATTGTTGATATAAACATATACGAATATAATTAAATGAATGTAATATGGATAGATTTTAATGTCCTCGTCTTAAGAGGGATTACTTAAACTTCATCTGGCGGGGAAATAAGAAAACTATCAACTACAAGTATTAGGTATGGAACCTACTTATTTTTTCGAATAATTGTATAAAATTAGGGGAGGGGGGGTTAATACTGAAAACCCATATCCGACCAAGCACATTTAGGACATGCTAAGTTGTTATGACTTCAAAGTAGCGACAAAAAATAAAGCTATCATACATTTAAAAATTATAATATCACATATCTTTTTCTACCTTAAAACATCAATTGTTTTTTTTGTTTTTTTTATTAAAATATTTATTTATGATCTAAAAGATATCTCGAACAGAATAAAATGCACGTATAAAGGATGAATAATAAATGAAAGTTTGATAAAGCTACGTAAAAACAATATAACATTTAAAAAAAAACACATGCATTATAACTTGTCGGAAGAAAAATAAAAGAAACTCCCAACCATCATCCTTCTTTTATGAGATATCTTGAGATAAAATAGTGATTTAGAAAACCAGTTGACTCGCTGAGATGAGAGATCCAATGCGTCATTTGATTCAGTCCACTGCACTTGAAGGGGAGAGGGCCCGTTCACTTGAAGGGGAGAGGGAACATCAATTGTTCGTATATACAACAAATAAGCAGTCCTCAACACTGGTGTGATCGAATGATTTATATGATTTAAGAAGTTAAAACTTTGTATATGTCTGTAATAGTTTTAAATATATGAAAAATAATATTCCTAAATAGCAGAGCTGGGATTCGGAAGAAAAATCTACCGCCGGTTCGATATTCGTATATACTGATATCGATCGATATCGGTATTCGGTAGATTTTACTATATATATACAGTATCGATCGATATTCGGTACGGTAGATTAGAAAGAGAGAAATTTATTTATGCATCTGCTTTTACTTCTTTATATGCATTTCATATCGGACAGTTTATAACAAAGGACAATTAAATACTTCATTTGTAATAATTTATTAGAGATTATTTGAAATTTAATACATACTAATCTTATATAAATTATATATGCACTTGGATTATTTAACAAGTGGAAGGCTATAGATTTTTTTTTATTTACTGTCTCTTATTGTCCAATATTAAATGCACTTTCAGGTACTCTAGTATTCAAAGCATAGCATAAGCTTATATTGAATGTCTATTTTATGTATCTGCTCTATAATGCAATAAGTATAGTTGTTTATTTATTTTCGAAGTTCAAGTTCTTCACACAAGGGAACGCTTGGGCAAAGCGACAGTTGAACGACGATGTTTCTCTGCTATTGAAGGGAATATGCTCTCTATATCTTTATGTCTCTATGTGAATGCTATAAAAGTCATACTTTCAATATACCGTACCGATTGACAATCGGTACGGTATTCGGTAGTATCTACCAAATATCGTATAATCGGTTCGATATTTGAAATCTACGTCGGTAGTATCGAATACCGATTTACATTCGGTAGTCTATTTAGTCTAGATATAAATGTTGAAGACCCAATAAATAAGCAGGATAAAGGCATTCATATTTTAGTCATGATGGCCAACGGAAAAGAGAAACCTAATAGGACTTGTATTTAGTATTTCTGACTTTAGTTTTGAACACTTCCTTTCACAATATAAAAAATATTATTATTATTATTTGTTCGATTCCTGCAATTGCATAGATTAAAAACATTTTTATCATCTCAATATCCCAATTTTTACTATAAACAAATCTTTTTCTCATGTAATTACAAATTTTAAGGCTCGTATTATTTTTTTACAATCATGGAGTAGGTTGAATATTTTATTTAATGACTCAAAAAATATTCCTGAGCTAATACTCCAGATCAAATGAAAGAAAGGTAGGAGCCAGGAGTAAGATATGTATCAATGTATTTTATTTGAAATGATCATACTATTCCGTTAAGTCATTCCATTCATAAATTCTCTACTTTTTACTTTTATTTGAATTGCCTTTCCCCGCCGCTTTTTTGAAAGATATCCATCATCCCAGACATCACTTTCGATGGAGCGTGTCAACATCCCCCCTCAATAGGTCTACATGCTTGTAGATCCTAAGAGAGAGTAAAAAAAGGAGAGAAAGGCAACTGAGACAAAGTATATTAGACATAAGTATATCTATATACTTACAACCTTAGAATATTATATGTGAGGTGTTGAAAGGAAACTCACATATCAAATTTATATGGTTTCAGTTGGTATGGTTGGTTCGCCTCAGCAGTTATTTTTAATAGCAGCCGGATATACAATATGAATTCCTCAATTTAGGGTATAAAATATTCAACGGAACTGATGTGCTGGTTCGTATAAGGACTACCACCCCCAGACAATCACCCCGGGCTTTTACCCCCGTGCCATTTACCCCCGTTACTGATATTTTATATCTCTTAAAGTCCACTTATGAAGTTAACTATGTTTTCTTATGACAAAATTACAAGTGTGTTACAAATGTTCCTAATATCGGTCATATGTTTTATATGACCGATATTAGGAAAATAGTTTTCAAACTCTAATGCAAAAGAAAACATAGTTAACTTCATGAATTAAAGGATAAGAAATATTAGTAACAGGGGGTAAATGGCACGGGGGGTAAATGACCAGGGGGATGATTGTCAGTTATCTAGGGGGGGGGGGGGGGGAGTAGTCCTAATTCGTGCTGGTTTAATGTATCCTTGTCAATTTCATTATTACATCTTTAAAAGAAGGGCATTTCAAGATTTGTTTATATTTTTATGCAGTATTGGCAGCAAAGAGTAATTATATTAAATTAATGTCAATCTATGGCAACTCTATGTTGTCAGTACGGCTTATGAAAATATAAACGAATCTTGAAATGCCCTTCTTCAGTTTATAACAATGAAATCGACAAGGATATATTACACCAGTAAATCAGTCCCGTTGATTTTTTAAGAGTACCAGTTGCCTGAAAATATTAATGTATAGATAGGATTCCACGTGCCTTCCTGATCTCTTATATGAAAATCAGCAATTGTTGGTTTTAAGTGGAAGGAATTGTACATGCAACGGTCAAAGAAGAACATAACAACTGAGACAACAAGATGTGATCATATTTTTGGAGGGACAAGTTATGCTTAATCATGGACACTTATTAATTTTATGTTCTGTCATATTTCTGGATTTATCTGTGATAACACATGATGCCTTATTATACGACTTATAAATAAAGATACAGGGTTGTGGATTGAGCAGAAAAAGGTCGCCGTTTGTGAATGCACGTTCAAATCGAAAGCCTGAATGGATTACAAATGACGGACGAACGGATTTTTTTTCTTTGGCGTTCGTCCGTTCAATTTATATTATTCTTAAAAGGAAAACTTTAAAAGATACTCTCTGTGCGAAAAGTGTGGGCGGTTTTTACAAACAGAAGTGCAATTGAAATTATCGAGTCTTGCTGGATAAAAATAACAACGTTTTTTTAAATGGAATTATTTCAAATATGAAATAGAACAATTGAAATAATTGCTTATTTTTCTTATATATATATATATATAATACAGACGAAGATGCAATATAATTATTTTGTATTTCAAATATACTAATTAAGACGTTAATCAAAACATTTAAAAAATACAATAAAATAACGAAGTTAGCATAGAGATATAAAGTCATAGAGATATAAAGAGCTTATTGGATTCTTCAGAGAAAGACGTCATTATGTCCGAATTAAACAAATATATATCTCTATGATCAACTTACGATGACATAGTATAAATTGCTTTGTTTATATTGGACACAGCTGAACATGTTTTTATACTATTGAAGGGATATCTTGATATCTCTATGGTTGTTATGTCGACGTTTATTATGATACTGAGTAGAAGTTGTATAGTATTTGCAAGTGTGCCAACATATTTTCCCTTTATTTTTTGATTTTTGAACCAATCAAATTTGACACTGCGCAAGGAAAATTTTCCACACTATTATTAGACAACTTAATGGGCAGTCCATCTTTCTTCCTTTTTGATATGCTCAGAGCAAAGACATGCAAGTGTCAAAGCGGATAAAAGAGGCGACGCAGAGGCCACTCGATCTCATTACTAGTTGTGACGTCAATAATGAAAATGCTTCTATATCACCACTCTCTCTCTCTCTCTGATGTCGACTAATTTACTTGATTCAATAGGAACGTCATAACCTAAAGGAGCAACGCAATCGAATTAAACGACATTGTTGATTTCTTTGCTATTAAGCAAGGCCGGTTTATTTTAATTTATTAAGTACCTTACTGGATAATATGGCTTTATAAACATTCCCAAATTATATTTTTCGCTCTCTCTTTCTCTCTCTCATAATTGAAAGTTTAAACATATATATTGAAGAAAAGAGAAGAAGCAGGGGACAAGTATGTATATAAATGGGAGTTCTCTTTTAATTTATGACCTGTGGAATGATATTGAGTCTTCATCTATGCTACTTACTCTTGTCAAAGATTTTATAATTTAGATAGTTATAACTTTTATAGGACTAATAGGCTTGGAGGACTATTTGTTCTTTGAGCAAGAATATTTGAGGCTGGTTTTTACGTGACGTCACAAATATCAAAAATAAAGAATGGAATTATATTTATAATGTTTTTTGAATTAGGTAAATTGAAAAAAACATATACAGGGATGAATATGGGGGTGAGTAGAGAAGGACCCCCTTGTATATTATTATGATCTCAAGTATGTTATCTAAATCTAATTGCAGGAATTATGACACGGTGAAATTAATATTATTCAACAGGACTTGAAACTACTTGGTGAAGTTGTTTTCATCGTAATAGAAATAATTAATAATGTAGTTTTAAGTTTAGGAAGTGGATTTTAATGGTGTTTGTCCTGTGGATCAATCATACTTGTTCTAAAACATCATAATATCTTAAACTGATATAGTTTAAAAACGGCTGATAGGGCTCCGGGCTCCACCAAAAATACGCAATACAAGAAAATATGGTAAAAAGACTCCTGTTGAAGAGCAGAGTAACTTTAGGTATAAAAAATCAAACCTCTATACTTTGGTTTATTGTGTTGATGATGTCCGCCAATCAAATAGTGCTTTCATGAGATAACTTTTATTGATATAAAAATATTTCACAGAAGTTATAATTAAAATAAATATCCTTATTAACCTATTTGAACTATTGTTGAATCTTCCACTTTTAACAAGTAATTATTTTTTTGTATATATATTTTAAGGAAATGTTTTTCAAGTTGTAATTAATCGTTTGAGAGAAAAAAAACTATTATTCCTTTCACAGGTAAGAGTTTTTACCCTAGGGTAATTCTTTTGACCGTCGCATGTACAATTCCTTCCACTTAAAACCAACAGTTGCTGATTTTTCATTAAGAGACAAGGAAGGCACGTGGAATCCTACCCATACAGTATATTTTCAGGCAACTGGTACTCTAGATATTAATTTATTATAGTTGCTCTATGTTGCCAATACTGGTTATACAGATATAAAACGAATCTTGAAATGCCTTCTTCAAGGTGTGTAACAATGAAATTGACAAGGATATATTAAACCACCACATCAGTTCCGTTGATTAAACCCTTAACTTGAGGACATGCACATTTTAACCCCGGCTGTTATTAAAAATAACTGTTCACGAACCAATCATACCAACTGAAAACATATGGATTTTATATAAGCTTTATATGTTTCCAACATCTCACATATAATATTCTAAGGTTAAACGTATATAGATATATTTATCTCTAATATACTAGGACCAACAAAATGTAGGGGTTTATAGTAAATCAAATATTACAGACATGTTTAAACTATTGGCGGGTATGTACATTTGTCTTAAGTGAAAACGATTTCTTTACTGCAAATTCTTTTGTACTGTTTTTATACAACTGGTCAAAAAAGTTTTTATCAGTAGTTCTAGGGTATTTTATATAAAACTGTGTTTGACAAATTTTTAATAAAAGTTTTAAGGCCGATAAAAAAATAACAAACTATAAAAGCAAATAAATTAAATTTTCTTTGGCACATCCATCTTCAATAACAATTGTCTTGATCATCCCATATTATTCCCAAAAAATAAAATATTTATATTTAAACACAATTGGCGGGAATACTATTTGTTTGTGTCCAAGCCTCACACTTTCAATACTCAGTAGTTTGAATCCAAACTTTCCTTAAAACACAACCGCAAATAAATGACTTTCCAACATCAAACCCTTGAATAATCAAGCTCAAAATTGTACGAACCTCCCTTGTCCTCCTTCGCAGGTTCCCTCGCTCGCGACTTCAAATCGTCCGGATTCATAGAGGGTAGAATATGTATCCGCGTGTTGTCCAAAAGCCATCGCACATAGGAATCCGACTCATAGTTTTTTACCAAGTGAAGAATTAGATGGAGCATCAACTCACGTCCAACGGCTTCGTTCCGTGCATGTTTGCCACATATCTAAGCACATGTCGCAACTCATTATTAGTTGGTCTTCATATTTTTATCCACTTGGGCAAGGACAACTAAAGTACATGGAATCCGCACTTGTTTTGTGCCTTTATGTTTTATTTAACGTAAATACTTTAGAATACATTACTAGAGTATATTTCCTTATTTGATGCGTATATATTTTTTTCAATTTTTAATAAAGACAATATAACAGCTGAAAAAATTCAGTAAGAACCAAAAAAAAATGTGCTTACAGCTACTTTTATTATTGAAACACATCCCCAAAAATATGTTATATCTCTTTTAAGACATCTTTTAAACTTAATATACATAATTAAGGACTGGGAATATGAAAAATATTCCATAATTTAATATTTCTCTTTTGATAACAATGTCGCTAGCCACTGAAGAACAATAATTCAGTAGGGAACAATACCAGGGGAGTCCATGTATATAGTATTCCCTGATAAAACATTTTAACATAAACTTACTTCACATTGGGCTTCCCAATCATATGCTCATAGGGGGATCGAGAGACCACCATGACCCAGAGCTCTCGCCCCTGCACAGACTGCCCTATACTATAAAGCGCCGTGAGATTCGAATATATCGTGGACACATGACGTAGATAAGTTGTCATCTCCGTATAATTGTGATAGTTAAACCCCAGGCGCGGACTCATGGCTGCTGAGAAGAGAGGATGAAAAGCGTCGATTGTTATTCCAGAGGAGGATCGTCGTGAGCCGTAGAGGCCCCCGGATCATCCTCCCACGTACTCCACGGATATAATTGACGGCATATACATAGAAATATACAAAGGCTATGACAAAGCCAAACACCTACCACGTCCCTGTCTTCATTTTGTTAAACTGAGAAGGGCGTCTTAACTATTTAGAAAATGACTGAAAAGAGGGGGAAGGCAAGGAAAAGAGAGAGAGAGAGAGTGAACCACGCTAACGGTGATTTCTCATGGAGTAAAAATATACTTCATTTTTTTTACCTGGTGAGAATACACCTTAAAGAACATAATAGTAGGTACTGGAGTATGAAGAAGTGAAAACGGGCCCGTCACAAGGATAAAAAGTGAAAGAAGAACTACCATATAATACTAGGAGCAGTAGTAGTATAAAGAAACAATCTTCTTCCTTTTCCAACATCATGACCTAAAGATAATGGTCCAAGCAGGAAAGTTGCTCTGCCTAACGCAACCAATGTTTACAAAAAAAACATAAGAGTTACCTCTTATTTTCTTCCTTTTCTCATTCTTGAATGAACTGAGAAGGGTGCTATAGAACTACTATTTATTATTATTATTATTCAAAGCCTTGAAAAGTTTTGCATATGTTACCTAATGAAAGTTTATGCAATGACTGAGGGTCTTTTTGCAGCAGACAGATTCAATATGTCTTGGTTTTTGTCTTAGAGTACATGTATGTATAGGAATATCATCTTTGTATTAAATATGTTATGAGGTTGGAGAAAGATGTTTTGTGTCATCATGATGTTTTTGCTTGATGTACTTGTCTGACACGGATAGGAGTTCTATACATTATAATAAATATTATAAATGTTTTATATAGAAAAAGTGATAAATGTGCTATAAAGTGAAAGAAAAAAATTAAAAAATGTTATTTTGTGTCTGACAGATGCTGCTTTTATCAATAAAGTATTTTATTAATGTATTTTTTGCACTGTAAGGAATTATATGATGGGGACTCAAAGGAATATGATGACAGAGTAATTGTATATTATTAGGACTAAAGATGTTTTTTATATTCTAACAGCCTATTTCCATATAATGAGGCTGGAATAAAAGCTTCTAAGGTACTTATCATAAAGTGTTACTTTGTGTCCTAATAAAAATAATGTTTTTCTGTATCATGTTGAGGAAATGGGGCAATTCATTCTTGGAAACAGAAAAAGTTTTATGATGAGAGTTCGAAGGGAAAACTAGTTTTATATGTTTTAAATTTTGAAAAAATGTCAATGACAGCTAAAGAAATTGAATTGTATTTTTTGCGTAATGAGTGGAGTTATGCATCGTACATATTCAATATATTATTTCTTCTCTTCACAGCGTATTTCACAATATCGAGCTTATAGATTTTTTCATAAAGGTACACTATCTGTACATATATGATGTTGGTAAAAAAGGAGATTTTTACAATTTCAGGCTATTTTTGTGGCTTGATGGAAATAATGTTATGATGAAGCATGTTGTTCAATGTATTTTTTGAAACCTGGAAAGAGGTATTTGATAATATCTCAGTGCAGGAACGGAGTGGGAAGAATTTATCCACCGGACAATTATGCCCTCGCCGGCCTTATACAGGCCCCAATATGCCATTAGGAGGCTGTCAACAGCTGTTTATGTTCTTGAGGCCAGCGGCCCACTTGGAATAGTCCCGGTACTCCCGGTGGCCACTCCGCCCCTGTCTCAGAGGATAAAAAGGCTGACTAATTTTATGCTATAATGCTTATTTACATCCAGTCGGATGCAATTCTGTCGAACCATATAGGAAAATAAAATAAGGCGTGTTCAACTCTCAACGTTGGGGGGCGCAGGTTCGAATACTCCCGAGAGGGATGGTCATTTTTGGTGAACCTCATTGAGTAGATACTAGGTTCGAGTGACTAATTTACACGCTAGTATGCTCATTTATATCCAGTCGGATACAATTCTGTCAAACCATATAGGCAAAAAAATAAGGGAGTGCGATACCCAAGTGTGCGTTAAGGCGTGTTCAACTCTCAATGTTGGGGGCGCAGGTTTGAATCCTGAGAGGGTATGGTAATTTTTGGTCGACCTCATTGATAAGATCCTAGGTTTGATAGACTTATTATAGGCTGTAATGTTTATTTATATCCAGTCGGATGCAATTCTGTCGAACCATATCGGTAAAAAAGGAAAAGGCTATTGTAAATCTGTTGGGAAAAAATCAAGGATATTAATAGCAAATTGAAAAAACTCTACTGCGCTGACCGGATCTTTTTCTGTAAAAAGACCTGCTTATATATAAGCCTTAATCAAAATGAAAATAAAAGCAATTTATGAGCTATACATTTTCATAAACTACATATTCTTGCTTTGACTACTACATAGAGATCGATCATCGATCGTAAGACTGTACAGAGGATTTTCAAATAGAAGAAGCTGGATTTATTTCAAGGTATTTTAAAAGTATTAGATAATTCATGCCTCCATTTTACATTTATCAATAGTGCGAAAGTTTTCTTTTACGGTTAAGGAAAAAAATAACAATATTGTATGTAATGAACTATGTTATTCTGTAAGCTAAGGGAGTAAATGAGTAGCTCCCTCATTGATGTGATTTCAACTGAGATGTATTTCATAAAACGGGAAATATTTAAATAAAAATATTTATACATAGGATATTTGAGAAAAGAGAAAAAAAACATCTGTCGCCCCATCTGGTGACGTATTTATATAAGAAAAGGAGAGAGGGACAGATAAGTGCAGAGAGCCGGAGAGAGGAACAGCGATGAGCAGAGAGAAGGAGAGAATCTGCTATAATTCTACTAAAGGAGGAATTGACAACCTGGACTATGTCACAGCAGCATGGCATACTTCTGGCACCAGTGATGTAAGGTGAGGCTATGGAAGGTGAAGCACTGACGTCATCAGTTAGATTTATAAACATGAACCTTAGAGAAAGGGTGTAAATCCTGTCCCTGAAAATATGACTGATGACGTAGTGCCTCATCTTCTATGACCTAACAGCACGTCACTGACACCAGAAGTATGTCAAGTTGCTGTGACATAGTCCAGGTTGTTAACTCTCCTCATCATCACTGGTTCGCACCATATGCATAAATAGTAATGATGTATGTACCTATGTAGAGGAAAGTACAGATAAGTCTGAAGATATTTCAATTTGATTTAGATCAATGACTACTCTACATAGAACGTTTTTGTTGAAAACTTATGAAGTCATGAACAACAACACTACTCATAATGCTCACTATCCTCGCTCATAACAGTCTCCATCTGGATAAGGAACTGTAAACTGCCTGACGACATCACGTAGATCCTGACTGGTCTTCCTGTTTTAAGTCTTCAGCTTATTCATAGAAAGGTCCTTTAGGTCTCACCCTCTTTCAGAAGTTGTCCTAAGAAATGTAAGGCCGTGGACAAAGAACCTTTTGGGGCCCTTTTAAATGTATATTCATAATGCTCATAATAATATAATTAGTTAAAGGGCCCCTGATAGCTCCAAACTATTGCTTTGCTCAGTGGAAATGAGCACTCCATGCTTACTATCCAGTCCCACAAGTCACAAGGATTCTGATTCGGAAAATTATCTGATGTCTAATGCATTCACATATTCACATCCACGCACAAGCACATAAAAAAATTAGGAATACTCCAAAAAAACATTAATTCATATATTTTGATCGAATGCCATTTTAAAATTATTATTACATTATAAGTTATATATAAAATTACATTATTGTATAAAAATTTTACACCAAAAAATCCATGTACATCCCCTCAACTCATCAATTAAATATAATTTAATTACCTATGTGCGGAACATCGCAAAGAAGAACCCAGAGTAAAGTGGATATAACAAAGATCTAGGTGAATTTCTAGAAACATCACAAAATAATAAACAAGTTTATTTGTTGTCATTCTAAAAAAGGATCTTGAACGCTAAACGACAAAAAAATAATTTCTTCAAACGTTATCCTTTTCCTTTTTTTTAATATGATTTTTGCATTTATTTATATTATAATATCAAATCCATCCCATATCTACTACGCTTTTGGTATTTAAATCATAATTTGATTTCCTCACAACTGTTTCCTCTTTGATTTAAAATCAAGAAACATGAAGTGAAGGATTCAAGCCAACAAAACAAATGAAGTGAACTAAAAGAACTAGAAACCCAATCATTGTTTATGGAAATAAATATATACTTGCCATTATTCAAATCATACAGACTCTACGATACGCCAATAACTCTATATTTTTCAACTAGCAGATAAATTTAGAATAATAAATTCATTGAAAAGACTCTACTTTTAATATTAATTCAAGTGTTTTTATCATGAGTCAGGATCCATGTTTATATATATATATATATATATATATATATATATATATATATATATATATATATATATATTATGATATATATATATATATATATATATTATATATATATATATAGATTATATATAGATATATATATATATTATATATATATATAGATATTATATAATATAGATATATATATATATATATATATATATATATATATATATTATATATATTATATATAATAGATATATTATTATATTATATATATATATATATATATATATATATATATTATATATATATATATATATATATAATATTACTACGAGGTGATATTTTTCGATGTTGTACAATCTATTAATTAATTCATTTACGAATTATATTCGATATTTTGACGGAAAATGATTTCATTTTTGGTTTGGAGGAATCAAATGCGATGCAACGTTTTAATTGTATATACATATATCACTGACCTATATATTATAATTTGATACTAATCTGAGAAAATCAGACATGATAAAAATAGTTCGAATAACGTCGTCATACCATCTCCATATTTAAGTCGTCATCCCTCATATATGAGATAATACTGCCGATCTATTCTAGAAGAGTCATTGATTTTTCTTAAATAGATCACGATCGTAGTCATCCTAGAGAAGAGAGGATCGTGATCTCTACCAGAGAGTCGATGCCTCTACTGGTTCTCCATCTCTACTGTATATATAATTATATATATATATATATATATATATATATATCAGGAAACGACCGGGTACCCGGCCCGGTCCCGGCTGTTTTTGAGCGTCCCGGTTTTTTAGATACCGGGCCGGGACATCAATATTTTCTTTCGTATGTCATTCATAATTTAATTTTAAAAGAAGCACCATAAAAAGTGAGGACGTTTTTTTGTAAAGGAGTTTTCATCACTTTTTTTTAGAGATTCTTTTCTAAAAAAAAATCTCGTCACTTTTTTTTGAGATTCTTTTCAAAAGAAACGTCGTTACTTTTTTGGAAATTCTTTTCTAAAAAAACGTCATCACCTTTTTTTGGAAATTCTTCACTTCAGAATGTCAAAGGAACGAAAGTATATTATGTCCCGGCCCGGCTTGAAAATTTAAGTCCTGGCCCGGGTCCCAGTTGTTTTTTTAGCGGCCCGCCCCGGTGTTCCAGTTTTTTAGACACCGGGTGGGGATTTCAATATTTTCTTTCGTTTGTTATTCATAAATTTATTTAGAAAAAGTGAGGACGTTTTTTTAGAAAGGAATTTTCGAAATATTATTTTCTAAGAAAAACGTGGTCACTTTTTTGGAGATTATTTTCTAAAAAAAAACGTTGTTACTCTTTTTGGAAAGTCTTTTCAAAAAAAGAAACGTCATTACTCATTTTTTGAAATCATTTTCTAAAAAAACGTCGTTACTTCAGAATGTCGAAGGAACGGAAAATATATTATGTCCTGGCCCGATTTTGGCCGGGTTCCGGCGAAAAAGGTTTCCCAGTCGTTTCCTGATATATATATATTGAAGTATGATGTTAGTGATGAAATATAATTATTTTTACGTTACTTATACTGATAAAGATAGTACTATCCATACTATAGGGCAGTGGTTCCCAAACTTTTTCTGCTGGGCTCCCCTTTGGTACATAATAAATTTTTGCGCGACCCCCACTTTGGGAACCACTGCTATAGGGTATTACAAGAAGGAAAATAATTATCTCTCATTCAAAAACCAGGACTAAGAAAAAACCATCTCACCTCTGACGGTACGGTTAATTAATAAATACACTTGTGCCTAAACTAATAAAAAAGTAAGTTGCCAATCGAAAAAATATCTAATGGTAGGTTTTGGTGGAACGACACTAAAATCATTAATTATATATTCATACAGGAAATAATGAGATACATCAAGTCGTTTATCATCCTGTCTAAAAATTAATTTCCTTTCACACTTAATAGAGCTAACTAAACTTTAGTCAATTGAAGATACGCATTTACAGACTTATCCTAGTTTTCTGTGTATATACATATATATATATATATATGTATATATAAATATAATATATATATATATATATATATATAATATATATAATATATATATATATATATATATATATTATATATATATATATATAAATATTATATATATATATATATATATATATATTATATATATAAATATTATATATATATATATATATATATTATATATACATATATATATTATAATATATATAATATATATATATATATATAATATATATATATATATATATCTATATATATATATATATCTATATATATATATATATATATATAATATATATAATATAAATATATATATATTAGGCTCCTACAATTAGAGACTGAAGGGTCTTCAGTCTCTGATTCAAATAAGTGACTGTATACGTCTGAGAATACGTAATTGCTACGTTGTTCCGAATTCAATCATTCCACAATTGTACGTGCGTATCTACTATAACCTCATTGAACCAGATGAATGGCCTTGTACGTATAATATTAAAATAGGATATATATCATTATATATAGACTCCGTCACAAAGGTTATACTTATTTGCACTTCGCATTTCTATCAGTAGATGTTGCGCAATGCGTAATATGACTTTTATGTTTGTTTTCTCATTGATATTCATAAGATGCGACGGAACACAAATATGAGGGAATTCCCGCTATGTTTTAAATACATATTCCTTTGTTTCATAGATGGCGCCACAGACGGCAATTCATTGCCTGACATAACATACTTTAAGTTATCTTGAAATGTCTTCAAAAAGGCATTTAGGTCACAAGCAAATGATTTTTATAGCAAAAAGGCGGTTGGTTCACAAATAGCTCCATCAAATGGACTGACTATAATTAGTTTGTTTGTTAGTGTGAGGGTAGGATTCCATCAGAGTACGAATTGAAGTCGAATCTTTAATCCAAGGCGAATCAAATGAACGATATTTGCTCATATCTTAGACACATAACCATTTTAACCATGTTTTGCATATATTTCGGTAATTCAAACTCACTTCCATTTATTTGAATATGCTGTTCTTTGATTGCGTTGCATCAGATCCAAACCTGGGTACAACTTCTGAATTTTCGCATTTATTTAAAAATTTGAGTTCTTATTACACGTAGTATCATGCTTAATTTAACTTATAATTATATTATTAATGTTAATTTTGTCTGAAGGATTTACTTATGAGAATAATTATTATGATACCGTTTTCACCGGCTCTGAATCGTCAAAATCGTTCTTTCACGGTTCGAAGTGATTGAGTACCATCCCCCAAAAAAACAATTAATCTCACGAAACGTTTATCTAGTTGCCTTTTACGTAGGAAAAATTCAGATAATGCGAATTCGGCGTTATTGAACTCAATACTTACACGTCTATATCTGTTGAACGCAATATCCAAAACTAATCATGCATAGCGCCTTTTGTAGGTTATGTCTAGTCTTTCAAATGATGTACAACATTGTCATAATAATTGTGTCGGTCCTTATCAAGGACCGAGGACTGCAGTCCGTCCAGTCTAGTTTTGTCCAGTCCTTCTTGTCAGTCCTTAGAAAAGGAAAATGTTTTTTTTACGTCGTAGCCTAGTCATGTTATCAACATCTCTTAATGCAATGAAAGGAAAAATCCTTTATGGGAGGATTGTAACATCTTCAATAAGCTGATGACAAATATAACATTTTTTACTTATGTTATTAATCAGTATAAATATCTATTAGTATTACAACATAAATATTCGATGTGTATGACAATACTTAAAAATTAGCCTTTAGTGGTTTCAACGGAAGAGTTGTGAATTAGTTGTTTTTACAGTAACATTTAATAAGTAATGACCGACGATGAGTACACTGAAAAGCCTATATTATGATAAAAAATGTTTCCAAATTGTCTAATATATGTAAATGTTATTAACCCTTATGTTGCTATTGAATTAACGTCCAGTATAATAGAATATATACATATAATATTAGCAGTTAGAACGTATTAAATAAATACTCTTTCAACATTTATGAAAAATTAAAGGACTGACAAAAGACAATCTTACGGACCGATCCCAAGGACCGATAGGACGGTCCTAAGACTGGACCGGACCGAATAAATTGGGACCGACACAACACTAATGTCAGATACGAGCTCTGTAGCACTTTGTACATAACCGCGAAATTCAAAAGACAAAACGGCATAAGGGAGATATTTGACAACCTAATATAATGAAACATGAGATAATCAAGGCATTTATGGTATCAATATAATATAACATTGATATTTTCGAAAACTTTCTTAATACAATAAAATATTGAAAGTTTGTAATGATATTAAATATATTTTTATTATTATGAACTCATAATGTGTAAACTATGTCATAATGTGTTTCTATCCATCAAATTGAACCATTTACAAGTTTGCTTACACAACAACTCAATAGTGAACTGGTGACTGCGCTGGCCACTCCATTACAGATAGAATACTAGCCGCCCGCCTCTTCTCTAATAGTTTTTGCACAATTTGAACACATGGTTGGCAAGAAGTATCCATCCAACCAATCAACTTATGGAAGGGCTTCTAGAAATGTGGTTGACATTTCTCCGTATTACCTCAACAAATGAACAGCTAGAATTCGAAAATGCTATAATTGCTGTGAATAGAGGATTCTTTGGTCAAAGCATGATTTGACAGAAGAAAAAAATCATTTCATATAAATATATTATTTATAACATCATCAATGACTATATTTCTTTATATTTTATAAATATCGATGAGAAGAATCCATCAACTTTCAAGTTTGACTGTTATAAATGAAAAACAAATACTTCTATGAGGATTCTGTCGACTTGCTAGGACCTATATAATATGCTATGAGGTCTCGATTATAATAAGACTTCTATGGGAAGACCATTTTATTTTGTTTTTATTTATGTAACTTGCATAATAATAAAATAAATAAATATCAATAAACAATGCTATGTTTTAATTGTATAATTATTCAACAAAATAATTTGTTACCTTTGCTAAAAAATTGTTCATATTAATAGAATTTTTACACAGTTAATGAAGAAATGTCTTGATCTGTTATGGTATTTATTGATGGAGTACTGCCAACCTAAAATCAAAAATTTATTTTTTTAATGGCAAGAAAATAACTTTCAATAATAACTCGTAAGTTAAATTACGTAGATAAGTTTTAAACAATGACGTTTATGCGTATGATATACTATTATAATACTTTTACTATTACGTATTTGAGCACTATATATACATATATATGTGCCGGTGAGATGGTCCAATCTAGAGCCAAACAAACAAACAAACATATATATATATATATATATATATATATATATATATATATATATATATATATATATATATATATATATTATATATATCAGAGCTGGGATTCGGTAGAAAAATCTACCGGCGGTTCGATATTCGGTATATACCTTCTACCGATCAGTATTCGGTAGATTTTACTATATATCTACAGTATCGATCGATATTCGGTACGGTAGATTAGAAGAGAGAGAAATTATTTATGTATCTACTTTTACTTCTTCATATGCATTTCATATCGGACAGTTTATAACAAAGGACAACTAAGTACATCATTTCTTATAATTTATTAGAGATTATTTGAAATTTAATACATACTATGTTATATAAATATATATGTATGAAGGCTATAGCAATTTTTTACATTTACTGTCTCTTATTGTCCGATATTAAATGCACTTTCAGGTACTCTAGTATTCAATGCATAGCATAAGCTTATTTTGAATGTCTGTTTATGTTTCTGCTGTAAATACTATAAGTTATAGTTGTTATTTATTTTCGAAGTTCAATTTCTTCACACAAGGGAGCGCTTGGGCAAAGCGACAGTTGAACGATGTTTTCTCTGCTATTGAAGGGAATAAGCTCTCTATATTTTTATGTCTCTATGTTAATGCCACAAAAGTCATACTTTCAAATATATCAATACTGAACAAACAAATTAAATACAATTAAATACATGATTTAAAAAAGTAAAAAAAAGTCAGAGGCGTTTATTAAAATATTATAAAAATCTTCTGTATATTACTTGAAGAGATTGTGAGATTCCGGGATAATATTTAATTACAGATGCCGCTAATGTCCATGAAGAGTAATAGGCAGAGGGAATTTTTAAGTCTAAAGCTGCGTAGCGAGTTAAAGCAGATTTCAGAATTGGCCTTAATTCCGATGGATTAATTGAACTATCCGCAGTCAATCTGCGGGCAATTAATCCTTTCGCCCCGAGGAGGGCACAATTTATGGCTTTCGCTCTTGCGGAGAGATCCCGTTTTCCAAGGCCAAGAGTACTGTGGCTTTGCAGTATTTAGATGCCTTGATGTCTTTTTTTGTCTTTACGTTGAGAGCAATAAACTTTTTTAAATATTAATAATGGGGCAGTCGACAAAGGCATGAAATGTTGAGTCGTATAAATAATGGCGGTAAAATTAAGGTGATCGGCCGATATTTAGAACTGGGCGGTGAACTTCATCTCATCCGATATTTTAGATATAGAATCTAGGATCCTCTGTTCCTAGCTTCTGGTAGGTCCAAAAGGGTCATAAACTAAAGACAAATGCCCCGGACTCCGTAAGACCAAATGTAAATTATGCACCAACTTTTTGTGCCAGGACCTAGCAAATTATCTAATATATATATATATATATATATATATATATATATATCTATATATATATATATAATAATATATATATATATTAGATATATATATATATTATATATATATATATATTATATATATATATATATATAGTATATATATATAATATATTCTAGATATATATATATATCTATCTATATATATATATATATATATATATATCTATAATATAATATATATATAATAGAATATAAGTCACCTCTCACATCTTCAATATAAATGCCATTTTAAATAATAGAGGGCAAATGTAGATTCCAAATTAGTTTTTAGTTTAACCCACAAAAATAAACATTTAAAAACTTAAATACTTTGTGTATTTGATATGGTTTGTAAAAACAAAAAATTATATTATATATAGTATAATGATGAGACCATCATTAACATATACCTCATATCATTGCATTGTTTTCTATGATATTTGAAGCGTTGTTTGTTAAAGGTATTTAAGTACCCGTTTCTATTCACGTATCCAATTCATTCCGCGACAACTTTCACAAGTATAGCCAATTTTAAAAATGATATAACGAAATTATTATCCAACTCTTTGCTTTAAGTTATGGACCCGTTTATGACGTCATATTTATTTATCTCTAATAGTCAATTACAAAGAGATGCTCATATCCAGGGGCGGAGTGGCCACCGGGAGTACCAGGATTATTCCCGGTGGCTGCTGGCTTCAAGAAAACATAAGTGGTCGTTGACAGCCTCCCATTGCATCATATTGGGGCCTGTATAAGGCCGGCGAGGGCATAATTGTCCGGTGGATAAATTCTTCCCACTCCGTTCCTGCTCATATCCAATTATATTTATTATTGTGACGTCATTATATGTATATCTTTTCATTCGATTTTCTTCATATATTCACACATTATGCATTATTAGAACTATGATTGATCAATAAATATAGTGTGTAGTCATTAATAATGAATGTGATGGCAAATAAATACCATAAAATATATATTATTTTTACATCCCCATTAGTGTATAGAAGACAACTAAGTTTAATAATATATTACATTGCTTATGCAAGGAATTGTTTTGCTTAGTTGTTGTTGTATTGCAGAGGCTGTCAGAGATTTTTTTTGAGAGGCATTACTACTGAATGTACAATTGTACTTCATTCTAGAAGGCAGTTGGAGGAAAGAAAAAAAGGTTAATATAAGCAGTTGGTTTATGAAATAAAGTATAACATCAATTTACGATGTGAGGCGTGAACATCAACTAAGATATAATTAAACTAATGTTTAAGATGTCATGGACAAATCTTTTAAGGGACTCCTCTCAAATTGTCTATTAATATTGATTAAATAAAGTAGCTCCTTATGAATCTCTTTGTTGTTCGTTATTATGTAAATAGAATAAATACATAAAAACCAAAGCAAGGCGTAATTAGAAACATAATTAAACATTTTAGTATAAAGATTTTGCTCTCTGGGTAAAACCGGGTTTGTAGCGTTCGCAACCTTAGTGTTTGCCCGTTCGATTTGAAAAAAAATCCTTTCAGGTGTTCGTTTTGCCGTTCGTTGAAAAATATCAATTATTTCCTATTTCAAATTTGAAAGTATTCTATTATTTAACTAGAGGCATATATACACTCAGAGAGTGCAAACCTCCGCCGTCACAGGGTCCTTATGAGCCTTCCGAGGCGGATTTTTCACGACTGGGGCGGCGTAGAGGGACGGGGGAGGGTTCCCCTAGACGAAATTCCGAGAGGAAGACGCTCCCGGCACCCGATTTCACAGCACAGCGACATCTATTGGCAGAGTAGGCAAACTTGAAATATTTATTAGTATTTAGCTCATTTTGCATCTTAATTCTGCACTCAGAGATGCCAAAATTTAATCACTTGTTACTTTTGGCATTTCCAACAACTCCACAAAGTTTAATCCAAATCTGTTCAGTACTTTTTGAGTTATCCTGCTGACAAACCAACAAACAAACAAACCAACGCCAGTGAAAACAATACCTCCTTCGGCGGAGGTAAAAATAACCGTCCTCACTTTTATCCCAGAATGACTCGCAGTAATTTCAATTGCACTTATTTTTGTAAAAAAGTCCTCACTTTTTTCTGAAATGACATAAGAAACATTGATTAAACTTCTTTAATACAAAAAACGTCCGCACTTTGAAAACAATATTAATTGAACGGACGAACGCCAACAAAAATAATTTCCGTTCGTCCGTTCATTTCTATTCTGTTAAGGTGTTCGATTTTGAACATACGTTCGCGAACGGTGACTGTTTTTCTGTTCAATCTACAACCCTGGCTAGAACGCATACAATAAATTAACACAATATATCATGTAAAAGCAATCAATTTAACACAATATACCTGCGAAACAACTATTAAGAATTTTAAAAACTAAAAAAAAATCATCTAACTAAAAACACAGTAGAATTATGCAAAGTACTTAAAATTACTAAACCTTTGTTAAATATTTTTTTAAGTCTTTGGTGTTGGATGGAGAGGCTTGGATATACTTAATTATCCTTCCGGCGGACGTCCCTCCGTTCCTCCTTCGTCTGGGGGGGGATTCTCAGCGATATGCTTTTTTGGTTTTATCATCCTTGCGGATTAATAGATCCTCACTCGGATGGTAAGGCGTAGAAAAAAGTTCCCAATTGAAAAAAATGTAATTTCATTTTTTTTAATAGCTAGAACTACCATAAAACAGACTTAATCATCAAATAGATGCGTTTTGTGTTCAAGACAGAGCTCATAAAATAGAGGATTCCTTCGAAGAAGGGAGGAATAATTTATCTGGGGGGAAATATATTATTCTTATGAGAACAATTACAGAGTCCCACGAGACTTCAGTAGAAATGTTTATTATACCAGTATAACGTCATTGAGGAACATCAGATGATTATTTGGTTGATCCACTTCAACTGTTAAATCCAGCATCCTTTTTCTTTATGTCTCCTACATTTTTCATGTAAAAATAAGGGATTTTTTTCTTTAAATCAAGTACGCACAAAGAATGAAACAAGATAGATCTACATGCATATAGATATGTTAGCAATATGGGGTTTTCAAAGGGTTCCTTGGCGAAACTTGTTCTTTGTTCAGACAGAAGAAGACGTAAGAGGAAGAATTATTCGTCATCATATTGAAGACACTAGACCAGGGGTCGGGAAACTTTTGGCTGACTGAGCCATAAATGCCCATGTTTCAAAAAAAAAAAAAGTTCCGTGAGAGCCATACCATTAAAAATGAATACAAATAATTTATGTACTTTTAAAGACTCAATTTTAGACTGTAAAATGTACTATTATTTTAATTCGTTTTTTTTTTTACATTGAAGCCAAGAAGTTAATTAAAATAAAATAAAAAAGAAACTGCTCACCATTAATGAGACTTCTGGGACTGCATTGTTTTACTGATGGCTTGGTAGTCGGGCTGGTACGCGGTGAGGTTCAGCTTCATGCAGGCGTTGAGGCTTTCGTCAGTTAGATGTGACCTTAGATTGGTCTTGTGTGTTTGAGGTGGGAAAATGACTGCTCACATGCATACGTAGATCCAACATGGTCAATACAGCCACGCTCATTTCGCTGCAGTGTGCTGTATGTGAATGGCACGCGTTCCACGTTTTCACGATCAGGTCTCTGCGTGTGGAAGTTTTTTAATTTCTGTCCACTTGTGTTGGCTGGCCAGCTCTGCTTGCTGCCGTGCAAGTTTCTCCAACTCTTCATTCAGTGACTTAAACTTATTCACCCACATGTCGGAGGCCTTCAGATCACCAACTTCAAGCTCAAATTCCCGACAGACACTCCAGGGATGTAACTGAGCTCCGCTGCATCCAGTGCACACTCGTGGGGATGAGTGATGAATCGAAAGAGAAGGGTGTGCTGACGAAAATCTCCAAAACGTGCTTTGAACGACTGCAACATATCTGATGTCGTGTTGGCTAGCTGCTGAGTATCAACATGTTGAGAGGGGTCACTTGCTGTACAGGCATCTTTGAATTCCCTCAGTTTTTCGAAGTGCAGTAAACGGCCCGTTTCAATATCAGTAATGAAGAGCTCCAGCTTATTCTCGAATGCAACACAGCTTGCTGAAGGGTTGCGACGGTATTTCCAATGCTTGCATTTTTCACATTGATTGGTTTAGGTGTGCAGTCATGTCCACAAGGTAGTAAAACTTCAGAAGCCACTCGGTGTTTTTTAGCTCGGGCTGCTCGACACACCTTTCCTGTCCAGAAAAGTCCTGATTTCGTTCAGGCAAGCCGCGAAACGGTGAGCACCTTCCTCTTGACAACCAGTGGACATTGCAATGCAGGAACAGGCCATGGTAGACATTTCCAACTTCGTCGAGCAGTGCTTTTAAAACTGGCGATCGTGCAACTCTCTGGCAACAATGAGTTGACCACTCGGATGACCACGACATCACTCACCTAGTTTGCTCGCCACACGTTGCGCACACAGTGCTTCCTGGTGAAGAATGCAATGAACACTGAGGTAGGTCTGTTTTCATGTGACGAATAAGGCCACAATCCCTGTTTTTCCCCCACCATACATGGAGCACCATCAGACACAGGAAATTATTTAGTCCTATGGGTGATTTTCTGCTGGCGAACTCCATAAACTCCTTTGAATAAAGCTTCCCCTCTCGTTGTTCCCTTCATTGGCAAAAAACGGCAAGACTTTTCTTCACGTCAGTGGTGTCACCGGCACCTATCTTGCAATTACACTGAACTGGGAGACATGACTTACGTCGGTTGACTCATCCAGGGCGAGCGAGAAGTAGACCGCTGTATTAATGTCCCTCACTTGTGTTTCCTCCACTTGATTTGTCATCATAATGGCGCGATCGTGTACGGTTCTTGCTGACAGGGGCATGTCTTTTATTCGCTTCATGATCTTTTCTTTGTCAGTGAAGTCGTCAAAAAGTTCATTGGCCACATCCAGCATTAGACTTTTGGCAAACTCGCCATCAGTAAATGGCTTTCCGTTCTTCACAATGGCTAATGCGCCAGCAAAACTAGCTGAATTGAAGTCACCTTGTCTGGCCCATACACGGAGTTGCTGCTGACTAGCTTGGGCTTTCCTTTGAAGCTCGTCGCATGCCTTCTTTCTGCTGTCCCCGCTGGATATTTCGTTGCAAATGTAGCATGCCGTGTCTCAAAGTGGCGCTTGATATTTGAACGTTTCATCGAAGCTATTTTGTCATTGCATATAAGACACAAAGCTGATCCTCCTCTCTCCACAAATGCAAATTCTTCAGTCCACTCATTTTGAAATGTTCGGTAATCGTCATCTTTCTTTCTCTTAGCCATCTTCTTCGTTGTGCACACAACTGTTAGCTAGCTGGAACTTTAAATAAAGCGGATGTAATTTTACTACCCACGTCGCCGTAGTCAACTTATCACCAATAAAAATCGATTTAAAAAAAATGTCTTGTGTACAAAGGACAGCTATGATTGGCTGATGTGACGCACCTGCGAACTTCAGCGTGAGGGGAAAAAAACAGACGGAATGGAATACGTAAATCACTTTAATATTTCGAAAGCTTATTTTAAAATTTTAACATTTAGTCTATTTTCTTTTTCTTTAACATCAGCCTAATAAATAAATAAAAAAACGACCAACTGTAAACAAATTTCAGATTTGTCCGAGAGCCAGATGCAGTCACCAAAAGAGCCATATATGGCTCGCGAGCCATAGGTTCTGACCCCTGCACTAGACGAACAAAGTAGTAAAAAAATTGAGGCTCGCCGAGGCGTTAAAGGAAAAAAAGGAAGATCTACTTGTAATATAGTTTTTGTTTGGATTCATGCGAAACTTCTTGTATTTTATTAGCTAGATAGATAGTTTGTAAATGATTTGGTATGACCCAAAGAGATATTAAAGATATAGAGGGCTTTTTGGATTCTTCAGAGAAATACATTTTTGTGTTCAAAATTAAACAAATCTTTCTATCTCTATGATCAGCTCACGATGAGTAGTACAAATTGCTTTGTTAATATTTGGCACAGGCGACGCTGGACGATGTTTCTCTACTATTGAAGGGAACAAGCTTTCTATATCTCAATGAGGTGATTCATAGTAACTAGTAGAGATTAACTAAATATTGGGCTCAAGCTTTTGCCTCGGATAGAGGTAAATTCACGTGGTTTTGGCTTGTGTCTATCTCAGCTAGAAACTTTAAACATCCTATGGAAACCAAATTATATTGTTTAAAAAAACAATTGTTCTTTCGCCAAACCCTTCGTCTATTGATATTTTAAAAACCAATCATCATGCATGTGGAATGGAGATAGGATCAAAAGTATTATTTGACAAGGTTCTTTTTAACGTCATTCTTTGAATAATACGGCATGAACCAATGATACGCTAAAGGTTGATATTCTTCACATGAGAGAGCATGTTTATACAATTTTATAATACTACATATAGTTGTGTGTGAAGATTAAGTTTGTATTTATGGAGAAGAAATATGAGAGGGTCGTGTTTCAGTCAATGAAATTAGAGTATTTAACTTCGTGTTGCCGAAATAGAGCATTGGTAAATAAAAGCGTTCTTGCCCAGTGCCACAAAGAAGGTTCATCTGGCTTTCATTAATAGTTGACGAGAACCCGACCCGATATGATATTTATAGTGTTCGATATCTGATTAATGATGATATCGGGAATACCAGATGTACATAGTTTAGGAGAGGTGGGCTTTAGCTAAGAGTAAAAAACAAAAATAAATTTATGAATACAGGAGTGAAGGTAAGGGGGAACGGTCCGAACGCCGTACCGGCACAAAAGATTACTGGCCAGTTCGGCGTTCAATAATAAGAACATAAGTAAAATTGATCTTTTGAGCACGACAGAGAATTAAAGTCCAAACAGCATGTTATAACATATTTGTATATTAAAAGTATTTCAAATAAGGTCAGAAAAATAATATACCATCTATAGATTCATAAAATGTATCTTAAAACTTTTTCTATTCTATTATATTTTATATAATTTAATCTCTAAAGAGGACTGATGAAAGTCATATAGATGGGGAAGAATGCACGAATATTAATTGACAGATTGATCAAAAATGAACTGCAACTTGAAACATGTTGCAAAATACAAAATTTGGATAAATATATATGAAAATGAATATCTGTAATAGACACCTGTCGAGCATTTATTTGAGTATCTAGGAATTATATGGGTCGTGCAATTGCCCCATATGTTACATTCATTATTAAAAAGAAAGAGTAAAAAAACCTCCAAAGATCAGATAAAAATTAAAATCAAATATCATGACATAAATGGTATTTTAACAATTAGCGCAAAAAAA
>CP045902.1:7724950-7772450 GCA_013387185.1 Caligus rogercresseyi
TTACTCCACTTAAACCCTGGCAATGATGCGAATGATAACTTATAACTTAATAAAAGTTATAATAGGAGAATTTTTTTCAAATGAGAGTCGAGAAAAATGTTTTGTTGTTTAATACCTGTGGTCATAGCCAGGTAAACTAACTATATGACTACTAAAAAAAGGATAATTATATTCAGTAGTGAACGTTAGCGGTCTGGAATGCCGACCGGCCAAAGATTTAAGACCGATACGGCGTTCGTTAAAGAGGAGATTCATAAGTCAGAGGTGGGAATAAAAAATAATACTTTTATGCACAACATTGAGCGATATTTTAACCAGCTGATTTATACATATATATAATGAGTAAAATTATTATAATAGAGGAAATTGAAAGATGCAGAAGGCCGTCAAGTGCTCCAATCACTTTCATCCCTGATTAAAAAGTAGTAGATTTTATTCAAAAAGACTTAATTTAGAATGATAATAAAATATGTATATCCTATACAAAAGGAACAGAGATTCAACGATAGTGGTGGTCAATCTGAGCCGATTACTTTTGTCCAAAAAGTTGTGTGTTCCTCTCCTTGCGCAGTTGCGTCAAAAGTATTCGTCAAGTTACACCGCAGTGGTGCAATTAATAAACAAGGCCAAACACTCTTGTCCAAGAGCAATGGGGAGAAGGAGGATCATGGAGGGGGATTTGGAAGATTGAGCGTCTTCCTTGCAGTCATCCTTGTCTGACGAAAAGGGATCTCATTAATACACCTCATAAACTATTAGACTGCCCCCCCCCCCCAAAAAAAAAACCAAAGGATTTTCATTAAATCAATAAATTAAATTAGTAATCCCTGAAATGAGGTATCTGGATTTATTTTATCACCAGTGGGTAAATTGATGGCGAGGCTTTTAAGACTATTAAAAAGCCCAGGTATTATTCGGATCAAATAAGTCAGTAGTATATTTTGAAAATTGTCGAAAAAACATTAGTTTTTTACCATTTTTTTAAAAATTTATTGAATAGTCGATTTTATGATATGTACAACCAGGAACGGAGTGGGAAAAAATTATCCACCGGGACAATTATGCCCTCACCGGCCTTATACAGGCCCCAATATGCCATTGGGAGGCTGTCAAGGGCCGTTTATGTCTCTTGAGGCCAGCGGGAGTACCGGGAATAGTCCTGGTACTCCCGCTGGCCACTCCACCCCTGTGTACAACAAAATACATAAAAAAACCTAAGATAATGTATGAAAATCACATAAGTAAATATACCATTTAGTTGTTTATTGATATCATTATACATGAAAAAACTATGATATAAGATTGGATAGATGTTATATAGAATAAGTAATGGCTTGCTATAAAGGCATAAGAAAATTGAGACAATATTGTATAAAATCCCATCCAAAACAATTTATAAATCGAAACAAAGGAGGATTCTCCTTAACTTAAAATAATATGTTTGTGAAATTATTTTATATTGCATTACTATGAGTGATATATATTAAAATAGGAAGTGAAGCTATGTATAGCTTACATACGAGTTCGAATATTCGCCGTCTACCGACATCTCTTCTCGTGTATCCTTTTCAGTTTTTCAATATTCATCCAGCGTTATTCAATAAATGTAGGTATAACCCAAAGGAAACATCTATTGTTGTTAATTTAATAAAAGATTGTTTTAATTAAATATGTACATATTTATTTATTGACAAATACAGTGCTAATTACTTTGCTTTTTTACTTAGGAATCCTTTTTAATAATCACGTTTCTTGGTGTAGCCTTGAAACTTGTGGAGAGATAAGTTTATTATAGCAATGAAGGGCATCGTGTCCTACTCCTTTGAAACATTGAAACTTGTAACCAAAGGTATTAAATGACAAACACCTTCGATTATCTGATATATACTGATCTGTATTTCGTAGAAGGTAATTCTTTATATACAAATTTTACACAATTTTTTTTTTCCAATATTTATAGATAGTCTCTTTGATAAAAGAGAAGGAAATGTCCTTCGCTCCATCTGATATTGTATTTTTATATGAAAAGGATGGAAAATAGAGGAACATATATGAGCAGAGGAGCAGGTAGTAAAGCATTAAAGTAAGTAGCGCATGCAAGCAAAAAGTAAACAAAAAAAATGGCCAAAATTTTGGTTATTTTCTTTAACGTTAGATGTCGCTAGTCCATGAAATTACGTCACAATCCTATTAAACCCGGTTTAAGGGGATTAAGTTTGATGATTTGAAAATATATCAAATCACTACAACAATTTTTTCAAGATAAAAAACGTCTTCAAATATAAATAATAAAAGGACTTTGTTATTATTTTCAAAGAGCTCTAGCATCAAAGCAGCGCCCCTTACGGACTAAAGAAGAACTAAATTTGGCCATTCCTTTTGGAAAATAGGAAGAATTTTATATTATGCATGCACTACTTTATTTTAACGATTTAGCAGGTAGGAGCAGAGGAACGAATAGGACCAGAGAGAAGAATATACTCTGCTACAAACTAAGATATGCTCTATCAATGTAATTTTTTTAGTCCTCAACATTGCTGATTCAGAGATTTCCTTTTATTCGACTGCTAAAAAACCCAAATGCACTCTGAAATATATTATTGCTATTTGACAACGCCAAAGTGTTTTTAAAAAATTCCAATCATTCAGCGATGTCAAACGAGGAAGGGATATGTTACAAAGTGCATTAAAATGATGGAAACACTCACAAGGGACGGCAGTAGATATTTAAGACCCCTTATAAGGGACCCACTGAACGATAAAAAGACGCTCGTCAAAAAGCGTGCGCTCCTGAAAAAAAAAACTTCGTTTGTTCATTTTATTATTATTATTGTGTTCCTTCAGTAAGTTACGCGTTTTCTACTCATGGCTTTTTTTATTTGTTGTCGTTATCGAGGATGTTGGGGAACTTTGAATTGATTTTTTTGTATTTGCCAAGTTGTTCAAACGAAACACAATCCCTTTCATAATTATATTTATATAAAGAATCTCCTATGTAACTTTGAGGGAGGGGGGTTATTACCCCAGATACAATGAGTTTGTTTGTTTAATGGATGTGTTTGTGTTTCTTCATGAGGGAGAGGAGTCCTCCATGGCGTTTTTTGTCTTCAATTCAAATCTAAGAATATTGATGTTCGTTAAAATCATGTCGTCCCTTCAAAAATTGTTCATAGCTCCATAAATGAAGTGTTACATCAGCCACAAGGACGGATCATATTTGAAAGATTGGCGTGAAAACAAACAGTTAAGACTTTCATCTTGTCAGATACGAGTCTGGAAATGAGCTGGAAGAAAACTTTTTGGGCAAATTATGATTGATTTTCGGTATGAACTCCAGTAACTGTATTCACTGACGGTAGAAAAAAAGACAACCAAATTGGATAGGGCCATCATTGTTCAATCCGTTATTTTTTATAACTACGTCATTCAGCTGGTAAACTCAATGATAAATCCACTGTGTTTCAAACAGGAGTTTGGGCTATCTTCAAAGCAGCCTGTTATTAGTATTATTCAGGCTTGTGAACGGAACGCAAATTGAACGGCGTTCAGCTGAACGCACGTTCAAATGAACGGAACACTGAACGGAACGCAACTTTTTTTGAACGCTGAACGTTGAACACAAAAAAAGAGTTTTTGCGTTCAGCGTTCAATTTTTTCAAACAATTCTTGGACTTTTTTCGGAAAAAAAAAAACACCATCACTTTTTTTGAAAATTCTTTCTAAAAAAAAACGTCATTACTACGTATTACTTTTTTGAAATTTGGGTTTGAAATCTGCTTTTATAATGATGATAATAAATGAATGCCTTGAAGATAGCCCAAACTCCAGTTTGAAACACAGTGGATTTATAATTGAGTTTACCAGCTGAATGACGTAATTATAACAAATAAAGGATTGAGCAAATGATAACCCCAATTTTCTGGTTGGAAATCTGCTTCTATAATAGTAATAATAGTATTAGGCTTGTGAGCGTTCAGCTTTTTTTGCGTTCAGCGTTCCGTTCAGCGTTCAAAAAAAATTAGCGTTCCGTTCAGCGTTCCGTTCAATGTTTTTGCATTCAGCGTTCCGTTAGCGTTCAGCGTTCAAATATTGAAAAAAGTGACGACGTTTTATTTTTTTGAAACGAATCTCCGAAAAAGTGATGACGTTTTTTTTAAGAAAAGAATCTCCAGAAAAAGTGATGACGTTGAATTCAAAAAAAGTGATGACGTTTTTTTTTTAGAAAAGAATTTCCAAAAAAAATAACTGCGTAGTGATGACGTTTTTTTTTTTTTAGAAAAGAATTTTCAAAAAAAGTAATGCGTAGTGATGATGTTTTTTTTAGAAAGAATTTAAAAAAAAGTGATGACGTTTTTACCAAAAAAGGTCAAGAAAATGTTTGGAAAAATTGAACGCTGAACGCAAAACTCTTTTTTTTTGCGTTCAAAAAAAAGTTGCGTTCCGTTCATTGAACGTGAGGTTCAGCTGAACGCCGTTCAATTTGCGTTCCGTTCACAAGCCTGCGAAAAACCATTTTGACGACTGATCCTAGAGATATAAAATAAAAAAACAAAATGGTTTCGTGATCAATGAAGGGCTTCCCACATTACAAATAAAATTAGAAATGCAATAATATTGTTATTCAACATATAAATCCTATTTCTGCTCAAAATAGTGGCAAAATCATAAAAATAGTGCAATTCATAGCAAATTCAACTCAATGACCCCTCTTTTTACATTAAATATATCCCGTTTAATTTATACACATAACATTATATTGCTATTAAATCCAAACACCTATTAATTTATGATATGAAATTTTTTTGTTATGGATTTTTGTCAGCTTATGTTATGATCATCAGTTTTTCGTCCAGACTGTACTACTCTAAGGCAAAGAAAATATAAAAGAACTAGAAGCGCAATGCAGGCTGGAAAGGAGTATTGGCTGTGTTGCCTTCAATAGAGTTACACAGCTGACCTCATAAGATTCACAAAATTGAGTTAAGAACCTTTTTCAGTGTAAGTATAACTCTCTTATATTCAATAAAGGTCTGTATAATAAGGTCTGGGCAATACAAAAATAAACATGTAGCAGTGCGACTACTCAATGACGCCATTGAGAACGATTATATTTATCTCCATATATATAAATCAATAGATAAGATTATCTATCTATAATATATACATACATTTATATATATATATATATATATATATATATATATATATATATATATATAGATATATATATATATATATATATATATATATATATATATATATATATATAATATATATATAGATATATATAATATATATAATATATATATATATATATATATATATATATATATATATAATATATATATATATATAATATATATATTATATATGTGTTTGTATAAATACATAAAATAATATTTATATAAATATAAATTATAGATGTAAATATTCGTTCTACACTGACGTCATGAGTAGTCATACTGCTAGGATTACATGATTGTTTTTGTATGCCCAGACCAAACGGAAAAGGGAAAGGCATATGAAGTGAAAGAGGAGTGAAGAAGAAATGCAAATCCTTTAATTAAAAAGATTTTAATTTATCCATCACAAGATGTAATAACGTTTGTCAAGAAGCGGAAAGAGTCGTTTGTCACTTTTTAATCATTGACAAAGCTGCTTTATTAAAGAAAGATAAAATTCACTTGCATATTGCTGCCCAAGTTTTGCAAAACATTGTGAAAAAACAACGCTAGGTTTTAATGATCTTAATGAACATATGCTAGACGTTAGCCCAACAAACAATCCCGTTTATAATTCATAAAAGATTGGCAGCAACTTATTCCCGAATAAGACTTTATCATCAAGGAAGAGTGACGAATATAAAATTATTGACTACATAAGAAAAAGTCATGATAAAACTGTAATATTCAAAGGACAGTAAAAGTATTCATTAATATTATTAAAAACCTATCAATTGTTATTCTCATGTTAATTTATGTTATGCAAATATATTTATACAATAATTACATATCTTTAAAATTGTACCATGATTTCCCTAAATATATCAATAATATTTTCTATTTTACAAAAAAATTATAGGACTAATATTTAAAAAAATTAGCGAATCTTATAAATCGTACTACATAAAAATCTCAGTTTTCATTCTTCATTATGGTTACCAAGTTTTCTTCTCTTCTGTTGTTCATGTTTTCCTTCGGCAGACGCGTTGCGCTTCTAGTTCTTTTATATTTTCTTTGCTCTAAGGGCACTGGTTCAACGTGACCAAATAACAGAATAACAAATAACTACTTTAAAAAAGAACCTCTGATTATGTTCTGGCAAGACGTGAGGGAAACAAACAGGGTGAGATGCCTGGTGAGAGACATTGTAGCTGACAAATATAGAGTTTTAATTAACCAAATGCTTTCCAACTTTTTTTATATATATAGGTTTAAATAAGAATCAATAATTTTTATAATTATGAAAAAAGACAATTTACAAATTCAAACGTAGGAGACAATATCTTTAAACTTGCTCTCTTAAAGATGCGTAATTATTACTTGATTTTGAGCCCCCACCCAGTTTTGTTTTATAAGGTCCATTATACTACCATTTGATTATTATTGAATGGATTTGTTGTACATGTACTGCTGAAGGAATGCAAATGAATAAAGAAAGTGAATATTCTTTGGAGAGAACAAAGTATATGTATTTCCAGTTCAGCGGTTCAGCAAATACTAACATTATATTAATCAAAAACAATAGCATCACTTTGTTAGCAACATTTGTTGTGATGCGCAGTGATGCTACTAAAACATCAAAAAGGGTGATCCATGTCGTCGTGCGCTACACTGCTCCCCCCAGCGAAGACCAAAGGGAAGAGCTGTCTGGAATGGTCACCCATTTTGGAACCTGGCCGGTGGCTTTATCACTCTGCCTGAACGGGATTGTGCGTTGGGCGCTGAAGTGGTAGAGTCCATGGAAACTTGCACCGGTTGATGAGGTTTGGAGGGAAAATGAGTGTTTGATTGCGATGAGCATGGAATGAGTCGGGATATTGAGACGGAGTCCTCCTTGCCATTTAAATCCAGGACGAAATAATCGGAAAATTTCTGCAGGATGCGGTAAGGACCTTTGTAAGGTCTGGACAAAGGAGGCTGTACTTGATCCTGACGGACAAAGGCATGCGAGGCTTGTTTGAGGCGCTGATCATTCGGGGGAGAAGCGGAAACCCGACGAGCCGGAGGAACAAAGATAGCACCTCGAGCTTGATGTTGAGCGAGTTCAACATGTGAAGCAGAGGATGGGTTGTCCGGCGTGTGGACGATGCTGCCTGGAAGACGGAGGGGTTCCCCATATACAGCTTCTGCGGCAGAGCATCCGAGGTCGTCCTTGACCATTGAGCGGTGGCCCAAGAGAACGGCCGGGAGTTGTCTAACCCAAGAAGTAGTGTTGTCATCGGCTGCGGAGAGAGACGCTTTGAGAGTCCTGTGAAAACGTTCAACCATCCCATTGGACTGAGGGTGATAAGACGTGGTTTGAGAGTGCTTCGATCCAAGCAACCGAGCAAATGTAGCCCACAATTCTGACGTAAACTGTCTACCACGGTCCGTCGTGATTGTTTCCGGACAACCAAATCGAGCTACCCATCCGTGCATCATAGCCGCCACGCAAGTTTCAGCTGAGATATCCGAGATTGGAATGGCCTCGGGCCACCTGGTCCACCGGTCGATGATGGTTAGGAGGTAACGGAAACCTTCGCTGACGGGAAGAGGCCCTACAATATCCACGTGGATATGCGAAAACCGCCCCGTAGGAGCCTCGAACTTTTGAATGGGATGATGCGTATGCCGATGGACTTTCGAGGTTTGACATTCTTGACAGGCGTGTACCATACGAGCAATATCTGCCTTGGCCCGGTACCAAACAAAGCGACTGAGGATTATTCGTTGTGTAGCTTTGATGCCCGGGTGTGAAAGTTGGTGCAGACGATTGAAAATTTCTTGACGCCATGAGGAAGGGACGATGGGGCGTGGAGAGCCAGATGACACGTCACAAACGAGGTTGATGCCGTCATGAGGAATATTTTCGATCCTTAGACCGGTGACTGAGGAGGCGTATAGTGGGACATTTGGATCCGAGGCTTGACACTCTGCAAAGTCTGCCCACGAGAGCGGGACCTGGTCAAATGCAGAAGGTAAGCCAGGAATGGCGTTGATGGTCCCGCGCGAAAGGGCATCAGCCACCGGATTATCCTTCCCGCTGACATGACGGAGATCTGTCGTTGCTTCAGCGATTTCGGCGAAGTGTCGGGACTGGCGTCCATTCCAACTCGGATCCTTAGAGAGGATTGCAGTTGTCAGAGGACGGTGATCCGTGAAAATGGTAATGTCTTTTCCCTCAACGAGGTGGCGGAAGTGCCGGATTGCTTCCCGAATAGCAAGTAGCTCCCGATCAAACGTGCTGTAATTTTGTTGCGTTTTGTCTAAGGACTTGCTGAAGAAGGCGATGGGCATCCACGCGTCGTCGACCCAGTGTTCCAAAACAGCACCGATACCGATGTCTGAGGCATCTGCAGAAATGGCAAGGCGAGCGTCCGGAGATGGGTACTGTAGAGTTATAGCGTGTGTGAGGGCATCCTGGAGCGTTTTGAAGGCGGAGGCACACTGAGAGGTCCATACGAAGGGTGTATCCTTGCGGAGTAGGGCGTACAATGGAGTCATGATGCCGCCGCATCCTGGAATGAATCTGTTGTAGTAGTTGACCATACCAAGGAAACGCTGAAGAGCTTTGTCGTCTGAAGGCGAAGGAAATTCTCTAATTGCAGTGACGCGGTCCGGAGCTGGAGTGATTCCAGAGGCTGAGAGTCTGTAGCCGAGGAAATCGATTGTGTCCACGCCGAAAATGCTCTTCCCAGGACTGATGATTAAGCCGAAATCCTGCAAGCGTTGGAAAAGTGCAGTGAGATGCTTTTCGTGGATTTTTGGATCGGAGCTTGCGATCAGAATATCATCGACATAGACAAACACACCCTCGAGGCCACGCGTCACCTCGTCTATGAAACGCTGGAAGGTCTGACCCGCGTTTCGGAGGCCGAATGGCATCCGGACGTATTCAAAGAGTCCAAATGGGGTTATGATTGCCGTTTTATTGATGTCCTCCTCAGCCATTGGAATTTGGTGGTACGCCTTGACCAGATCGATCTTGGAGAAGATAGTGGTGTCTCTCAGATCCCTGATGACATCTTGGATGTGAGGGAGAGGATATCGATCCGGCTCTGTAGAAGCGTTCAATCTCCGGTAGTCCCCGCACGGACGCCAGTCGTCCTTGCCCTTTGGAGCCATGTGCAGCGAAGAAGAATATGGACTGTTGCTGCGCCGAACGATACCAAGCTTCAGAAGTTGGTCGAAATAGGCTTTTGCAACCCGTAGCTTCTCAGGTGAGAGACGTCGTGCTTTGGCGAAACAAGGAGGTCCCGTCGTAGAGATGTGATGACGGACAGCGTGCTTGGCCGGTCGGGAAGCGTCAAAATCGGGGCGTTGGATTGAACGGAATCGTCCCAATAATCGTTCCCAACGCGTGGCATTGCGGGTTAGGACATAATTCATTGACGAGAAGCCATTCGCTGGAAAAAGCGGTGATGAGAGGGCGAGGTCGCATGAACGGATGAGATGGCGACCGTGAAGATCAACCATCAGTCTGCGTTGGCATAAGAGGTCTGCACCGATGATTGGTGCCGCCACATCTGCGACGATGAAGTCCCATTGGATCTGTTTCTCAAATCCAAAGTCCAAAGTGAGAGAGCACCTACCATAAGACTTGATCGGGGACAATGTGGCCGTACAAAGGTTGACTGAGTCCGGACGGAGTTTATTACGGAGGCTTGGGGGAATATCCTTAAGTCGGATGATGGACAAGTCTGCGCCACAATCGATGAGAAAACGCTTTCTACTGTTTTTTTCAACAATGTAGCGTAAATTGGAACCCGGTACGTGGTGTGCTGCTCCGATATTGCTTATGTTGGCCACCGGCGATTGGGTTATTGTAGGCCGGTGGCAATTGCGTTTTTTGAAGCCATGAGAGGTTTGCAAATGTCTGGCGTGAGGCACTTCTGGGCTTTGGCTCCGAAACGGTGGTGGTAGAAGCATAAGTGTTTCTTATCCGGCTTGGGGCTTTTGCTTGAGGCATTGATTGAAACCTGCGGGTTGAGAGAGAGTGAGGTTGCCAGGTCCATGAAGTTATCGAAAGGAACGCTGAACGATCCCTGCAGGAGAGCCTTTGCTGACGGAGGGGCATGTTGGATTATGCTGAATCGTCGAAGATTATCCAATGCTTCCTCTGGTTTGTCATCTTCGAAGGCCACCCGGAATTCAGCATCAGCGGTGATGGGATCGAGAAATCCGGTCTCCAAAGACTCGATAAATCTTTGAACTCGGGCGTAGGCTGGTGGACGGCACCGGGTTAAAATGACACGCTTTATTGTCTGGTAGGCCTCAGGATCCACCGGGTCCTTATCTTCCTCGCGGAGATTGCGCTTAATGGAGGAGTCCCAACACGACGTGACGTAATAGAACTTGGTACGTTCTGATGTTATCCCCTTGTAGGCGAACTGCGCCTCAGCTTGACGGAACCAATCCTTCATATCCAACGATGTGAGTGGTGGGAGGTGAGCGGCGGCTGCGGGGATGGGCGTCTGAACGGCTGCTACAAGAGGGGCTGCGCGAAGGGCCTCGAGTTCCTTGTTTGCGGCGGCGAGCTGAGCTTGTAAATTTTTCATTTCAGTCATGACGGATTTGAGTATGCTAAAGCGGTTTGCGTAGTCCTTGTCGGGGTCACCAATGTACTGCTGAAGGAATGCAAATGAATAAAGAAAGTGAATATTCTTTGGAGAGAACAAAGTATATGTATTTCCAGTTCAGCGGTTCAGCAAATACTAACATTATATTAATCAAAAACAATAGCATCACTTTGTTAGCAACATTTGTTGTGATGCGCAGTGATGCTACTAAAACATCAAAAAGGGTGATCCATGTCGTCGTGCGCTACATACAGAAGGTTAAATAAGCCTTGTAATATTTTATATACTAGAAATATATAGTATCAAAAGAATTAAAGGTATGCAAGTAACTATAACTTTTTTGATAATGAAAGAGATTATTTCTTAATATAAAGAAGTTTACAACAAATAGCTGCGGCTTTTATAAGCTAAATTGTTGCCTTAGCGTAATCAATCAAAAGCAAAATCCCTGCTGCAAAATTTTACCATATCCAGTACAGCTATTCGAAACTGCCCAGACACACCTTAAATGTAATTAAGGGGTACCATAATTGTATTTTTTTGATACATATATCTAGTAGAAAAGGTCACATGTTTTGAATCATTATTAAGTAAGTCTTTACAAATCTCCGATTAAGTCACAAAATAAAATATACATGCGAAAGAAGTGCAATTTAATCATAATTAATATATGCTTCAAAATGGGTTCAATGGTAATATTATGAAATCCTATTTATACGACATCTGAGAAAAAACTTGATAACTTTTAAGGCATCCGCATTGCGGAGTAGAAAAAGAGTTATTAAATAAAAGTTTTTTTAGGAGACTTCACTCAATGATTCTTGGGGATGTCAAAAATGGTTACCGAATACCGATCGATATCGGTATTTGGTAGATTTATTATATATCGACAGTATCGATCGATATTCGGTACGGTAGATTAGAAAGATAAAAAATTTATTTATGTATCTGCTTTTACTTCTTCATATGCATTCCATATCGGACAGTTTATAACAAAGGACAATTAAATGCATCATTTGTTATAATTTATTAGAGATTATTTGAAATTCAATACATACTAATCTTATATAAATTAAATATTTACTTGGATTTTGTACGAAATGGAAGGCTATAGGTTTTTTTATTTACTGTCTCATATTGTCCTATATTAAATGCACTTTCAGGTACTCTAGTATTCAATGCATAGGATAAGCTTATATGAATGCCTATTTATGTATTTGCTCTATAATACTATAAGCTATAGTTGTATATTTATTTTCGAAGTTCAAGTTCTTCACACAAGGGAGTGCTGGGGCAAAGCGACAGTTGAACGATGTTTCTCTGCTATTGAAGGGAATAAGCTCTCTATATATTTATGTCTCTAGGTGAATGCTACAAAAGTCATACTTTCAAATATACCGTACCGATTGGCAATCGGTACGGTATTTGGTAGTTTCTACCGAATATGGTACAATCGGTTCGATATTTGAAATCTACCGTCGGTAGTATCAAATACCGATTTACATTCGGTAGTCGCAGCTCTGATATATATATATATATATATATATATATATATATATATATATATATATATATATATATATATATATATATATATATATATATATATATATATATATATACCAGGCTTGTGAACGGAACGCAAAATTGAACGGCGTTCAGCTGAACGCACGTTCAATGAACGGAACGCTGAACGGAACGCAACTTTTTTTTGAACGCTGAACGTTGAACGCAAAAAAAAGAGTTTTGCGTTCAGCGTTCAATTTTTTCAAACATTTCTTGGACTTTTTTCGGAAAAAATGGTATCACTTTTTTTGAAAATTCTTTTCTAAAAAAAACGTCATCACTACGCAGTATTTTTTTTTTAAATTCTTTTCTAAAAAAACGTCATCACTAAGCAGTACTTTTTTTTGGAAATAAATTATTCTTTTCTAAAAAAAAGTCGTAACTTTTCTGGAAATTATTTCTAAAAAAAAGTCATCACTTTTTTTGGAAATTATTTTCTAAAAAAAAACTTCATCACTTTTTTTTGGAAATTATTTTCTAAAAAAAAAAACGTCGTCACTTTTTTAAAATTTTGAACGCTGAACGCTAACGGAACGCTGAACGCAAAAACATGAACGGTACGCTGAATGGAACGCTAATTATTTTGAACGCTGAACGGAACGCTGAACGCTCACAAGCCTGATATATACACAATAAAGTATAATGGTCTTTTATTCATCTTGTTAAATGCATTAAAGCATGACATAGCAGCGTTTGACTCGCCTAGCCATGTGTTTTTCTGTAAAGTTATTGATTTTGAAAGAGATCTATTATACCGAATATCGTATAATCGGTTCGATACTTGAAATCTACCGTCGGTAGTATCGAATACCGATTTATCATCGGTAGTTGAAGCTCTGATATATATATATATATATATATATATATATATATATATATATATATATATATATATATATATATATATATATATATATATACATATATATATGTATATATAAATAGTCAGAAAATAGTTTTCATTAGTAAAATACAGGTGTGTTCTACTTCTTTATTATAATCGAACCGCGGACGACTTCCAGACTTCATATCACTTCAATTATGCACTTTTAAAATAAAACAACTCAAAAAGTTGTTGAAAGCTTATGAAATATTAAACAATTTACTATACCTTCCATTTCAAAAGAGTCGTTCAACTATTTTCACCTCATTTTTTGCGCTATTTTCAAGTCGAGGTTGAGAGATTTATTCAGTTATATCAATCTTCCGACGTTTATTTATCTTTTATTTTCTATATGTCTTTAGCAGATAAATTGATTTAGTAAGTTTTTAAACTACTTAAGCCTTAAACTTAAACTTCTTTTTGACTCTACACAATTGAAATAAATTTTACTCATATTGGACTAATTATATGTAGTTTTTTTTGCATTACTACTAGAACCTTACTTTAATTACTTACGTATTTAATTTTCTTAAAAATTTATAATTTTTATTTTGTTTCCCATGTGTTCTTTTAAGTTTTATTTATAACTTCAATAAATTTTACTGGCACTATTTCAACTACCAATATAGTCCTAATAAACTACCTTAATTTTTGTTAGTTTGTTTTTAAACCACGGTGCGACTTAAAAGTAAATACATATAAAGTGTCGATCATTTCTGTCATAATTTAAATAAAATAATTTAAAAACAATCGATGATTCAGTGCAAAATTATTCATACTTCCCATTACATTTTTTAAACCTAACCTCGTATCAAACACAAAAAAACTTCAACTTCAAATTGGAATATACAACTTAAATATAAAATAACTAAAAGGTTTTTTGTCCATCTTTGTCCATTTGTTTTTATATGTCCCTTTCATCCATTGTTTATATATTCTTGGTACATTTTTCACTTAATTATTTGTATTCATTGACAATATACGAATAAGAATTTTTATAATAAATCGTAAACATTGCATTTACTCTTTGTGCTCTTTACGAGCTCCAAATTTTAAAAATTTATGTCTTATATGTATATATCAGTTTCCTTAGCATAACAGGTCGGCTGATAAGTCCCGAGACTAACAAAGAAGAAAACATTTTCTCGACAAAATTGGATTTTATTATTCAACACATTTGCCTTCGAGGGCGATACAGCGATTATAGCGATCTTTCAATTTTTCGATTCCACTTTTATAGTAATCTTTCGTCTTATCCGAAAAATAGGCTTCTGTCTCGGCGATTACTCCATCATTGTCCTTAAATTCTTGCCAGCGAGCATTTTCTTCAGGTCTGCAAACAGGAAATAGTCGCTGGAGGTCAGATCTGGAGAGTACGGTGGATGGGGAAGCAATTTGTTGCCCAATTTATTTAATTTAGCCATTGTTTTTATTGACTTGTGACACGGTGCATTGTCTTGGTGAACACAAAACTTTTTTTTCTTCAAATGGGGCCGTTTTTCAACAATTTCATCATTCAAACGCTCCACAAGGCTATATAATAATCGCTGTGATTGTTTTCCCCTTTCAAGATAGTCAATGAATATTATACCGTGTACATCCCAAAATACAGACGCCATAACCTTCCCAGCTGACTGTTGCGTTTTTCATCGCTTTGGATTCGGTTCATCATATGCAGTCCACTCAGCTGACTGTCGATTGAACTCGAGTGAAGTGATGGGCCATGTTTCATCCATTGTCACATATCGACGCAAAAATTCGGATTGATTACGATTGAACAGCTTCAAACATTGCTCAGAATCATCAATTCGTTGTTGTTTTGGTCGATTTTGAGCTCTCGCGGCACCCACTTTGCACAGAGCTTTTGCATGTCCAATATTCATGCACGATATGTCCAACGCGCTCTTCCAATATCTTCCGAGTCTCGGCTATCTGGATCAACTTCACTTTACGGTCATTTTAATCATTTTGTGGATTATTTTTATGTTTTCTGGTGTAACCACCTCTTTTGGGCGTCCACTGCGTTATCATCATTCCTGCTCACACTACCACGTTTGAATTCAGCAAACCATCGACATATGGTTGCTTTCGATGGAGCAGAGTCTGAATAACATTCTTCAAGCCAAGTTTTAGTTTCGACGGTATTTTTTCTCACCAAAAAATATGTTTTATTAACACACGAAAGTCGTCTTTTTCATTTTTTTTACAATAACAAAAGTAGCTTCACTTAAAACGCATATCTCACAAACTAGTTGTCAGACAGCTGTTATATTTATGAATGTATGTTTTGAAGGTTGGTACTAGCTGACAGTCATATGAAAACAAATCCAATGGCGCCATCTATGTGTTAGTCTCGGGACTTATTAGCCAACCTTGTATATCCATTTATTTGTCGAACTATAGCCATAGTATTTAGTGGATACATACTTTATTAATCTTAACAGGTTATGATATCCACAGAGTTGCGACTACCGAAAGTAAATTAATATTTAGAACTGGAAGCCTTTTTACCTGGTGCGAAGAAGTTAAACTTTGCAAAATAAATAAACAACTCCGGAGCTGAAAGCGCATTTAATACCAGACATCGTATAACAGAAGACAGTTAAGGAAATAATTTGTTTTCTATTGCCTTCCATTTCCTTCAAAATCCAAGTGCATAACTGATTATATAAAAACAACATGTATTATATAAATTAAAATGATAAAAATAGCATTTTATTATATATCTACGAATATCGATCGGTGAGGTAGATAAGAAAGAAAGAAAAATCATTTATGTATCTGCTCTGTGATTTCTTCATATGCATTTAGTATCGAACAATATATCACAAAAGACAATTAAGTACATTATTTGTTATTATCTTTTTAGAGATTATTTGAAATTTAATACATGTTGTTTTTATATAAATCAGTTATGCACTCGGATTTTGAATAGAAAACAATTATTTCCTTAACTGTCTTTTGTTATACTGAATACCGAATCGGCGTTACCGAATCCCACCTCTGCATAATCATATTATAAATGTAAATTATTTTATAAAATACATTATAATTTTTATCCTATTGGTGATTAAGTGACCCTTTAGCGCAGTGGTCCCAAACTTTTTCTGCTGGGCATAAGATATTTGCCCCCCCCCCCCCCCAAAAAAAAAAAATAACATACACACGTTTTGTTGTCAGAGTCCATTGCAGTTTATTTCACTCATTGTAATTCAAACCTCAACCCTTTTTCTTGGTTTTTTCCATTTTCTAGCAGTGTTATTTAGTCTACTGCATTTATATTTTCATTCATTCGTTTTTCCTGCGCCCCCCCTGCAATTGTCTGCGCCCCCCCCCCCCCCTAGGAGCGCGCCCCCCACTTTGGGAACCACTGCTTTAGCGAAATTCTTTTATTGTTATTGTATGTAACTTCATTTCTGCTCTAAAATCATATCCCTAACCCTTCAAATACAATAATATATGTGTTTTAAACAGCATTTGCACTAATAATGAAACAATTGGCTGTTGGGTTGAAACCACAATATGCTACGTTGTGAGTAACGAGTACGAGGGCTAATTGACGGTTGATTTAAAGCCCTTGAATACTATAGTATAGGGTCCATTGGCGGATGAGTCTGCGGTTTAAAACGATCACTATGTCAGAAATCTTGTTATCATCCTTATTTTCACGTCGTCTAAAAATATATTGTAGCAATGGAGTTTTGATGGGTGACATCGGTGGTATATCTAATATTTCATATGAATTAGTTTCTTTTTATATTATACTATATGTAAGATACTAGTGAAATACAAGTATATTAGCACATGGGCTGAAAAGTCCCGGGCCTAACACATATATGACGGTATTTTATTGCAATAAACTTTTTATCAGTTAATACTAACCTTCAAAAGACTGCTGTTAAAATTCATAATATTATATTCATTAGTTGTTGGTTATTGTGCTAAGAGTGACGCTAATGTTGTTATTATTGAAACAAGGGATCAAAATGATTTCGTGTTTTAATTTTACACTGCTTCTTGAGGAGAAAAATACTGTTCAAGCGAAGCAATGGCTTGAAAAGTGTTATGGGGATTCCACTCTATCAGAAACAAAAATAAAACGTTGGTTTGCTGACTTCAAATGTGGTCGTAGAGACACCAATGACGCAGAAACGCAGTGGACGTCCAAATGAGGCGGTAACACCAGAAAACATCAAAAAATCCACAAAATTCGCCAGATTTGACTCCCAGCGACTACTGGTTGTTCTCTGACCTGAAAAAAAATGCTCGCCGGTAAGTAATTTCCCACGAATGAAGGGGTTGTCGCTCAAACTGAGGCCTAAGATGGATCGTTCTACAAAAGTGGTATTGAAATGTTAGAGCGGCGCTGGAATGATTGCTTTGCTCTTGATGGAGATTACGTTGATGAGTAAAGCTAATTTCGAACAACAAAAAAAATGTGTTTTCTTTGTTAGGCCTGGGACTTTTCAGCCCATGTGTTACATTGAAAATATTGATTGGCCAATAGGAAGAAAATAGTTCCACAAATTTGCCAAAAAAACAAAAGAAATATATTATCTCGTCAAATTAACTTCTAGTAAGAAAAACATTGTATGCTTGAGGTGTTGCATAGCGAAATTAAGAATATATGAAGTTTTGAATCTGAAGAAAAAATAGATTTCAAAGACGCGAAATTCCTCTCAATAGGAGAGGAATTGTGTTCCATCAGGACAACACCAGGTCACACACATCGTTAGTGACTTGTCACAAGCTCCGGGAGCTTAGTTGGGAGGTTCTTATGCATCCAACTTATAGTCCGGACCTGGCACCAAGTGATTACTACCTGTTCCTGTCTATGGCAAATGATTTTGCTGGTGAAAAATTCGCTTCTAGAGAAGCTTGTGAAAATCGACTGTCCCACTTTTTGCCAATAGGGACGAGGGTTTCTATGAGAGAGGCATTATGAAATTACCTTCAAAATGACAACAAGTTATCGAACAAAACGGTGCATATTTGACCTAAATCGGGTCATTCTAACTATGCAAAATAAAACTTTCGATTTAATAAAAAAATAATGAATTTCTTTTTGTTACACCTATCATATATAGTCCTGATAATTTTATAATCTATTCAATTTACGAAAAAATGAGAATATGTACATAATAAAATGTTGATATTGGAGGAATATTAAGATGCAGCATTTATAAACATGAGAATGTATTTTGTTTATTTGTATGTGTCTGTCATGAAAATATGTTAGATTAGTCATCAATAAATTGCCCTGATATAGTTAGAGGGCTCTCTGAACCATTTAAGAAGTCTTTCAGAGATTAGTATAATGCCTGTCTTCACAGAATATACATATATGAAGATATCTCAACTAATTCAGCTTTTTTGGGCCTGGATAAATTGAGTTTACTCCATATTGTACATTATGGATACACATTATAGCCTTAAATTTACTCAAATGAACCAAAGATATCTTCCACAAGGTTGTCAAAAAAAGAACTTCCCCTCTCGAGAGGGGGTTCTACGCCACCAACATGAAGAGTTGAACACGCGATTACGCTGAGTTAGTGCGCCCCCTCATTTAGCTTCAATATTATTAATTAAATCAGAAGAACTTTAGACTCTCTAGCATGGATTCGACTACTTTATATATCCATCATGACAAGCAATTTTATTAAAACTATGTTTAATAAATATATCATTAATTTGAAGCCCTTCCAAAGCAATTCATATGTTTATTTGTCACGGGACTTGAATCCAGTGTTTTAAGGAAAATATATTATATAAAATAGTTTTTTTCTCTGACAATAACCAAGAAAAGCATGTTACAAATAAGCAGTCAAGCCCACGTGTTCTTACCATGAAAGAAAGTTGGTTTTAAGAACATATTGGAATTAACATAATGCGGAATACAAAGGAGTTATGGCATATACATATTACACATAGGAGAGGAGGTTCTCTATACCCATATATTTCTTTAAAAAGAAGAATATGGTGGAAAAAAACTTTTTAATAAATATCTATTTTTGTATAAAAAATTGGTTTATCTTTTTTTTTGTGTGTGGGAGAGACAGAGAGGGTAAAAAATATATATAATAATGATCATTATAAAATAAGACAAAATAGTGACAATTTTTACTTTTGAGAGGGGGAAGGATGGGGGGGGGGGGAGCATTAAGTTTTAATTAATTCCAACAAAAATATAAAAAGTTTAAAAGATTCTTCTTCAAAGTTTAACGTCACTTTAATGCGGGAAGTTTTTAATAAAAATGAATAATAATAATATTTAAATAATAATTATGGATGCCATCGCACGCACCAAAAACATTTTTCTACAATTGAGAATGACAGATTATTTTTCTTTTTAATTAAAAAATCACAGTTTTGCATCTTCCAGGACTTTTGGCTTGAAGATTCCGTTCATGTAGATGTCGTCGATGCTTAGGTTGTCGAAGGAGGCGTTTTGTGAGAAGGGTCCGGAGTAGTAGTTGACGGCTGCGGGTGGGGGTAGGGGGGGGTGGGGCCATGTAGAAGCCACGGAGGCCTCCGTCTGCGGGAAGGGTGGCGTAGGCCTCCATGCCAAGGGATCTTCGTTGGCCGTAGCCAGAGGCATGGCGTCTTCGGATGGCCTTGAGCTCACGTTTGATGCAAAGGGAGGAGGCGAGGAAGAAAATGCTGGAGAGGAGCGTGAAGGAGAGGCCGATCCAGCTGACGAGGTAGGACCAGCCGATAGAGAACTGGGTCGCGCTCTGAAGATTCTCGGGCCATGTAAGATAAAACTGCAGGCGTTCATCTTTTACCTATTAAAAAATTAATAGAGTTTTTAATATACACATACTGTCAAACGTTTGGTCCTGTTTTTTAATAATTAAGTTTACATATTTCGATATATGTAACATGTATATTCATTGAAAAAATCAACCTACTTTCGAATATGGTTTAAATTTTTTTATTTGTAATTTGCTTAAGTTTCCACGGAGACTTGGGATCCAAATTACCATCCGAATAAATTAACTACTTTTTGAATAACAGGGCATATACATTCTCTAGTATAAGATGTCTTATACTAGAGAATGTATATGCCCTGTTATTCAAAAGTAGTTAATTTATTCGGATGGTAATTTGGATCCCAAGTCTCCGTGGAAACTTAAGCCGGTCAAGTTAAGCTGTGCCTAACTGTTAAGTTGTATAAGGACTAGTATTGTTTATGAAATAGAATTCATGTATAAATTTTATTTATTTTACAGCAGAAATAGTAATTAACTTTGCATACGACTCTACACTCTTATTATTAAAATATGGAGGACAAAATAATGTCCTAAAAATAACACTTGTAGTCAAATATATATATATATATATATATATATATATATATATATATATATATATATATATATATATATATATATATATATATAATATATATATATATAATATATATATATATATATATATATATATATATATATATATATATATATATATATATATATATATATATATATATATATATATATATATATATATATATATATATATATATATATATATATTAGCTTTTGGTATTTCGTACATAACGCCGTGTTGCAAAAAATTCATTAAATAAAGTATAGTATCCAACACCCAAAATAAGACAGTGAAATAATGCAGCTAAATGAAAGCAAAAGTTGTTATGATTTCATTACTTGCTAGTTTAGTTAATACTATTTTATCTAGGGTAGTTCTCAGATACAGGTCCTAGCTTTCATTTAAAAAACAATTAACCTAGAATCTTCCTGATTCTTACTTCAGCTGATTTCAACCTGAGATTATTTTGCTACTTGTTATTTGTGTTCGTTTATTGGTTATTCTAGAGCGTTAAAGGGTTTAACCATAGAGATATAAAAGACATAGAGAGTTTTTGGATTCTTCAGAGAAATACGTCATATTGCCCATATAAACAAATCTTTCTTTCTCTATGATCAGCTTACAATGACGTAGTATAAATTACTTTGTTTATTGTGGACACACAGAAACAACAGAACGCTGTTTCTCTATTATTGAAGGGAATCAGCTCTCTATATCTTTATATCTCTATGGTTTTAATGCTTTAGTTTAATTAACTGAAACATTGTTCTTATCAACCTGTTATAGGTCTTATTTTGGAAGAATGGGATATTATTTTATAATAAATTAGCGGCATTATTTGATAGAGTTTAATATTCTGTTTTGATTAGATAGATTTACAATTGTAAGCAATTGAGTAGAAACGATAAGATCTGCAGTAAGTTGAAAGGCAGTCATTTTCTTTTAGAACTTTTTGCCTATTTGGAAGGATGGAATTGCATCCAGGTGGATATGAATGAGTATTATAGCATCATGCTGCTTTTAAGACTAATGAAGGAGATGTAAGTGAAGATATTTCTCCCACAAAGATTGTACATTCCTCTAAACTTCTATAAAATTTCATCAAGATTATAAAACAAAGATTTTATTCGGTTTTAAAAATATTAAAACTATTAATGCCTAGACATATGTATAACTGCGTTAAGGCTTTTGTTTGTTATCAATATAATCCTCTAAATATGTCGACTATTTAAGAATCTGTTTGTTGTTAACGGCTGATTCACCTGTCTGTTTTTAAAAATATCCAAGTATTTGTAAACCTTGATTATAAGCAAGACACAAGAGTATTTGGAAGGTCCACAGCTTTCCCGCTCAAATAAATCAAAAGCATTACCTTTTGCAGTTCGTAGAATTCAGCCAGATGCCAGAACATCATTCCAAGTCCCCCAGAGAGAAAAGCCAGGAACATGAGTATGGAAGTGGACACCAAATTATCCCCAGAGGCCCTCCAGCAGCCAATCAGGCCAGACACACTCCCCACACCAGTAAACATAAAGTAAGCAATGAATCCCGCAACTGAGGAGCGAATGAAGTGAAACCACAGCTTTGCATTGTGCGTGATCCTGGAGGGAAGAAGGGGTCCATCCATGATCTTCATCTGATAGTCAACATTCGTACACCATTCCTCCACGGGATTGAGGTAGAGCTCCCTTGTATTTGTGGGCGTAGCTCGAATGGGAAGCAGACGCGAAAGAGGCCTCGAACCCGATCAAAGTACCTCAGATCCGTATGTATCCGTTCCTCCACGAGAGAGTCGTTCAGGCTATGCAAATAAGGCCGATTCACTCCAACATGCTGCCAATTGTCCGTTGAGAATGCAATTCCGACCAGGGCAATGCCCACAAGAGAGCTCACAGCTGAGGCACTGAGGCCATAGACACTGCAATACACATTTGACATATTTAAGGATCCTTCTTCCACAGCTTTCAGAGAGACACTGAATGTTATCGGCTCACTGGTGGTGAACTCTTCTCCTACCTGGGAGCTACCTAATGGTAGCCAGTGTCCATTGTCTAGCATGCTCAAAAAAACTCCTTTGAAGAAAAAGAAAAATATCACTCAAAAATGGGTTGTTTTTCAACATGGCACCTATTTGTTCTACCTTAAGAACTCAAATGTGTTTATTCTAACGCACATGCAAGCGATAAATACTCAGGATAAAGTCGCACATAGATGCCCTTATTTGAAAAAATAACAAAGTTTTTCTTTGGCTAATTGATTTTTATTATTTGTTCGGAGATTTATATTAATATGTTACAAAATATATCAAAGAATTCATTTAAATTACAGCTTTTTAAAGGAATTTACAAAAGTAAACATCTGCTCCATGGAACACCCAATGTGAATCCATTGTTATGAAGAGCGATGATATTTTTAACTTTGCACTTTACCCATGTGACAAGTTTTAACTTCTATTGCAGGACTGATAATATCCATCCGACCGACCTGTAGTTTAGTAACTTTATATTTAATGGAATTGAGAAAGGTACGAATTATAAGCCTTATGATATGGCATCATTTTGGTTATAGTTTTGTTCACTAAATTTATCAATAGTATTCTTAAAAAGAAGACACAAAACATCGACTTGATTTTATATTAAACAATTTCTTTGCCTTACATTCAAGTTATTATATGAGCAAGTGGAAGGACCTCTTTCCGAGATAGATTATAAATAACATCATTATCGTCAATGTGGCTTATGATTATAATATTGATTATTATTTGTGTATATTATGGATCTCAAACTTCCAACACTACTCTAGGATCCATGCTTGAAATAAATAAACTAGTAGATAAAGTTAGTGATTTGATTACGGAGAAAGGAAAAGTTGAAACTATTAATATTTTAATCTTTTTTTAAAGAACAGATAATTAACATATAGACTTTCCGGGGAAGTCCATTTTGAAAGCAATAGAAGTATTTTTGTTGTTATTTAATTTATTTTAATAATACTGTTAAAATGTTTAATTTGTTAAATATATGGATCTTGTTTCATACTATTCTTGTAAGGGTCAAAGTCCTTGGTTACATTCTCACCATTTCACTTTTTAAAAGTGAGAGTACTCTTTAATGTGCATTCTTTTAAAAACATTTTTTATGAATAATAATTTTTTTTGCTGAGTTACAGTTTTTCCTAAGAGATAAACCCAATTTTTTTGTATAGTAGCCAAACTTTTTTGTAAAGTCAATGGGCTTATATTATGTACGATATGTATGTTAAGAAATAGAATAAAATATGTTGTTGGTATTTACCCAAAAAAAAATATTGAGATCGAATCCAAAGAACCATATACGACTCTTGATCTACTCCTTGTTAACTATCTACCACTTCTATTAAATCATTTTGTGACCATCTACCTATTCAAATTCCCAACTAATAGAATGCTCTTATCGAGATTATAAAAATGATATTAAACGAAATATAGTTTATTCGGTTGTAAGAAGAGGAAATGGTCAAAAATCAAAGAAGTAGTAAGGGCCAGGTTTGTGGGCGTTCGCAACCTTAGCCCGTTCGCCTGTTTGATTTGATTTTTCCCCGTTTAAGCGTTCGTCTGTTTAAAAAAATATCAATTACTTTAATTTGTTCCTATTTCAAATTTGTAAAAAAATCCATGGTAAAGAAACGTTGACACTTAATCCAGAATGACTCAAAGTAAATTCAATTGCACTTCTGTTTTTAAAAAGAAAAACGTCCCTACTTTTTTTCTGGAGTGACATAAGAAACTTTGATTAACTTATTGTATTAAAAAAAACGTTCACACTTTTCGCACACAAAAAGTATCTTTTAAAAACATAATATAAATTGAACAGACGAACGCCAACAACAAAAAATCCGTTCATTTATAAATGTTTAATTAAAAACGACAATTAGGTACAGAAAACAAACAATAAATACATAAATACAACCATAAGTTAAAAATAATTTTCTTCTCAGAAATAGAATATGAAATTATTTTTCTCATATCTCGTATGATATATATCATAATGTTCGTATTTCTTTAAGTTTGTTAATTAACTCATTAGAAAAGGGAAATATATATAACAATAATAAGTTTGTTATTATAATATTATATTATAATAAGGAAAAAGCCCATGGAGGAGTATCTTCTAAAAGCCTTTTTGCTTTTGTGTCAATTTAATTTATTTCGCAATAAAGGTTAGCTCCTAGACAGTTTATTACCGGCTGATACCGGATTGAGTTCCGGTGTGGTGGGGCTGATCTAGGAGTTAAACAAACAAGTTTATTGTTAATTTGAAACCTACTTTGCATGTTAAAAAATATATATGTTAAAGTAGGATGTAAAGGGAGTAATCAGTAGGACTGGGTAGGATGGAGCCAAAATAAAACCTTCCAGCTGGTTCCCAAACCATCAAACTTTTCATATAAAGAACATGGAACTATTTCCGAAAAAAAATTATGTATTCTTACATATTTAATCCACACACCAATAGGATTATTTGTACTAAAAAATGAATTGCCCAAGTCCCTCCCTAAGATGGTTTATTTTGTTAAATTTGGTCGAGACAGGAGATTTGAATTTATTCAAAATAAATTTTACTCTCCCCCCAGTGCTCAATATTTGGAAGAATGTTGTTTTTTCTTAAATGAATAGCAAAAGACCTCAACCAATTGACAAAAAAATGGGGTTTAGAGTATATTATAGTATGCAACAACCAGGCTTGTGGCCGTTCGCAACCTTAGCGAACTGTCTGTTCGCCCGTTCGATTTGAAAAAAATCCGTTCAGACGTTCGACCGTTCAATTTTTAGCTTTCTTCGTTCGTTTTGCCGTTCCTTCGGCTGTTGAAAAAGTATCAATATTTATTATTTCAAATTTGAAAAAATCCATTATAAAAAACCTCCTTACTTTTATCCCAGAATGACTCGCAGTAATTTCAATTGCACTGATTTTTGTTTAAAAAAAGCGTCTTCACTTTTTTTCTGAATTGACATAAGAAACATTGATTTAACTTCTTTTATAAAGAACGTCTTCACCAGACTTGTTGATTTGTCGTTCATTTGTTATCGCTCGTCGTTCTTTGTTTATCGTTCGCGAACAATGAACGACGAACGACAACAAAAAATTCCTATCGTTTGTCGTTCGTTTTTGGCGCCAAAAAAAAGACAAACACTTTTCTTTTTCTTGTGAAAATTTCCCTTCTAAAAAATGTCATCACTTTTTTCAGAATGACGAGAAAAAAATTACTTTCTTAAAAAACGTCGTCAATTTTTTTAAGAATGACGAAGGACAAACAAATGATGAACAAGAACGATTCAATCTTAAAACGACGATGAACGACGAACGATAACTTTTAGTGAACGACAAACGACCCACGAACGACAATTTTTGCGAACGTCAACAAGTCTGCTCTACACTTTGAAAACAATATAAATTGAACGGACAAACGCCAACAAAAAAAAATCCGTTCGTCTGTTTATTTATATTCCATTCAGGCGTTTGATTTGGACCGTGCGTTCGCGAACGGTGTTAGTTTTTCTGTTCAATCCACAACCCTGGTAACAACTATTCGCACAGTTCTGAGGCCAAAGACCCCTACACCCAAAAAAAAAATCGGAGATACGAGTTTCTCGAGTTTTTCTAAAGAGCCCCGCTTGGAGTTTTGAATGAGGAACCTACATAAAACCTGGTTCAGTAAATATATCGTATGATACTGGTTTTAATCGGGGTAATTTCGGAAAATATTACCAACAATTGACATTTTTTAAATGAAAGGATCAATAGTTTTCACATTCAACTGTTTTATCGTATCAACTATCTTTTGTTTTCTAAAGAAAAGTATCCGTATAATTATATATAACGTATATATCATGTGATATAGGGAGCAATAATGTTTAAAAATGAGATACATATATCTAAAAATTTGCTTACAAATACGGGGTTGAATATATTTGTCCTGGTCGTATTATACTTCAAAAAAGAGAAAGTCGAAGCAATAACCTGTTTCATCTCTGACGTCACAGCAATAACCTATGACGTAAATATATACATAATATATATCTACACACAGTAAGCCCCTAACCTCACTCTAGAAAATCTTATAACTGTATAATTATAAAAGTACTTAAAATTGTATAACTACAATATTAATTCATCATTAAAAATACTACATATAATTTAAAATTATTTTTTTCTACGTCACTCACTAAATATATAAATGTAGACAAATAAAGTTCCTTCTATGTTTGGAACTAATGCTAGTTAAAATTGTCTCTATTATGGTTGTATAGATATAGGTATATGGTTTATTGTAATGCATATGTGTATAATGTGAAACAGCAATAAATTCTTTTCAACTATAAAATATGGTTGTATAGAGTCTTTGATTATAAAACAAGGGATTCAAAGGCGTTGGGATTATATTTACATATAGGTAAAACTATGAGGATACATAAAGTCATCGATAGGTTGACGAGATTTTCTTGCATCATCCCATATTGGTTAATTCAATATAGTCTTTACATTCCACAGTTCTGAATTTCGACATATATATATATATATATATATATATATATATATATATATATATATATATATATATATATATATATATATATATATATATATATATATATATATATATATATATATATATATATATAAAACAGAGCAAAGGTATAATTTAAAATTATTTCATTCATTAAGAATTTCATTTCGAATAACAAAAATTTATAATTTTTGTTATTCGAAATGAAATTCTCCTAAGAATTATATAAAAATATAATTAATCTACTGAATTTAACTGATCAAAACAAGACAAATATATGAGACTGAGTCGTCTTTTATCTCATAGATTTGAACTAATGAGATGTCCTTCCTCTTGGACTACATTCCAATCCCCTCCTTCATTGTCATGTGTAAGTACTTGGAGATAGTGATTATAATAATAAAGGAATTTTAATCCAACAGCTCAACAACCTTTATTCAGTATCATTACTTGATAGTTTGAATCACTCGTCGGACATATGTACAAAGAATAAAAACAATCTTTTGTTTACTCTAACTCACAATTATAATACTACGGGCTAATGTACTCTATATTTGGTTTATAGTATCTCTTTTGTTTTGATAAGGTACAATCAGCAGTTGTCACAATTAAATATATATATTTTTTAAATACTATACAAATAATAGTTTTCTATGAATAGATCATAAAATACTTATATGCCCAAATGTTTTCGGGCTAGGATTTTACCCTAGTGTATAGAGATCATCTTGTGAAAGTTTGAACGAAATACAATAGCGTAAAGTGTTTCCTCAACGAACTCAAACGTTATGTTGTAAACTTATGTAGTAATTTTACCACCATTCGATCGCCTTTCATGTCCTCAATATAAATGCTATTTTCAAATAACTGAGCGCAAAATATAGGTAAGATCATAAGGATTTCAAATTAGTTTTGTCTATTATATACGTACAAAATTAAACGAGTAATTGAAGATTAGAAATATATATTTTGCTAGAAAATACCCAAAAATGGCTATTTCAAATTCAATGACGTTACATCAAACCTTAAATAGATTCATGTATAGTTACATAGTTGTGCATATTGTAATAGTCTTTATTGGAATATTATCTTTAAGCACATAAATCATCTATTTTGTGATTGTAAAGAAACTCTCTAGGACTCTTTATGAGATTGGAATCCGTGCGAATCGTAAGTTATATTTAACCATAAAAAAGTAAGATTTATAAGAAAAAATATTTTTTTCTCATGTTATGTATATTTTTTGAATATGTAATAATTTTAGAAGCCTCAAGTAGTGAGTTCATATATGAAGTTAGCTTATCAAAATTAGATCCATTTCTTAGCAGCTTAACAAAAAATGTCTATTTCATGGATGTAAACTTTTTTGCGGTAATGGAAGGTTAATTTTTTTAATGTTTTCAAGTGTAATAAGAACATTTGACATTCAATTTTCTTATTTCACTAAATTGTATAGGGTTTAGTGATACATTCGGAATCGAAAAAAATATAATATTTTATATAATATAATTTTTATAAATATAAGGTGTATCTCCTGCCCTTGTCCACCTTGTTCATCCAGGACACCACTATGTCCCTCAGCACCTCCAGGTAGACTATTTGGTTGATACTGAGGCCCACGGAGAAGAAGTGGGGGCCGTTGGAGGAGATCACGCCCAGGACCATGACTGAGGCCGGGTTCTTGGACTTGGATTTTTTAAAAATCATAGAAGTCAATATTGTCCATGATGTAGATTCTTCTCGTAAAAACTTTCTTTAAGGTGTAGAGATATTGTGCCGATAGTGAAGAATATGGTTAACCACGTCATAGGCGTAATTCTACGAACCGTCCTGGGTATCGGGGATCCTTAGAGAACAATATGTCGCGGCCGCGAAAATAAAAATAGACCACAAGTGGATTACACTTACAGGTCTGTCACATGCGAAATACTTACCAAGATATGCCTTACAGTTGCTGATGGCAGCATTTATCGCTTTGCCTCCACGTTATATTATCCCAGAGAAACGGTTCCACACCACAAAGTAAAAGGTCATTAAGGAGGCCGGATCTATGTTTTATAAAATCTTGATTTAAAATAAGGAAAGACTTGAAAAATAAATAACACTGGGCATTCAACAAAAGCGTGAACAACGTCAGTATAATATTTTCCACAGACTTTACAAGGGCGAAAGAATTGTAGGAGTCCAGCAAAGATCTGGTACTGTGACATGAATATATTTCTATCATTCACGCCCCCAGAGAGCTTATTATCACCTTATCCCATGAGGAAGAAATATCTATAACTTTTTATGTTTATTTAAAATCATCCCATCATTGGAGCATTCATTCGTTCTAGCTGTTAATTTAAAAAACCATGGAGTAAGGTGTAGTTGATGAAAAGCAGATCGCTTCAAAGGAAACACGAACTTTCCCGTATTGAAGATGGAGTTTATTCATTTAGTGAAAAAATATTTTGAAGAATTGCAGTCGTTTGAAGTTCTTTTGGACATGTAAGGTTTGTAAAAAGGGCACTTTTTGGTATTTCTGGCGAATAATGTCGATGGTCCAGCTAGAATCGAAACAAGGTGTTAAAAAACACACCTGAGCTCGAGGTTGCTTAGGAGGGAAGAAACATTTGGTTGATTTTTATGCAGATGATGTCTCTCTCATGGCGGAAGGTAATTCCAGGCTTGTGGGCGTTCGCAACCTTAGCGTACGGCCGTTCGATTTGAAGTTTTTTGTTCAGGCATTCGTCCGTTCGTTTTTTTAGCGTTCGTCCGTTCATTTTTTTAGCGTTCGTCCGTTTGTTTTGCCGTTCGCCGTTCGATTTGAAAAAAATCTGTTCAGGCGTTTGTCCGTTCATTTATAGCACTCGTCGGTTCGTTGAAAAAATATCAATTATTTCCTATTTAATTTTGAAAACATTTCATTATTACTCACTTTTATTCCAGAATGATTCTCAATAATTTCAATTTTGCACTTCTTTTTGTAAAAAAAAACGTCTTCACTTTTTTCTGAAGATACCTAAGAAAAATTGATTGAACTTCTTTTATTAAAAAAACGTCCACCCTTTTAAAAACAATATAAATTGAACGGACGAACGCCAACAAAAAAAATCCGTTCGTCCGTTCATTTATATTCCGTTCAGGCGTTCGATTTTGAAAGTGCGTTAGCGAACTGTGTTCGTTTTTTCGTTCAATCCTGGGTAATTTAAAATCCTAAATGCATAAGAAAATCGAAATAGTGCCCTCTTACTTGCAAAAATTCTCTTAAATGTGGGGTTTTAAAATAAACGAAGAAAAGACTTCAATGCCAAAGTCCCCGTACTTCCGAATAAGGGACCTACAAAATTGTTCCACTATCACAACGGAAAGAAAAGGAGAAGCCGGACACCCTTACCTACAACTTCTATTAGAAAGGATCACTAAGTCCTTCATTGATGCAGAGAGTCGAAGAACAAAGCTCTCATATATTTTTTTATCGTCTCGGAAGATACTTCCTAATTGCTCGTATATATTTTTTGAAAATAGAATCAAAAGCATTTGTAAAATCTATTCCTATGATTGCTTATGAGACAAACGGGTCACGAACCCAAAATAAATAGTAAAATATGTATATAGAGAATGCACATATACCGATATGTCAGATAGAGTTTTATGTTGCTTGGGCTCTAGAGTCCTGCAAGTCAGGAAAATGAAGTCAAAAGTTGCTTAAACCCAACGTCAATTGTAAAAGTACGCATAAAAAGACATATAAGTGATATTTTGTGATCCTTGAGTACCGTCACTTACTTTTCAGCTTAAAGTACTTGTACCCTAATTATGGAAACCAGTGATTTAATTAATTAATTAATTAATTATGCAGAATAAAAATAATTATATGTTCGATTTTCGAGTTTTGATTGGGTTCACTCGTTTCAAGCTGATCCATTTAGCTGTGGTTTCATAGAACGATAAAATGAGTTATAAAAGATAACCATCACTGAGGTTAATTTTTTATCACTAAATTTTATAAAAGTTTATTGTTAATTCCCCCCTTTCCCTAGAAAATAAATGTTGAAATTGGATTGAATATATCCCCCCCTACCATTCTACAAACAATCTCTCCAAATGGAGTGATTGCATTCCTCCCCGTTAATTTATCGTTATGTCATCGTTTGTCAATATATTTTTACTTTATCGTAAATTAAGCTTTGAACTATAATCGTTTCTTGTGCCTATATGGTTCGATAGAATTGCAATATCCGACTGGATATAAATAAGCCTATCAGCGCGTAAATTAGTCCCTCGAACCTAGGATCTGATTAATGAGTTAGACTAAAAATGACCATCCCTCTCGGAATTCGAACCTGCGCCACACAAATATTAAAAGTTGAACACGCCTTAACTTTCAAGGCTATCGCACTCCCCTATAAATTACTGGTTTATCGATATAACATGTGCAAAAAAAGTTATAGCAGATCCTGTTTACCGGTTGGTAAGTATAGTACTTTTGATTACAGTATATATTCCATATAAATACAGGAAAAATATTACAATTAGATTGTTTGAAATGAATGTCAAATGATCGGCATTTCATGGGACGATAATGATCATAACTTTGAACGAAACAAAAATAGATTGGACCGAACGCTTTACACCATAATCAACTTTTTTCTTAATCTATTTTTGCAAATTATGAATGATCATTTGAAATGACATGATATGCAAGAGCACACGTCGTTGATAAAATCCATAAAAATATAATATATATTATGATGTATCTGGATACAATGTATTTATATCTCTTACATAAATATAAAAAGTTGTAGTGTTATGTATAAAATGAAAATATTATGTAATAAAGAATAAAAGTACGTTTAATCGAATTTCGCTATTTTTATTTTTTGTGGCAAACCAAAGCAATTTATTTTCTAATAAAATTATTAACATATTTATATATTTCATCCATTCAAGTAGATAACCGCTACGGAGAAAAGCGTGGGTTACCATGAAAAGCAGAGAACATGTGAATTTTAGCTTCATTTTTTATTGGAGCCAATTTGAGCAATGGTTCTATATTAGTATTTAGTACCTGCAAAAATTGCTCTATTTTGAACATTTAACTTCCATGCTTCTTATTTGCGTAGGTCAGGGGTTTGCAACCCACGGCTATAGAGCCGCATGCGGCTCTTAAGAGCTGCCTAGTGGCTCCTTGGAAATATTATAAAGTTTAAAAAAAGATGGGGTAGGAAAATATATAGTACCATAAGTTGCACCGAATGATTGTTATATAAGGCATTTATTTTTTTGCGGCTCCAGACACTTTATTATTATTATTTTGAACCCGTATGGTTCTTTCAACATTTTGTATTGCCCACCCCTGGCGTAGGGCAATATACAGTCTGAATGGGTTGTTTTATATTATTGCACCCACTTTCACCAGAGAGCATTTTAATCATGATATGGAACACTCAAGGGTCAGAAAGTCTAAATTTCAAATTATTGCTTTATAGACTCTGATTTAAAGTAAAAGAAAGTCCTCCCTATTAAGCCTTTATTTAACTGGCCTGAGTGTATGCTGGAGGCTTGATAGCTAAATTAGGGCAATTTGAAAGTAAGTTAAGGAATGTCAGAACTATGAACATGTATTTTACTATTTCAGAAATAGGTCATTTGATCTGTGCATTTCCATACAAAACTTATTTGTTCCTTTTGTAAGATTTTAATTACTTTAATTAATTACTTTATTTTATGAATCATTCATTTTAATATCAACAGTAAAAATAATATATAGAGTTAAAGGGTTCCAAAATCGCCTCATGTACATAGAGCTAAATTCAATATAAATTATAAACCCTTACATCGGAAAGTGGTATTATAACTAACCTTCTTTATCACCTGCGACTAAGTAAACATATTAAAAAACAGTATTCTTTTCAGTATATATATTTGTGAGTTATTGGACGGTGACCAATTAATTGTTGGCTTATTTTGACTGACAATAAAATATTTATCATCAACTCGTAGATATATAATCCTTCCTTCCGTCTTTTTTATCCATTTGCGTGGATTGAAGCTGTTAACTTCATTCCGAAACAATATTCGACATCAGTTTCAATTATATTTGAACAAGCGTATTACACTCATCAAATTATATTTCAAGAAATAACTCCATTGTCAAGGAGCTCCTCTAAGAAATCCAAATAGGATCCATCCGATGGAGAAATCATTTTAAAGTGATTGAGTGCATGCGGCAAATTTGTCTCATTTACAAAATTCCCGGATACGGCAATGGAGTCTTCCATATTATGAACAATATGAGGCCATCCATATGGAACAAAGAGAAGCTCCCCTTCCTCGAGGACAATCTCTTTCCGCGGTAGAGTCTTTATCTTACTCTCAGGGATGTGAGCAAAGCTGGGGTCCAGAGAGGAGTGATACATGGGTCCAAGGTGAGGAAGAGCAGTCGGATGAAAGAACGTCCACTTCTTTCGTCCCTTATGGAGATACATCCAAAAATGTGATTGGAAGGCATCCACATGACACCGAGACCCCATGCCAGTTCGTGCCACAAACAGACTTGGCCAACTATTTCGGTAGAGCCCACTACATTTAAGAATGTCTCCTTCAAGGAATATCCGTGGGGTCTCAAAGGTCAGTTCTCCATTTGGGCAATGGAGTGGAAGTCCCCAGTCAAAGAGATACTCTGTATCAGATCGAGACTCAAAAACTCTTTCACAGAGGTCACTCTTGAGGGCACAAGACAGGCCCACTCATCTGAAAGCCTCCTCTGTTCTCTTAAGCTCAACGTCTTTTAGTCCTATCCTCTCTATAAGCGTAGCCTCATTCCATTTTAACCCAGGAAAGCCTTTAATTACTACTGGGATGCTCGTTGGCAATAATCGTTTTTAAAGATCTTTGTGGTCAACTCCTCATAGTCTCTTATCTCTACCCCTTCAAAAGGAATCTCAAGTTCATATTTGAACTTAATCTAGTGTTTTTCATTTGCATTTGGAAGCAATAAAAGGTATAGAGAGCATCATTTTCCTCATCACTCAAATTACGAATAAATCGAATGTACTCGATCGTGCTCAGGGATTCTCTAACCCCTGGGTCCAAGCCCATAAGATCAATTGCCTTTTTATGCTTTTAAAAGCCTTGGAAAACTCCTTTACGGCGGAATAATAGCCAGAGAGTAATATATAAAAGTTGGAATTCCTTTCGTCCGAAGAGTTAAGGTGAGCCTGGATTCGTTCCTTGAGGAACTCTTGTCCCTTGGCGGAAGAACGGATGTAGTTGAGCTTTCCTCGATTGCTTTAATGCTCTCTGGAATAGAGCCTTGATGGAAGGAGTCCTTTTGATCCATTTGCAAGCTCTTGAGTCTCATTAGCAATCGTCATTCTGAAGAACTCGTAGGAAAAGGAAAACTATGGGTGTCGGGAAAGTTGTATAGAGGGCAATAAATTGATTTAGCCAAGCGAATACTGAAAAAGTGATCAACATCAGATTGACTGTGGGCAAAAACGTGGTAGCTGCTTTAAAGTGGTAAAAATAAAAGAAATATAGGTTGAGAGATCATTTCACAATGTTGCGTGAATAAATTTGAATAAAGTGAGGCTTCTTTAAGTGTAGAGTTAAAAGGGGTATAAAAAGGGAATTTAGATATTTTTTACAAGATTGAGTAAAAATATTAGCAAAAATATGAAGATTCCACCTCTTAATTTATAACTTTTTATTATGTATTATTATAAAATCCATAATTATTTACATATGTCTAACAAAATATATATATATAATTTTCCATCTATACCTAAATATAACAATATATCCACTTACATATATCCACAATTGGTACTGATTTGATAATAAACAGAAATGATGAAGGGGATAAATATAATTTTTTTTATTACCTATTTTATAAAGAAAAATAAAATACACAACTGGGTTTGCCTTTTGCATCTAATATTCTTAAATGGATCCAAAGCCATTTAATGGAAGAAAAAATGTAAGCCTTCATAAAAAAAAATCAAATGTTCAATACAATTGTAATTAATAGAGGGAATTACGTTGACGCAAGAATAGGGCCTATTGCGTCATCGGTAAATGGAATTATATTAATCACTCTCTTAATAGTGTAATGTCGTAATATAATTTTAAAAATACATTATCGAATAAAAATCATAGATCTGTGGAATTAATATAAATATTTAAGGAAAACAATAATTGTAATAAAAATGAATATATGTTTTACATCTATTGTGTGGCATTATTATTTATCATTAGTTTATATTCTCAATTTCCTAAAAGTAATAATAATAAAAGATATCGGGGGAAATACTATAACAAATTATGAACAATTACTTATTATATATAACTATAATTATTTATCTCTTATTGATGATGAGCTCATGCTGTTTTTTTAGAATGTAGGCTCTAGCATCAGGGTTGTTGATTTTTTGATTTTTTTCAAAAAAATCGGATTTTTTGATTTAAATCAGATTTTTTTTTTTAATTGATAACCTATTTTATGAACAAAAATCTTTTTTCAATGTGTAAATTTTGTCAATACTTTAAATTTTAACCATACTTTAATTTTAACTTTTTAAAACATGCCCAATATACATATAGGCCTACCTATTACTCAGGGGACTTTAAATGCTGTCTTTGATTAAATTCTAGTTGCCTTATTTAATGATTTCATTTTAATAAAGAATGCAAAGGAGTAAACAATAAAATTACAGAACTTCAAAGGCCTTGTAATGAGTCATACTCGCTAATCACGTGACAGTTCGAAATCCAAGCGAGGATCGAAGAGTCATGACAATTTTCTACCTTAAAAAATTACTGGGTGGAGCTGCCAACGGCTGATCAAAGATGACTACAAGATGGATCACTCTCGATTTTAATCATTGATTATAAAATGTCTTTGGAAAAAAACTTAATTTAGATCGCAATCCAAATTGCTTGATTTAAATCAAATAATTCTAACTCAAAGCTTAATATGATATATTATATGATATAGGCCTATAGTCTGAGGCTATAGATATAATGAAAAAGGCACTGCTCTACTATTAAGAAGACCGACATGAAAGTGTTGTTTCTGTCATGAGAATTAGAAGCATAAAATTAAATATCAATTTTATTTATTGAAAAAAAAAACATGAATTGATTTAAATCAATGATTTTAATTGGAAATCCACTTGATTTAAATCGCGATTTAAATCAATGATTTAAATCAGCCTGATTTAAATCAAACAACCCTGTCTAGCATTGAGGTAAAATCAAAGTTCTATTCACTACTGAACATTTTTTTCTTTGAATAATATTCCCTCCTGGTACAGCGTTCAATGTTTGTGAGCCTCTTTTTATTTCCAAACTCTATAAGTTCTATTCATACTGAACATTTTTTTCTTACAATAATTTTCCCCTCCTGGATCAGCGTTCAATGTTTGTGAGTCCCTTTTTATTTCCGAACTCTATTTAAGCGTATTTAATCTATATACATAATTTTTAGTAAATTCCTCACGTTTTATATCATTAAATAATATGAATACCAGGCTTGTGAGCGTTCGGAACCTTAGCATTCGTCCGTTCATTTTGAAAAATAAAAAACCCGTTGACATTCGTCCATTCAATATTGTAGCTTTCGTTGAAATGATTCCAATATAAAAAGTGTCTTCACTTTTATCTCAGAATGACTCGCAGTATTTTCAATTGCACTTGTTTTTGTAAAAAAGTCTTCACTTCTTTCCTAAAGTTACATCAGAAACATTGACTGAACTTATTTTATAAAAAAAACCATTGGCACTTGTGAAAACAATATAAATTGAGCGGACGAACGGCAACATAAAAAAAGATTCCGTTCGTCCGTTTAGGCGTTCGATTTTGAACGTTCACGAACGGCGTTCGTTTTCTCGTGCAATCCACAACCCTGATGAATACTTATTAATTATTGCCAATGATTAAACCTATAAGAAAATTAGGGACCCTTAATCCAAAATGAAGAAATACGTCATATTTAGGCGGGAAGGAAAGGGAGAATTAAGTTGCCCACTCACGAAACCTCATAAATAAATAAATTCCACAACTTTAAAGCAACTTCAAAGTTTATATTTCGGATTATATTCCTAACGGATCACAATCAAGGAAGTCATATTTCATGAGTTTGCTGAATGAATCAATTCAAAGAACACTTAAATATATGAGTGTGTGAGATAGAGAGACGACAGAGTGCAATGAAAAAGAAAGAAGCATAATGAATTTATATGATCAAGAGGGGTGGGGGATAGACAAAGATGATGTTGTGACTGACAACAGCAGCAGCATTTAGTGGAGCCGTTATTAATCATGGATATAGCAGATATATGATGACGAAGGCTACTACTTTGAGTTATTAATAATCATTAAAAACAACTTAAATTAATATGAAGCCAAATCAGAGAAATGAGAGGTAACACAACACCATATATAAGAGGGGAGGAGCAGCGTATTTGGAATGCAAATGTATCTTTGAAGAAGCAAAACTTCATGGATGATGATGGTCTCTCTGGAAGAGGGGGGGGGGGGGGGTCGCCATTTTTTGACACATCCCATAAGAGATATGCAAATATCAAGACGGGCACACACACACATATATATATAGATTAATTCTTTACAAAACTTTGGCTTTTTGTGATGCCCCGAACAACAAATCATGAGAGGGGGAGAAATAAGAATACTGATAAGTATGGTTTGAAGGAAAATAAGGAAAATAATCATAGTAATATTCTAGCCAGGATCTTTTTTTTAATTCGGGGGGGGGGGGGGGGGGGGGAGTTTGACGTCCATCTTTGTTAAATGCCCGTTTCAATCAAGAGAAAACATTATTTGGAAATAATAGAGGGAAGAAAAAAATGCTATTTGGAAAAGAAGAAGGTTCGTCATTCATCAGAGAGGAGAGCGATTGAGGTTTCCGATGGTGTAGGAGGAGGATGAAGGAGGTGAATAATTAATTGTGGATAAATAGGAGCTTCCTCCTATTCCATTATTCATGATGTCCATTGGTCTTTCAGAAGATCCTCGGTGGGAGCCTCCACGGCCTCCGCGACCTCTGAACTCCTTGTCTCCGCCTCTATAATGACCATTGACCCCACGAGGTCGGTTCCGACGATAACTGCCTCGACCAGAGCGATACTCGTTGCCTGGAATAAAGGAAATTATATTGTTAGAAAGACCGATTCATAAGGATGCTGTTGCTGCCTTCTTTCCCAGCTGCTGTTATATTAGGACGGCTTGGATTCGGAGAAGAGGAGGAGATAAAGTCATCCCCAAGTAAAGAGCCTACAAAAAGTACAGCTGTTAGCTTATCTAACCCAAGAGAGAGGAAAAACAAAAGCTCTACAGAGGGCATTTGTAGTTCAAGATTAAGAATTTTACAATGAAAGGACATTCCTCCCTCCTCCCATTTCAAAAGACTTGTGTCAATAACAACTTCTTAGGCTATTAAGTTATAAGCAAAACTATCGTCACTGAGGGCCAAAGTTTGCATTTGCAATATGAATTAACACATACCAAAAATATATAAAAACCTAATTGGCAGCCATTTTGAGGATTAGTAGACTGACTTACTACCACCCCACCTTTCAAATGTATTCCCCTTTACCTCTCTCACCTCTATATCCTCCACGTCCACGGTACCGATTATGTTCTCTGGGCTCGGCTTCGCTTCCCTCAGACCAATCCTCAATGGTAGGATGCGCTTGGTGATGATGATGCTGCTGTTGAACTGTTCCCTGCTGCGAATGGTGATGGTTGTTGCTATGATTGTTATTGGGGGGATGATGGTGGTGGTTGTTGTGATGGTTGTTGCTATTATTGGAATGATGATGAGCGTTGTGGTGATATTGTGAGGGATGATGTTGCTGTCCCTTCTCCATATGCTTTTCATTCTTAATGTTATTCATGTTGTTATGGGACTGTTGTTGATGTTGCTGCTGGTTGTTGTTGTTGATGATGATAGCCTGATGGTTGGCCATTTCCTCATTATTAGGGGGGTTGTTGCTGCTGTAGGCAGGTGGATGAAAGGGCGGCATGGTGTAGAGTGGCGTGGGTGCTCCGTTGAATACTGCCATGGGTGAGGTTTGCACAACAACAACGGCGGGGTCCATGTTAATGGGATCAATGGTGGACTCTTGAAGGAAGTTGAACTCTTCTTGAGGGGGAGGGGCACTGGGCGGGGCTGCTGAATTCTCCATGAGGACGACGCCATCGCTCATGGTGGGAGAAGAGGAGGACTGATGCTGAGTAGGATGTTGCTGTTGCTCTTCTCCTCCACTCACTGATGGCTGGCTGGTGACTTCTTCCACCTCCTGGACTTCCTCCGCGACTTCAGTATCTTCCTTGACTTCGTCTTCTTGCTCTTCTTGGATCTGTTCTTGTTGCTGTTGCTTCTGGAGTTCCTCTCGGGCTTGTTCTTCTTCCTTCTCTAATTGGCTTGCCTCTGCAGCAGCGTCGTCCAGGGCGTTGTCCAGGGCGGTAAAGCCTTCCTTGAGCTCGGCGTAGTTGAGGGACGCGATTTTCTTGGTGGTCTTCCCATCGATGAGAGCTAGGAAGTGCTCCGGGGCGTTTTCCTCCGAGGGAGAGCTCAATGAATGCCTTGATCCCTCCGTGTGTTTCCGCCTTGGATGCCTCCGGGAGGATGCTGGCCCAGTCTCCGAAGGCCTCCGCTCGTTGAATGATGCTTTGAACGCGTAGTACTTGCTGTATCTTTCCAGCATCGGCCTTGACGCGCTCCGCGGCTTCCTTCTTCAGGGATTTTTTCTTGGCTCGCTCTTCTTCTTGAAGGAGTGTCTTGAATTGCCCGGAGAGCTCGTGAGCAAACTCAAGGGTGCTGAGGACTGAGTCGTACTTGGAGATGGCAGAGACTTGGTCGCTGTTGAGCTCCTTGCCGCGCTCAGAGTCAGCGCGGTAGCCGTCCAGACGGGTCTTACGCTTCTCCAGGTTGCGGACCTTCTTGTCCACGATGCTGAGCGCAGAGCCCAGGGGACCACTCTCGGAGCCCTCGGAGACGCCAACACCTCCGGACACGCCCTTGACTACGGATGGCATGATGACGATGATCACGGAATAATGCGAGGAGAGACGAAGGAAGAACGGGCAACAATGCGCACGAGGAATTCCAAGATAACTGCAGTAGTGGCTGGCTAACAAGGAGAACAAGAGAGAGAAAGAGAGAGAAAATAAAGAGGAAGAGAAATGCTGCTGATGCTGCTTTCCGATGAAAAAGAAAGAAAGAAAAAGCCAAATGATGACGTCAAAACAAACCCTAATACCTATGGATGTCCCCATGACAAGTAAAGAAAAGCGACATAAGGATGAATTATATGCAAAATATATAACATATTAAAAATGAATTGACTCTTCTTTTTCATGGTTAAACTCTTTTAAAAATAGGTTTTTTTTAGTCATAAAATATTCACCATACATATTATTCAAAACCACGTGACTGATCTACGCATTTAAAACAACGCCCTTCATGGCTAAGGCTCCTTTTCCTACATACACACATAATAGAAGGAGACATCTACGCTGAGAGAAAGTGAATCGTAGAAAGAAACAAAGAAGCTCTCTCTGTAGATCACGCCAAAGATCGGAAAAGTAAGAGATAGTCCTCCTATGAAGTATTGTAGGTTTTAAGTTTCCGATGCTATTGTTTTAATATAAAAGATCCGAATATTCAGCTTGGGATCCCTTGAGCCGGTTGAAACAGCTGGTTTCTTCGTATTAATATGATTAATTCGTAGGTCATATTTTTATCTGAAGTATTAGTGAATAGTCTGGAATATTATAATTTTTGTGTGATTCTATTATATATTATAAATAATATGCTGATCAATTACTTCTTTATATTTTTAGTTGCCAAGAATGATAAAATAATAGAAAGAGTTACGACTGATAACATGGGCACATTACGATATATGATATATTGCTGAACAAATAATTGTCAAAATATGTAATAATAACATGCATATTCGATACAATAAATTCATAATACAAAGGTCATCAATTTGTAATAGGGATGCGAAAAGTTAATTGACTAACGATTAATAATCGACAAGACTTTAAACAATTAAGGTTTGTTAGTTGCAATTGATCGACAGGTTTGTCTTTGTCTGTATGTTAATGAAACTTCAATATCTTGATAAGTCTTTAAATAGGTATGTTACATAAAATTTATAAAAAACACAATTCTAGGAGAGAGAGCTTATTCACTTCAATAGTAGAGAAACATCGTTCAGCTGTCGCCTGTGCCCAATATAAACAAAGTAAATATTACTTCTTCATCGTAAGCAGGGTATATAGAAATACAGGTAGGTCACTCTCAAACATAAACAAAATGTGACATCACTGGAAGGATTGTTTACCAGGGTTTTCAAAGGTATGCAATTATTTAATAACACGAAACTTCGATCACTGATATTTGAAATAGTGTTGATTACGTTATTTACTTAAAAAGAAAATATGTATTTACTCTATATTATTTCAAATTATATTCCATTTTCATTAAAATGGTTGAGCAAGAATTGAAGATGGGATTTTTTAACTTTAACAAATGTGTTTCAAGGAAAAATTATATGTCGAAAATAAAGAATGGACATAGGATCATCCAGTTAATTATTTGGTGACGTCACATTGCTCTGTTTCATCAACCAGCTATAGGCAGTGCCCAAGAATATTTTTATTGTGGAGTCCCAAGGAATGATTCCAGGTTTCTTGATGTGGATGGGACTGAGGTCTGATGAGGACGTGAATGTCATCCATCATAGAAGAAGCCGCCTTCTTAGGCAAAGCGGCAGATTCTCCGATGAAGGAGTCATCAACTAAGCCCGCCCTCGTTTGATGGAGTGAGACTCGACAGACTCCCGAGACCCTGGCTTTGAATACATGACTCTTAATCCGTTTTTTTTGTAAAAGCGATTAGTTGTTTCATTTAACTCTGAGAATATGCCTATTTAACACCTATCAATGAGATAGTAATCTAAGTCAAGTCTGTTTCTCAGAAAAAGGTACGTTTTGATAGAATAAGGATACATTATTATGTTTGTATTCATGATTGTTTTGTATATATTTTTATTAGTATGGAGCCCCCGAGTTAACGGATATGATGTAGTACAGTCCAAGAAACGCATCCTTAGTGCTTAGCTCTGCGTTCACTAAGACTGAGTTAGAGCATCTCGCCCTCAGAAGTTTGATTCGCATAAGGACCCTTGGGTTATGGATATGAAACCCAACAGTCCCACCATTATACCCCTTATTGACTGTCTTTGTGTTCACTAAAGCTGTATGAGGACACCCTGCCACTCATGAAGTCCTCTCTACCTACGTCAAAACGCTCCCAAACTGTACATTTGTACTCCTATTGAAGGCCAACCTTAGCCTACTCAACCTTCCCCAACACATGTTAAGAAGAATCTGTGCCTAATTAATATACAAAAGTGGTCCAAGTTATTTGTGAGCTTTACCGAACCGAATTATGGGGGAGGCTGATCCATAGTTAATGAAGATGAACTTTTTAAACACTTGTGGAACAAAAAAAATCACCATCTGCCTCACGAAATCGTAATTGCAATCCACAAACACAATAACCTGCAATTGTACAACCTCTAACACAAATTTCAAAGTCAAGCAATTCGGGTGTAAGATGGACTTGCTGCTATATAGTAGAAGATCAGGAGGAGCTCCCATCCAATGATAATTAGAAATTCAACCTATAAAGCTACTTCTAAAAACGACTCCGAGCGTTTCCTCTGAAGCATGAAGCATTTTTTTCTGGAAGTCATGGTATAGTATATGCTTAGGCACCAATTACGCCGCTCAACTTGGAGAGTCCTGTGCCTAAAGTCAGGATTCCTGGTCCCTTATATTTACCCCCGAAGGTATGTGCCCTATAATATTATTATAAATATATAGTATATGTTTATAATAATCATGAAAGCATGCACACCATCATGAAGTTTTTGTATAATTCAATTATTTTTTATGTATTAGTATTCGTATTTTTGAATAATAGTAATAACTAACATTAAATCCTAAAACATTATTATTTGAGGCTTATCAAACTTTATTTAAAGTCATAGAACAGCCTAGGTTTGCTCAGAGGATCTTGCAAAAAAAATCTAATTAACTTTTTGTGAAATAAATGAATGCATTATTAATTACATTTTTGTTTATTTATAGATACTTACGATGTGATGCCTTGAATGCTCCAAAAAGAGTGAATTCGAGTAGACTTATTCTAGTCAAGTGGCGAAGAGGAGGAATGCCCACATTCGTTGATAAACTAAGATGATATTCCAAAAATATAACACATTGCAACTAAGTTGTCTGACCACCAGGACGCGATGGAGCAACTCGATACGAAGGACCTATCAACGTTCAGTTCACTGATAATATACAAAAATGTATTATTTAGGATAGGATAGACGACGACTGAAGGAGTATCATCATGACGTCAAAGATTTACGGAAGAAAAATCACTTCTTAATTTTTTTTTTCTTTATGAAATTGCTGGGATGGAAAATTTTCGTGAAACTACAATTTACTCTGAAATATATACAATGAAAAAATAATGCTGTTTAAGTTTGTTTACTATAAGTGTAATTATTCGTTTGAGTTCGTCTACAATTCTTATTTGACAAGTATTGGAATCTATTTTATTCATGGAAACTAATTAATTGATACAATATTTTTAAAAACGGCAGGGGTAAATGAATGCCATAAATTCAACCATAAAAAATGTATGAACTTATGCCTTCTTTAAGGGAGGTTTTGTTACTAATATTATACATCATTAATTCTTCAAACTTAATTGATTTATATTCATCGGATGAATCAGTTCAGTCATGTAATTGAATGTTTCGCTGCTTGTACTACTGCTAATAGATTGTGTAAGACACTTCAATGACAATAGATGTTAAATGCGAGTTTCGTTTCTTATTGATATTCATTTTATTCATACATCTAATTATTTTTTTGTATTTAAGAAGATAACTTCATTTGGTTTCAAATGTAATTTATAACATATATATATATATATATGTATTTCTGAAATTTTGGACAATATTAATGGATTGGAATCTGTATTAATAAAATTGGATTTGTGATGTAAAAAATAATTATTTCTGATAGAGATAACAACAAAATACTGATGAAAAATAAATATACACTACAGTTTATGAGAATATTCACACTTTGGTTGACTTAATTAAATTAATCGAAACATATTGCTAACGAGAGTATTAGCCTTTCGGAGGCCAATTGAAACCATATAAGATAATTTATTCTTGGTATGGGTAGAGGTGCAGCAGAAGACACAGTAACATGTCAATGCCCAGTCAGGGGAGCTTTGAAGTGTGCTTAGTAGCAATTTCATTAACAAAGACGATAGAAAAAGCAGAAGGAGACACTGAAACCTTATAGGATGCTTGCCCAACAAGATTTCACTTCATGATGATGAGAGTAATCCGAATGGCAAATTATATCAAAAATATAGTTCCAGCAAGATCCTTAAAGTGGCGCCCATATAGACAATTGAACGTTCTGATCATTCAATTAACAAATCTGAAGTTCCGGAGAACGAGAGCTCTATCCCTTGAGGCTAAATTATATACTTCCATTAACTTGGTGCAACACATGCTTCCTTCCTCATGATTGAGATATAAATTTTGCTCAAGAGGCACATGGATGTCTTCTTAATGAGTGCTTAATCGAATACTTCAGTCTATGGAGTAAACTTGCAGGGACTTTCGCTTTCAGAAATTAAACAAAGCGACAGTTGAACGATGTTTCTCTGCTATTAAAGGGAATAAACTCTCTATATCTTTATGTCTCTATGTGAATGCTACAAAAGTCATACTTTCAAATATATAGATATTTGGTAGTTTCTACCGAATATCGTAAAATCGGTTCGATATTTGAAATCTATCGAATACCGATTTACATTCGGTAGTCGCAGCTCTGATTATACCCTAAGGCTTTACAAAACTTCAAAGCAGCTGGTATATTAATATTTATTTAAGGGGTCCTTCTAGTTCTTCAAATTATTAGTCAAGTATTGCACTGATACCACTGTCACATAATCACAATGACAAACCCAAAGCCGGTGGGTTTACTACTACTACTACTAGAGAAGGGATCGGGAGTTATTACAATATATGAATGAATGAGTAAATTGAAATGATCAAATACTGAAATTGGTATGGCCTCATCTGTACTTGAGAAGAACATTCTTATTTTGGCGTTTAATCATTATTTTCAAAAGTAAATGTCACTTGTTTCTTTTAATTTCACAATTGTCAAAACAACCTGATATCATTTCATTGGTCAGTTACCGAATCAAACGTGGTAATTACAAACTTAATCTTCATATTGGCAAAAAGTAGGCCTGTGAGCGTTCAGTTTTTTTTGCATTCAGCGTTCCGTTCAATGTTTTTGCGTTCAATGTTTTTGCGTTCAGCGTTCAAATATTTAAAAAAATAACAATATGTAATTTGAAAAATGGAAGTACTATTTAGGGTTTTTATAATTAAAATGAGCCCGAACCGACTTTCAAATGATATAAATTTGTTGACTGGATCTAACCCAGGGGTTCCCAAACTGGGGTCCGCAGAACATCTATATTCACTACATAAGAGGGTCGCCAGACTGGAGATTTTTCTATAGGGGGGTCGCCAAAGAAAAAAGTTTGGGAATCCCTGATCAAACCTCAGCTTGTATATAATTTTTCCTGACCCGTAACAAAATTATCATTATATTAGTAGTTTTCCATACAGAAAAGACAAGCACGCCAGTCACCATGAAAAAAACTTTAATCTTAATAAAAACAATTTCAGATCAAATATATTTGAAAAAGTGTTGCGATGACCAACTCGCCTATTTTCGAATAACGGAGTCCGAGTTCGATATTAAGAATCTGCAAAATATTATTTCAAAATTAGATGTATGAGTAATTGGATTCCTACTTTCTTCCGTAATGGATACATAACATTTTAAATTATAATCATTAAGGTGCAATAAATCAAAACAAATAAGACATCAAAGCTATATAGGTAATACAAATTAATATTATAAAACAACATTATATGAATGCATCTTATTTTACAGAGATATATTTTTTAATCATCTTTACAATATGAAATATATTTAATTTTAAATAAAGACGAATCAACCATTTTCTACACTAAATTGAAGTTAACATCGTTTTGTCATTCGAAAATAACTGAATCTCAATATCAATTATTAACATTAAATTTATGCAAGGAACAAAACAAAACACAAACTATTAACTGCAACTCCAGTAAGGGTAATTTTTTTGTCTGGTCAGCGGCGTCAAATTATCTTTTTAAAGCAACAACAACAAGCTTCTAGTACTTGGCCTATGGGAATGTGTAAAGAATTGATCTTACATTCCTCAGAGTACTTTGGTTGAGACATTCGCGACCATCATGGCGCCTTAAAAAGTTCTTGCTATATCCACGAGAAGCCAAAATAATAAATTATCATCTATAGTCATCAAACATCCATATACAATTGTGACATGTGAGTCCAAACTATGCTTATTAGCAGGGCTGTTGGAATTTGGAACAAAAACAATGCCCTATATGCCCAGAAATATGCGGGAAAAAATGACTAAATATGCGAAAAAATATGCGAAAAAAGGTTAAATTAGCAAAAAAAGGCTTTATATGTTAAAAAATAATGTATATTCTAAATTAATAAAAATTATGTCATGTAATCATTGTTCCACTGCGAATGAGCATATCTTTTACATGCCTCACTGTCAGACTGGTTCGCTGGTCAGACAAAAGAAACTTTAGTTTGGAGAAGACCCTTTTGCAGTCCAACAGCAATTGGGGATCATCTTTGAGCTCCAATGTCTTTCTTTTCATAATTCTGGAGTATAATTTAATTTTTTCGAAGTCCGGATTCTTCTCAAGGACACTGTTCAGCTTGCTGGCAAAGGGCTCAACGGTCAGTTGAATCTGCACCATTTCAAGGATTCCAATGCTCTCCATCAGTGGAAGGCTCTCTTGCAGGCTTGAAATGGCGCGTACCAGTTGAGTAAAGTTGCCCTTGATGAATGCCAGTTGACCCGGTAATTTTGGGTCCTTGAACAGTTTCTTGGCTTTGACGATTGCCAAGCTGTCGTCATTGAGAGATTCTATGAAGTGTCCAATCCCCTTGAAATGATCGCCAGGGCCGTTCAAAAAACAGCTGGGACCCGGACAGGGCTGGGTACCCGGTCGTTTCCTCATATATATATATATATATATATATCAGACTTGTGAGCGTTCAGCTTTTTTTGCGTTCAGCGTTCAAAAAAAAAAAGCGTTAGCGTTCAAATTTCCGAATAAAGTTGTGACGTTTTTTTTTTAGAAAATAATTTCCCAAAA
>CP045902.1:7776655-7822888 GCA_013387185.1 Caligus rogercresseyi
CCAACCTTTATTAGGAATGAGAGGGACCCTATTAATATTTGCAAATTTAACCTAAGCCTGATTGGGGATAAAATATCCGTATTTATCACTCTCAATAATCCAAAACCCTCAGTCCTCGCCTTCTAAGGCGAGGGATTTCCTTTAGGACCAAACCCACGCAAACGCCTTTTGTGTATATGAGGTACCAAACAAAAAGAAAGTAGGTCTTAAGCCTGCAGGCCCGCCACCGATTTAGGCTATTCTTTTGGGTGCAAACTCTATTGCCACCTAGTAAGGCATAAGTGGACCCTAATTTTAAGTATCATATACTTTTAATACTGTATACTGGTCTTCCTTTTTCATATTATCTCGTACTATTTTAAGTACCAGAAGTTGTTTTCATTTCATACTGCCCATGTCTTAATCATGGGCAGACAATAAAAGCAAGGGATATTTGTAGGCGTGTGAAAGGGATAAGTGTGAATGGTGCATTGAGTTCAACCTCTTGTTATCACTATTCTCTCCTCTCTTTTGAGTTCCTACAGGTATACAGAACAGAAGCAAAAACAGAGATTCAAATAAAAAATAAATTCCTCCCCGTGCCCTGCCAACTGGCCTGCTTCATAAATGAAATAAATATTCCTCAAGAGAGGAAAGAAAATAGTGATAGAAGAGCCTGGACTCAATTGCACCATTCACACATTCTCCCTTTCACACGCCCTATATATCCCTTTCTTTTCTATGTCTGCTCATGGGGAAAAAATATTGGTAGTTCTCACAAGTCCTATGTCTTTACTGGGGGAGAAGATCAACATATTTTTTTTAATATTAAAAAATGTTGAAAAACAGAGAGAGGGGGAGGTTTGGGATGTGTTGGGCTTGTGCCAAATCTGTATAACCAAATCTGAAGGGCCTTTTTTAGTCTTTGGCATACTTGTTCTGAGGTTTTTTATGTTTATATATTGCCTGTTTAGTCGATCATATTATATCCCGAGAGGGGATGGTCATTTTTGGTCTACCTCATTGATAAGATCCTAGGTTCGATAGACTAATTTAATGCTATAATGCTTATTGTCTCAGCGTCGGATACACTATTGAACCATATAGGCAAAAAAAAGTAAGACTCCTTTTATACCTAACGAGAGTTGGCGGTGGGTTTCAACCCTAATAAAGCCCATAACGGCAGGCGGGACCAAGGGCTTGGGTTGTATGAGATTGAAAGTAAGGACTCCTTTTATACCTAGCCAGAGTTGGCGGTGGGTTTCAACCCTAAATAAAAGCCCATAACGGCAGGCGGGACCCGAGGGCTTGGAGTGTATGCGATTGAAAGTAAGGACTCCTTTATACCTAACGACAGTGGTGGTGGGTTTCAACCCTAAATAAAAGCCATACGGCAGGCGGGACCCGAGGGCTTGGGGTGTATGCGATTGAAAGTAAGACTCCTTTTATACCTAGCCAGAGAGCTGGCGGTGGGTTTCAACCCCTAAATCGCTTATATCAGCAGGCGGGACCCGAGGGCTTGGGGTGCATGAGATTGAAAGTAAGACTCCTATTATACCTTGCCAGAGTTGGCGGTGGGTTTCAACCAAATAAAAACCCATAACGGCAGGCGGGACCCGAGGGCTTGGGGTGTATGAATATGGAAAGTAGGACTCCTCTTATACCTTGCCAGAGTTGGCGGTTGGTTCAACCCTAAATAAAATCCTGTATCAGCAGGCGGGACCCAGGGCTGTGGGGTGTATGAGATTGAAAATAAGGACTTCTCTATACCTTCCCAGAGTTGGCGGTGGGTTTCAACCCTAAATAAAAGCCTATATCAGCAGGCGGGGACTCGAGGGCTTGGGGTGTATAATATTGTATTAAGGTTCCTCTCATTCCTAATTGGGATTGGCGGTGTGTCAATCCTAAAAGCCCAATCGACATGCGTGCACGAGGGCTTTGAGGAACTATTTTCTCTACAATAAAATCCTCCATCAATAACGAAAAGGTTGTTCTGTGTGTTTGGGTCTTATGGAATTCCTGTCTTATAAATCAATATTGATGTGCATTTTAATTTTATTAATAAGCAGTATTATGTCCATTGGGGACGTCACATACATTCACAGATCATAAATTTTCATCAAAAATGCCTGTCGAATATTTTTTTTACGAAAGTAATATGTAACTAGGATATTACATATTAGTATTACTTGAAAGTAATATCTAATATGTTTGTTCTTTCGAGTTATTGCGCAGTAAATCACAAAGTAATATATTACTCGCACACGCGTTAGGGAACAACACTGTTAATATATATATATATATTATATATATATATATATATGTATATATTATATATAATATATAATATATATATATAGTATAATATATATATATATATATCTATATATATATATATATATAGATATATATAATTAATAGATATATATAATTAGATATATATATTCTATTATAATATATATATATATATAATATAATATATATATATATATATATAATATTATATAATATATATATATATATTATATATATATAGATATCTAGATTTTATATATATATATATATATATATATATATATATAGGATATATATATCTTATATATATATCTATACAGTGTTGTTCCCTAACGTGCCGTGCGAGCATACTATATATTACGTTATTTACTGCGCTAACGATAGAGAACAAACATATTAGATATTACTTTAAGTAATAACGAGATTAATATCCTAGTTACTAGTTTTTCGTGAAAATAAATATTCGATAGGCATTTTTGATGAAAATTATGAAATGTGAATGTATGATATGTCACCCAAGGACATAATCCTGCTTATTGATAAATTAAAAATGCACGTTAATATTGATATTTAAGACAGGGCATTCCCTTAGACCCAAACACACCGAACACCTTTCGTTATTTATGGTGGATTTTATCGTAAAGAATAATAAGTTCCTCAAAGGAGTCTTACTTTCAATCTCAACATCCCAAGTCTTCGGGTCCCGCTGCATATGGGCTATTATTTAGGGTTGAAACCCACACCAACTCTGACTAGGCCTAAAGAGTCCTTACTTTCACTCTCATACCCCCCAGCCCTCGGCTCGCGCCTGCTTGATCTACTTTAATTAGGTTGAAACCAACCGCCAACTCTGGTTAGGTATAAAAGGGTTCCTTACTCAATACCACTAAACCCCAAGCCCTTGGTCTCCTGTTGATATAAGCTTTATTTAGGGTTGAAACCACCCGCCAACTCAGCGCTAGGTATAAAAGAGTCCTTACTTTCAATCTTATTACACGCCCAACCCTCGGGTCCAGCCTGCTGGCCTAGGCTTTTATTTAGGGTTTGAAACCCGAGGACTTGGGGTTATATTTGTAAATTAGGGTTCCTCTCAATCGTAATTAGGGTTGGTGGTGGTTATCTCTACCCTAAATTAAAGCCTATATCAGCGGGCGGGATCCGAGGGTCTGGGGTGTATGAGATTGAAAGTAAGGACTCCTTTTCTACTCTAGCCCGAGATTTGGCGGTTGGTTTCAACCTAAATAAAAGCCTAATCAGCAGGCGGGACCCGAGGGCTTGGGGTGTATAAAATTGTAAATTAGTGTGTTCCTTTAATTCTTATTTAGGGTTGGCTGTGAGTTTCAATTCTAAAAGCCATCAATCGACTGCGGGCAGACCAGGCTTGAGTTGGATAATTAAACCTATGCCTCTCATAATGTCCAGAGTCATTTATGTAGCTCGTCGAATTCACCGACTTTAATCATGCTTGAGTCACATCAGTGGGCTTAGAACGGGGGTCAAGCGGACATTTGCTGTAATTTTGAACCCTTGATCCAATTGGCCATTGAGGGCTCATTAGAAGCGTATGAGGTCATAGAATATACCAAAAACAATTTAACATAGAATTTTTTTTTGGGGGGGGGGGTCTGGGCCCCCCCATTGAGAGAATTGGGCGGATATCCCGAAAACACGTTTTTGGGAATAATCTTGAATATCTATTCGTCAGTGAGGATGCTTATCAAATACTCATATTTTATTTCATGATGCCATATTGGATTCAGCACCCCCCAAAAACATAGGAAAAGTGGTCCTGGATCATGAAATTTGAGTAAAAAATACACAAGTGTTCAGATTTCTAGATTTCAAGCATAACGGAAAAATTTAGGTAAGCTCATTTTTAGAATATGAGAAAATAAAATGGTTCCCAGAGTCAATTTTTCAATTTTTTGGATTAAGATAGTCCTCAATGTCAAGATTATCATATGTGAAGCATGAAAAATTTCATCTTGGGGCTTTTCTGCAATTTTTCATTGAAATTTGTCAGCGGGGGTCATTTTTAAGGGTTTTTTTTGATGGAAAAAATGCCCATTTTCCACATAATTTTTGTGAAAAAAACCATGAAATTTATGTGAAAAAAGCTGCCCTATTTATGATACTGAATCAAATTGTAGGTATTTGGCTTATATTAGGGGCCCTAAGGGACATATTTAGAGGGTTTTGGTGGAAATTAAGAGCATTTTTTTGAATATTTACTCAAATTTCTCCGAGAACATGAAGTGTTTCCGGAATATTGAAATTCGCAAACTTCAAAATGGGCATATCTTAAGAAGTAATTGGAGTTAGAGGACAAATGAGACACCATTTTTGATAGTTCAGAGCTTGAACTATTCATATTTTACATGTTTGAAGGTGATCTGAGAAATTTTTAAAATATCGATATGTCCGCTTTGGAACCCACTGTAAGCCATGTCCTCACCTTATAATATTGCAATAACATATAGGATTATTATAAAAATGCAAACTAGGTTGGTGAGGATTTTTACAGATCCTGTTTCAATTGCCTTTACTTATTGTTTCGGATGCTCAAAAAAGTAGTATATTACTCAAGTAGTATTTACTTTTGCGAGGTAATAACTAATATTTAAAAAAAATATTACTACGCAGTCATAAAGTAGTATTATTAACATACTACTTTCAAAAGTAATATTCGACCAATACTGTATGATATATATATATAATATATGTATATATATATATATATATATATATTATTATATATATATTATATATATTATCTAATATATATATATATATATATATATATATATATACTATATATAATATATATATATATATATATATATATATATATATATATATATATATATATATATATATTATATATATATATAATTATATCATATATAGTACTATAATATATTATATATATATTATATATTATATATATATATATATATAATATTAGGGCTGTTCTTATTTTTCAAAAGTTTGAAATGTTAGCACATTGTGGATTTCTGTTTCTTGGTGATAAAAGAAGACAACATACAAAGTTTGAACAAAATCGGTCAACATTACGATGTCGCGCGCAACGAGGTCAAAGTTTTAAAAATTAGTAAAAATATAGTTTTTCGCAAATTTCTTCAAAATGGTAGACGTTACAGACTTCAATAATAATTATTAATTTAAAGGAAATCTAATTTACTACCAGACGTATGCTTGATGCTTGATGTTTTTATAAAACAAAGTTTCAGTAAAAACAAAGAAAAAATGGAGTGTGTATTGTTAGCTTATTTCATAGCTTTTTTGTATCAATTAACTTCACTCGCCTGTAGAAGCTGACTTTTTTCGCTTCAGAGTAAAGAGTACTTTTGTTTATTAGTAAAACTTTAGATGATAAATCCAAATGACCTACATGTTACATTCTATCAATTCAGAATTCAGTACAATCGAGTTTACATCATATGATTCAGAGCCTGTATTGACCTATAAGAAATCGATTACACACCGTTCCAGTACCCCTGTTGGATTAGATTGTGTGCCCCCATCTACATTCATGAAGTTTGTCCAGGGTGGCTTATGGAGAGATCGTTGTCGAAGGAATCATTGTACCGAATGATTTTTTTTGTTAACAAACGAAGTTTTTCGTTGCCGTTCGTGGTGAGTGAAACACCACAAAAGAACGACAAATCAACAAGTCTGTCAGAAAGTAATAAAATATTTTAAACAGGTCAGAAGTTAATAATAAGAGTCTTTAAAAACTAAGAGCATAACTCAGAGAATTTGAGCCTAGTTTTGGTTTGGTGAACCACTGTTCTATAGAAATTAAACACTCAATGATTACCATTTTATGGACGCTAACAAGCTATCATACTATTGTACAATTTAGATATTTATGGAATACTTTAGACAGAAGGAAAATTTTCGTTGTATCCTTGACCTCATTAGATTTTGCTATTATTTATTTAATATTTATTTAAAAAATGTTCATGCTATTCATTCCAGCCACAAGAAAATCAAGTTTTAAAAGTAAAAAAGTTATATTCCTAATGTACGTAATATTATTATTATTATATGAAAGACAATATTCATTTAACACGTCCTCCAACAATGTAAAAATAATACATTAATATTTTTAGTATGTTTCAAAAATAATACCAATGAAAAGTCCTTTCAATTGAAATATATTAATAATCCCACTCGTTATTTTGTAAAGTCGCCAGAACTGAGAGTCTGTATAGAAAAATCTACTGCCGGATTGGATGGTTTTCAGAAAGCTGGTTCAATCTGATGAATAGATAACAAAATTCGGAAAGGAGGAAAATGAACTTTGAGAGTGAGGTGCAATTCATTTTAGAAAAATCAAGATTCTGGTATGGGCGATATTCTACTGGTTTTTTTAAGAAGTAAGAGTTTTGGTAATAGTAACAATTATAATAATTATAATAATCACGATGCGACTCCCATTTTACGAGTAGAGTCTAAGAGTTAACATTTTTGTTGAATAGACTTTTTTCTTAGAAAACCTCGCAACCTGCACAAAATTTCTAAATATATGGAATGAATATGTAAAAAGGTTATATATGTGTTAAACGGTCGTTTATGCTCAGAAAGCTGATTTACAAGATTTCTATAGCTCTGATTATTATAAATCCGTTTAGGCTATGAAATCATTCAATACGCAGGAATTTAATCCTTATCCGAATCCCTGCAAAAACAAATATCCAGCATTTTTTAATCATCATTTCATCGAATAATATGTTGAGACGAAGAGTATTAATCAAGTGCTTCACCTGAACTGCCCACGTTCTTCTAGATTCCTGAAATAATGTACCTCTCGATGATCCTTCCCCTATCTGAATCTCTACTGTGATCAAAACCAAAATAAATTAACCTTCCGAGGCGGATTTTTCACGACTGGGGCGGCGTAGAGAGACGGAGGAGGGTTCCCCTCGACAGAAATTCCGAGAGGAAAACGCTCCCGGCACCCGATTTCACAGCACAGCGACATCTATTGGCAGAGTAGGCTAACTTGAAATATTTATTAGTATTAGTTCATTTTGCATCTTAATCTGCACTCAGAGATGCCAAAATTAATCACTTGTTCCTTTTGGCATTTCCAACAACTCCACAAAGTTTCATCCGAATCGTTCCGTACTTTTTGAGTTATCCTGCCTACAAAACAACAAACCAACAAAACCAACGCCAGTGAAAACAATACCTCCTTCGGCGGAGGTAATAAATAAAAAGTTTCCTTAATGAAGTGGTTATAGATACTTAATGGGATTTTTGGGTTATTTATGGCTTGTATAACAGTACTTTTAACAAGGATTGTGAACGGAACGCAAAATTGAACCGCGTTCAGCTGAACGCACGTTCAATGAACGGAATGCAACTTTTTTTGAACACTGAACGTTGAACGCAAAAAAAAGAGTTTTGTGTTCAGTGTTCAATTTTTCCAAACATTTCAATGTAGTTTTGATTGAGTATTTTTTTCTGGGATATGAACAAGGGGATGAAATATTATGAGAAGAACTTATAAACTACTCTCTATAGAATAGTGAAGCACTTTTTTTTAATTTTACCCCAAGTGACCAAAATTTACACACATTTGAATTACCTTTTTTTCATTCATTTTATATAAAATAAACAAATAAAGTATTTAGGTATGCAACTATCAGGAAACGACCGGTTCCTTCTTTTCTACAAAAAAAAACGTCATCGCTTTTTTTCGGAAATTCCTTTCTACAAAAAAACTTCATCACTTTTTTTCGGAAATTTAAATCTAAAAAAAACGTCGTCACTTTTTCGGAAATTATTTTCCAAAAAAATAATGTAATCCCTTTTTTTCAAAAAAAAGTCGTCAATTTGTTTGGAGATTCTTAAAAAAAACAGTCATCACTTTTTTAAAATATTTGAACGCTGAACGCTAACGGAACACTGAACGCAAAAACATTGAACGGAACGTTATTTTTTTTAACGCTATTTTTTTAAACGCTGAAAGAACGCTGAACACAAAAAAAGCTGAACGCTCACAAGCCCGCTTTTAACAAATATTCTAGGTTGCTTAATCGTGTAAACGAGTATAATCAGAAGGAATGGAAGTCTGGAGCTTAGCCTTGGTGCTTACAGATTCACTGACTGTTTGTGGCCGTGAAAAAGAGAGAGGGGTAAAGAGAGGGATAGAAGGAAAGAGAGAGGAAGAAAGAAAAAGTAAAAGAGAAACTTCTCTCTCTTTCCTTCTATCCCTCTCTTTACCCTTCTCTCTTTTTCACGGCCAAAAACAGTCAGTGAATCCTTAAGCACCAAGGCTAAGCTCCAGATTTCCATTCCTGATAATCAGAGACGGGTTTGGACCAAAACTGCCAAAAAGTTTTGCCTACTTTTACGCACTGTGCGAACGCAATATCGTCTGATTTCTGTTATTTATCTTCTTCTTGATCCGCTTTCTTTTTTTAAGGGCACTCGTGTGGTATCACATGGATTGAGATCTGGGAGGTCGACATCATTATACGTAGCGAGACTGTAGATACACGACTTTGGACGTCCATTCCATCCTCCATGGAAAGTGGAGTTGGGCGGCCGATGAAGTTCGATACTTCTCCCCGTGTTCCCCCTCTTATTGAATAATTATTAAGAACTGTTACGGAAATTCATGGTTTTAGTAAGAAGATTTTTTCGTTTTGTTCTGCATTTGTTTATATTTTTGCAAGTTATATTAATAGATATTTATGATATATTTTTCATATTTGATTTTATTGTTTACTTCTGAATGATTTAATTATGCATTTTCTGCATATTAATATCGTTTGATAACCATGCTTTTTATTTCATTATATGTGTGTGTATATATTTTGATGAAATGTGGTATTGATACAAAATAAGTCCATCTCTTGATATAATCTTCGAGTTGCGTCTCGGCTATCATTAAAAATCCTTTCCCGTATTCTCTTCCTTTCATCGAACTGAAAGAGTCCTATTTTGTGTTGGACTTATTTAGAGCGTCAGCAGGTATAATGGATGATTCCTTGCTTTCTATCATTTGAAATCGATCTTTCATTGTTTTACCTAGATATGGACATAGAGCTAAGTCGAGTGGACTACATCCGAGGTGGCCTCACGAAGCCAAAATGCCTTAAAATCCTTCCTCTCCTCCCAGGATCTGGAAAATCCCAGCAACGGGTCGCTCTTGGAGATGCCGAAGGCGTCCTTCAAGTCTTTTCCCTCAAGAAGAAGGAGATTTCCTTCGCCTTCAAGACTCTTCCCGTGGCTCATCCTGTTTCACGGCTTGAGTTGGGCGGGGCCCTGGGGACCCTCAAGGATAAAATATTCGTCTCCCTGGGGAATGAGGTCAAGGGCTACTCCAAGAAGGGGAAGCTCTTTCTGGACTTTGAGACGAATCTCACGGAGGCCATTGGGTCCATGTCTATTTCGGGGAGCGACTTGGTGGTCTGTGGGAGGCATGTCTACAATCACTACAGGGACTGCAGAGATATCAATCATTATCTCTGTCCGGATGAAATAAGGGATACGCTGATTCTACCGCGGGAAAAGGTTTGAATTACATATTAACTTGATCCTTAATTTCATATAATAAACTTGTCTTTTCAGCGACTAATTAAAATTATAATTGTTGTTTTGGGCTAATGTTTTTCATAACTATATATTCTTGAGATTATATATTATTTCAAATATGTTCAAAAAAGCTCTAAACTAGACATACATTTTTAAAGTTATATATTTTCTTCAAAATAATAAAAATTATTAAAAAAATATTTTTCAAATGATAAAATATTTCTTTTGAAATTATTAAATAATAATTCTTATAAATAATTTTTTGGCTGTAAAATCTTGAAATACGAGGACATTTTCAAATCCCTGCTGTAATAAAGCTAAATTCTGAGCAGTCCATATATTGCATGTATTGTTATATATTTACAAATTTAATATACATTTTTTCGTCGAAATTAAAACACATTTTAAAATATTAAAACACATTTCAAAATATTAAAACAAATTTTAAAAATTTAAACACATTAAAAAAATTAAAGCACATTTAAAAAACGTATATTGTAGTGCGAAGGAGGAGGAGAAATGACAACTCTTTGAGTGTTGAGAAAGTGTGTTTATTAACCTCTTGCCTGCTGCTTATATAGCTGAAGGCAAGAGTACTTAAGATTAAGAACCTGCTAAGATGTGAGATAAAGAGTGGTAGGTTGAGCTATTGTTAGTAAGCAGGTCAATCCGCTACAATATTATATTTTTCAATTAAAAATAAACAGACTACAATACTATTCTACGTCCAAAGTTAATCATTCTAGAGTAATTATTGTAGAGCTCCTTATTTGTATTCGTTTATAGACGTTATGAACAATAAAATAACGTAACCATTTATCATTAATTACCTTAACCATTATTACGTCATACATCTAATGTCTATCAATCAAACAAATTACCGACTATAAAAACTTTCCATGCTTTGTATGGCATTGAATTTTAGATTATATTCGCAATTTATTTCAGAATAATTTATAAAAACCAATACCATTCGTAAATAACAGACTTGTTGACGTTCGCGAAAAAATATCGTTCGTTTACACAATGAATAAAAGAAAACGTTTCAAGGGACTGTTTAAATAATAAAAACGATATGTTTATCGTATTTTTAGACATAGTGATCGCTTCTGATCAGAAGACTTATTAGTTCCACCAATCAAAAAAACGCACAATTTGAAGGAAAATATATTTAGTGGACAAAAAAATGGGGGAGAAATTCATTTGATATATCTAATAACAAAAACATAGATTCATGTTTTTTAAAGTTAAAATAAACAGATTGAACAAAACGCTGAATAAGTGTATTGTATACTAATGTTGTATGACTAATACTGTCAGTGTCCACGTAAAAATTATAAAGTAATTTGGACCACACCTTCGTATGTTTTATTTATTTACCACATAAGTCGTAAACTTTTGCTATATGTTAGCTTCCTATTTTCACCGTTTTTTTGTATTTAAAAACGCTGCAGTAGTATTTTTTAAAAATGCCAATCAAGTGATGGAAAGGACTCCATCTGTAGAGATATAAAGACATAGAGAGCCTATTGGATTCTTCAGAGGAATACGTTTTTGTGCCCAATATAAACAAATCTTTCTATCTCTATGATCAACTTACGATTACACAGTACAAATTACTTTGTTTATATTGGGCACAGAATACACAACTGAACGACGATGTTTCTCTGCTTCTATTCTATTCTGAAGGGAATAAGCTCTTTATATCTTTATATCGCTATGGTTTATGATGGCGGAACAAAATGATATACTTCTCGTCTGCCGGTATGACGTCATTAAAAATCGCTAACAAGTGAAAAGTCAGCACTCTTGGCAAAATGAACGTATCTTGTTTTGGTAATAGAAACTTGGTATTACTGACTGTTTCTGTGGAGACTTTTGGTCCTTTAAATAATGAAAAAAGAAAGGGAAATAGTATGAAGCTAAAAGTGTTTAAACAGCTTTCCGGGCACGCCTTCTCAAAGAACAAAAAAAGCAGCCTTAATTAAACTTTGCCTCTAACAAAGAAATTATTTTTTTTTAGGTCTCCCACTTAACATCCGTTCTGGCCTGTGGGGATCGAACCCTCAAAGTTCTTCGGGAGGGTGTTTCCTCCCAACTATGGACCACTGTGGACCTCCAAGGACCCCCAAGTGTGCTCGAATCCTTTTATAGCGACGGGGGTGAGCAGGGCACAGAGGTCCTCTATGGAACAAGTGATGGTAAGTTGGGTCTGATTGAATTACCTAATCGAGGCTCCAACGTTGGAAAAGATGGATCCTTGAGGATGAAGACGGCATGGCTCGAGGATCCGTTGAGTGCATTGAGAACTACGATATATCTGGAGATGGAGTTAAGGATCTCATCCTTGGAAGGCATGACGGCAATGTGGAGGTCTACTCATATGAAGATGATGAATCCCCTCCGAGGCTAAAGTTTACCCATGTACGATACGTTTGAAAGACAATACTAGTAGCTTTAAACCGGCTAAATACAAGAGCTGAGATTTTTAAAAATGATACCACCGGTGATAGATCTACAGATACCGATCATTTCCATTTATAACTACCAATTGAATCATTTATATCAATCTGTAGCACAAGATTTTTTTTATCGAAATCTTTTTTCTGAAAATGAATTGAACTTTGTGGATTTTTGAAAAAAAGTCTACAGACCTACCAACACAACATACCAACTACTAAGGATTTGTTAGTTAATACTTATTAGTTCTTGCAGTATATACATTAAAGTAGGTACACAATAACACAGCAGGGTATCAGAACTACTAGATACGACTATAAATACCGGTATTTTTTTATCTACCGAATCCAACACTACTCATTTGTAATTTTTAATGGCATTGATGACGATGATCATCTTAGATAACTTTCATTATTCAATTTCAAACACAATCTTGCTTTTGCGTTCAGATTGGCTTAAATTCAATTATTGATTCACACAACTTTTAAAAAAATACATAAAAGCTAGGTTAATATTTTTAGCAATTTATTTTAAACATGTTTTCATCCTAAATTAATATACTTTGGTAATATTTGAATTTTACTATTAAGGATAACTTTTAACAATTTTATTCACAGTTCCAATACATTTACAACCATAATTCAATTATAATTTAAAATCATAATGTAATTATGTTTTGAACCATAATGTTATCATGCTTTGAACCATAATGCAACTATTTTTTGAACCATAATGTAACTATGTTTTGAACCATAATGTAATTTTGTTTTTATGAATTTTTCTAACCACAATTATTTTATTCTTGGCCTTTTTCTCCCACATTTCATTGTACATTTCACTTATTATGTTTCCAAAAGACTAATTCATTAAAATTCATTTTAGAATCTCGTTTTTATCTATACTTTTGAAAATCAACGACATAATCACATTTCAATCTACTAGGACTTTTACCATAGAGGGATATAAAGTTATAGAGAGCTTATACCCTTCAATAGAGAAAAAGAAAACATCGTCTTTCAGCTGTCACCATTGCCCAATATAAAAAAGCAATTTGTACTACGTCACCGTAAGTTGATAATATAAAATATTTGTTTATATTGGGCAATATGACGTATTTCTCTGAAGAAATCAATAAGCTCTTTATGTCTCAATATCTCTGTGGCTTTTACCCATAACTCAATAGCATCTTATTATTATTTTTTGCCCATATGGATCGATTGAATATGAATAAACAGGTTTATCCAAAATTTATTATTTTAGTAGTTGCTGTATTTGTTTATTTTTACAAAGAGTTTTATTTAAAAAAACTGCTATTGCTGTAGAGATATAAAAACATAGAGGGCTTACTGGATTTTTCAGAGGAATACGTTTTTGAAAAATAAAAAAATATCTCTATGATCAGATTACGATAACGTAGCACAAATTAATTTGTTTATATTGGGCAATGGCGACAGCTGAACAATGTTTCTCTGCTATTGAAGGGAATACGCTCTCTATATCTTTATATCTCTATAGTTATTAGTAATAACTATAATAACTTATTACACGTATGCACATAATTTAATTCTGTTTTAATAATAAAAATAATCTTCGTGTCTGAAGTTTCATAATATCTTTATTCGTAACTTCATACCTTTTGTAATTATAGTTTTATAACATTTTTAAACAATATAATCATGTAAGAATCCATAGCTTAATATTAAAAGTTGAAATAGCTTTCATAAGATGATTGTATCAATAAATAAGATAATGTTTTTTCTTTAGAATACCGGTGAGAGTATAACGAGCGTAGTTGGAGGGATCGTGGGCACGGCAGGCTTCGACGAAGTCGTGGTCTCGACTTATTCCGGCTGGGTCTTTGGTCTCACCACTGAAATTCGGGAAAATAAGATTCGACTCGAGTCTGACAAAGCAGAATTGGACTCGGAAACTAGAGAAAAATTGAAGAAATTGAGGTGAGCGTCATATTATTCAGTTAATTTATTGTTTTGTTTCTTAGTTTAACAACATTTAGTTTTTTATGGAGATTTGGGTATATACAAAAATAGTTTGAACATTTTATACATATTAAAAATGACTTATTACAAAATACTACAGATAATAAGAAAGAAGTATAAAGTATAACTTGAGAAATGTTGTATGCAAAAATAATAATTATTTTGCCTAAATAAAAGTTTAATAGAGTAGGTATTTTGTTGCATTGATAAACTTAACGATACTTTTAGTAATAAAGATATTTTTCATTGCCAATATACAAACTTGTGTATTAAATGATTTTCAGCATAGTTTCAAACTTTTATGAATAAAATAAAAAAATTAGATACCAATATATGGTTGAAAAGTCTATAGGGAACTGAATCAATAAGGGGAAATTATCTATAAAAGTATAGAAATACAGAGCTGGGATTCGGTAAAAATATCTCCCGTCGGTATCGTTAGTGGGTAGCAAGCTCTGTCCAATTGGTATCGGTAGACTTGTAAAAATATCGACTTTACATGGTATTGATATATTCTTTTTCTTAATGCGAAGGGATGTATTTCATAGTTTTAAGTTGAAAATGATCGTTATTGGCAGAAAAATCCCCCATCGGTATTACGCATCGGCCAAAATATCGATTATTATCAATCGCTAATCCAGCTTTGTAGAAATGTAATAATGGGTTTAAAATCAACTTGCATTTCAGACAAGAAGTCGAAACGCTTCAGACCAAGGTCAATACGGAAAGAGACAAGTATCAAAAATTTGCCCAGTCCTCCACTCAGTCAAATACGACAGAGGCCATATCCGCCATACCATCTCTTAAAGTCAATGATCAGTTGGTCCTAAGTCAAACCGATGCCTCCTTTGTGCTAAGCCTGGAGATCCAAACCTCTATTGATCACGTACTTCTTCAAAGTGAAGTCCCCGTGGACCTGCTTGATGTTGAGAAGAACTCCGCTGTTGTTAGCTATAGTGCCTGTGATCCAGAGTCAGGAAATGTTCTGCTCACAACCTACAGATGTCAGGTATGGTGAATATAGCCTTACTAAATAAACAGGGTGATAAAAAGGAAAAAAAAAACTTAAGAAATAAAAATAATGGAACTTGAATAATAGATCTCTAAGTTTAACGTTAAGAATCCATAAAAATACTTATTACATTTGCAGAAATATTGGTTAAGTCGGCAGAGCTCTAAATGAAAAGGCCATAGGATCCTTGAACTTATGCTATAAGAAAGCTTCCTGTTTTCATCGGTTTTTGTGTATTTAAAAACGCTGCAGTAGTAAAATTATCTTTAAAAATTTCAATCAAGTGATAGAAAGGACTCCATCCGTAGAGATATAAAGACATAGAGAGCCTATTGAATTCTTCAGAGAAATACGCAATTGTGCCCAATATAAACAAATCTTTCTATCTTTATGATCAACTTACGATGACGTAGTACAAATTACCAAGGTCTGTATAATATTATACAGACCTTGCAAATTACTTTGTTTATATTGGGCAATGGCGACAGCTGAACAATGTTTCTCTGTTTGAAATAATGAACAACAAACGACTTAAGGAAAGTGAATAGTCACTGGGGATCTGACGACTCCCGACACATTATCATCAAGCATGCAACTCAAAACGTGTCAAGGGGGAGAGGATTAAAATTAATTTAAAAAGATAGATATAAAATCTTTTATAATTTTTTTTAAATCACTTTTGTAAAAATCAAAAGTATTGGGCAAGGGAAGATGAAGATGTCTTTCATTTCAAAGAAACGCAAAAACGGGAGCTCCAGACACGAATATTGATAAGGCCTCCATAATTGCCATTCTGATCACGGAAAATAGTATTTTTGAATTACAAGGGATAAAAATATTTTACAACAAAAACTCTACGACCGAAATCCATTATTCGTTCTGTTAATCATTATATACTTTATAATATTTGCATATTATATCCCTGGTTTCCCCAGGCCAATACCACTCGACTAGAAATCAAAATCCGGACGATTGAGGGCCAGTATGGACTCTAAGGGCCTACATCACGCCTCGCCTCCAGCCAAAATGCTGCCAAGTCAAAGAGTACCAAATCAAGCCCCTTTCGCTTCACATGCGAACGCGATTCTTCGACGAGCAGCGACCTCACAACATTTTGCGTCTCTCAGGGCCTTTCACTTTGGCGGAAATGCATTTTTGGATACATTTCTGCCTTCCAGAGGTGCCCGAGAAGTCGCCCTCTGAGGACAAGGCAGAGCTTTGCTTCGAATCTACATTTTTAGGACCATTTTGAAGATTGAATATGGGTTAGAGGAAGGCATTTGGTATGTTCTTTGGAGATTTTTTATTTTTTATATTACTTTTTAGAAAAGGATCCGCAGTTTTTCAGTCGGATAACATCTCCACTATTTCCATTCTGAAGGATGTTCTTACGAAGGAAGCTACTCAGAAGCGAACGCCACTGGACATTGAATGTGGTAAAAATAATGCTTCTTAAGATTTTTTAATATTACAAAAATATTTATTTATTTATCATATACCAAGGTTAATATGAATAACTAATCCATCAAATTATTGCATATAAAACAAACATAAGGATAGTAAATCTTAAATGATGGAGTTGTGGAACTTAAGAATGCTTTTGTAGCCAAATATTATTTCAATCCGTTTTATTTATAAGGTTAAGCGTAAGATGGAACAACGTTTTATTTAATCTTTCTACATGTTATCAATATAATGACAGCGAATGCTAGAAAAAGCCTTTCAATAGGGGTAGGAGGTATGGCATGATTTTGGGGTCATATCTTCAAATTATGCATTGTACCATTTTTTTTGGACCATTATGGTAAAAATAAGAAGAATCCAAAAAAAAAAAATTTTATGCATTTTTGGCGGTTTGCCGCCCAAAAAACCACAAAAACGATATTGGGCCCTGAGATACCTCTGAAAATCAAATATTGATCACTTAAGGCCGGTTTTCTGGTCCCAGGCAACCCCCAATTGCTATGAATGGTTATGAATACTTAAGGGGAGTATGGTAAATCATTGTTCCATCAGTTTTGGGGTGTTTGGAGTTCTTCAGGGCATAAAATTACCCAAAAATGGCCAAAAATTACCGAAAATTTGCCCCAAATCTGTATTATCCCGCTATTGAGTACTCTGGCTATGAATGGATGCATATAGTTTAAACCAGCATATGAAAGCATTATTCCAGTATTTTATGGGTTTTGGGGGTCCTCCAGGGCATAAAAAGGGCCAAAATAAGCCTAATTTTACCATAAACAGACTGATAGGACTCATTGTATAGGACCTTAGAAGTTCTCCAGTACTGCCTGAAGCTCTGAAGCAAGATGAGTTGGGTGAAGTAAAATAAAATCAAGTTCTCATCATATTTTAATAAGACATCTGTGGAAAAAATGTAATAATCTACAATATATTAGAAAAAATATATACTCTTAAACTTTGAAAATAGTTCACATTTCACTGCATTTCACTTGAGGGTTGCAAAAACAGCAGATAATACGTTGAGTTTAAGTTTTAGTAAAAGCTGAGGAGAAATGCTACACAGTCTAAGAAGTGTTTTTAATGAAAGTAAGACACTACTATGTACAATCCATCACTAGTGTGTCAACATAGGCGTGGTTCCTCAAGGTAAAAGTCATGTTCCGTTGTTTCGATACATCCCAATCACCATCAATGACACATTGAATAATCGATTCTGGTCGAAGTGTTGCTCTGTCAGGTTTTGATGGATGCTTCCATATCAAGTTAGAACTTTTGTCCACACGTTGTAAGAAATCCATGTTGTATGTTCCACTGCATTCCTCAGTACAAACTGCAAGGTACCAAGTGTTCACATCACCTTCAGATACGAGAGTGATATACATCATGCCGACTGATATACGCTCTTCATCTTCATCTCCTGTTGGCTGATTTGTTTCGCACGATGGCAGAAGTTTAAGAATCTTTGTTGGAGGGGAGATTGACGTAACCAGACATAGGATCATTTCCAGACAGAAGGGCACAGAAGTTCAGCAGTTGATCATCGGAACTGATATTGTTGACCCTGAACAGATCTGGCTGTTGGAATACATCAGCTTGTGGTTTCGCGGTAGTAAGACAACTCTGTGCGCAAAATCTTCTCAGCAGTATCACTCCTTTCCTGGAGGATCTTATTCAGCTCCTCCACTGTTGTTGCGGGTCCACCCCAGCTCTTGCATGCTTGTAAACATTCTGGGTGTATTTCGTCTGATTTTTTCCCTTTTCAATATTGGCTAGTATTCTTTGTGTGTTGTAGGTCTTCTGTTCTGCAACCCATCTCGTCTCCATGTTGCTGAGGATCTTCACAATGGAATTAAATTTTTGCATGGTTCAGTGTTAAATGTTTGGGACTTAAATAGAGTGACGTCGTTTCGTATACCTTTCGCTGTGAATTTTTTGTTTCGGAATTTTGCAACTGGTGCACGTTTGCCAAACACAGAAAGCTGGTGCTCGGAATCAAGGTTATTAGTGGGCAACCTGTCTCTTTCTTCTGGTGACAATAAGTGAAGCTGAGTGGCACGTGGAGCTTCATCCTTGTGTTTTCCAAAACCGTATTCCCTACCAGCTTGCAGCGAGAACACATCTGCTGTTGCGACTGTCATCATATTCAAAATTTGAAGTTCGAGATCAGTACTCGGTTCTTCACTTTAACATGGGATAATGAACAACATAATCTTAAGAGTGACCATCTTTCCATCCAACAAATCTTTGTAGAGTCGAGGAAACATCTCCAGCAGGTCTTCTTGTGTGTTGACTTCAACAAAATGAAGAAATGGCAATGTGATAGTATGGGTGAAATATGCCAGTACACTCAACTCAGTTAGCAGAAATTCAGAGTCCAAGAACATTCTAACAATTTCCACATGCTGGTTGCTTAGATGCGTTTCATCCAACAACATTCGCAAGTAAGGCATAGCTTGAAGAATTGACGCAGCAGAGTACCCCAATTTTGTAAATCTCCTTTCATAATACATTGCAATGTGCTTACTTGGCCTTCACGTTGAAGAATATGGTCGAACAGATCAGCCTGATTAGTGCTATTTGCTGATTTGTCATGACTAACCAGACTCAAGATGGAATTGATGGCACACTCAACCACGGTTTTCCCTCGTAGGAAAGATCGGACAGACGGATTAATGGTTTCAAGTTTCTTCCGGAACTCAACTTTCTTCTCGATACTTTCCAGGACTGCCAAGTTTGACCGATCAAAAGCTTCCACGGGATGAGACTTGCAGAGAAGGTGCAGTGGGACATGTTTCGAATCGAGATCCTTTGCTACTCCTTCTCCAATGTGCAAGTTCTTGCTGACAGAATCGGTCATCAGTGCTGTTATCTTCTCCCAAAGTGTTGCTGCAGTTGATTCACTTTCAGGTGTGCTAATTGTTGCTGCCAACCTCATCAGTGTTTCAACTATTAGCCGAATAATCTGAGCCCGATCTTCAAACGCAAAGAAAAGTGGTCTCAGAGAGAAACGTCGATTGTCTGAAAATATCAGATCAAACAAAGTCACCATCAATTTTTGATCGAGAAGTGGCATCAAAGTGCAACGTAACCTTGGTTCCGGGTTTCATGGTGCTTAAAGCCACTGCAGCATCTCTTTCATGTTGGATGGCTAGGACCTGCTTGAAATCGTTTAATGTTTTCGGAGTGGGCAAAACGTTTTCATAAACTCTGTAATCGTTGATTGATGACGGGACTTTTTCTTTGGGTTTGGATCGTTTTGACGGTTTAGGTGAAGTAGACTTGAAGATTTCTAATGACGGTTCATGATCAATAGCTTCTTCTTTCGACAAGTAGAAGTTGTGATTGTACAATCCACGACAAACTGTCTGTACCGCTATTCTTGATTGTCAGTGGAGATGTTGCACCTCACCGAAACTTCAGCAAAGGTTGCTTTAATTTCATTGGTGCAATCACGTTTTTTTCGGATTTTTGGTCTTCCAAACTCAGAATTTACTTGAACTCCAACATGAGTAGAGTTTGCGAGTTTCACGTCGATTTTGGGCTCGGGGGGCCAAAAAATGGTTTTTTGGGCGGCAAATTTTTGGCCATTTTTGGGTAATTTTATGCCCTGAAGGACTCCAAACACCCCAAAACTGATGGAACAATGATTTACCATACTCCCCTTAAGTATTCATAACCATTCATAGCAATTGGGGTTGCCTGGGACCAGAAAACCGGCCTTAAGTGATCAATATTTGATTTTCAGAGGTATCTCAGGGCCCAAATATCGTTTTTGTGGTTTTTTGGGCGGCAAACCGCCAAAAATGCATAAAATTAATTTTTTTTTGGGATTCTTCTTATTTTTACCATAATGGTCCAAAAAAAATGGTACAATGCATATTTTGAAGATATGACCCCATACCTCCTACCCTACTTCAATCTAAAAACAAGTTATGAGCAAAGAAGAATCATATTTGATTATAGGGGAATATTACTTCATAAAATATTACATATTTATTAAGTCTTGGTAAATTATGCATATCTAAAAATCATGAGCTGTTGAAGATACCCAAACTGTTCCTTCAGATATAGTACACCAAGTTTAGATTTTGGATACTATAAGTGAATCCCACTGTAATATGACTGACAATATTATTATTTTTATTATTATTATTATTTTGCCTATTTGGTTCGATAGAATTGCATCCGATAGGATATAAATAAGCATTATATCGTTAAAATTAGTCTATCGAACCTAGGATCTTATCAATGAGGTAGACCAAAATTGACCATCCCCTCTCGGGATTCGAACCTGCGCCCCCAACATTGAGAGTTGAACACGCCTTAACACGCACGCTATCGAGCTCCCTCCAATATTATTTTATCTTCATAATTAATTCGTGGTAATACTGGTTTGCGACAAAAAAAACCACTGACTGTTTAATAGCTAGAATCTAAAGTATATTTTTTTCTTTCAATTGATATTTTGAACACGATAGATAAAAATTCAGAAGAATAAATTTAATGCCGATAATGTTATGAACGAATAATTTATCAAATATATTTAGCCAAAAAAGGATTAAATTATATTTAACTAGAGGAACGGTATTTCTTTTAACATGTTGTTTTGTTTTACTTTTGATATAATATAAATATAAAGATATAGAGAGCTTATTCCCTTCAATAGCAGAGAAACATCGTCGTTCAGCTGTATTCTATGCCCCAAAATAAACAAAGTAATTTGCACTACGTCATCGTAAGCTCATGATAGGGTGTCCAGAAGAAATGGACCAGGAAAATATGGACTAGGAAGAAATGGACCAGGACAGAATGGACCAGGAAGGAATGGACCAAGGTAGAAAAGGAAAATTATGACTCATGGAAGAAATGGACCAAATATAGGTAGGCAAGTTTTGAGTGAAATATATCTAAGTACTGTACAAATACCATTTCCATATAAACTGAGGGAGGCGACTGACTTAAGGGGCCCAAGGCATTGTCTGTATGTGTTGAGATGCCTTCCTTCGGCCGGATTGCAAATATTGAATACTCAACTCGTATCATTGGAGGCTCTCTCAATTATTATTCTTGATTGTGATGCCACCCTCAACTCTATCTCTTCAAATATTCCATTTATAACAATCGCGCCCGAATTAGGCATATATTTCTTCTTCTTTATGTATTTACTTTTTGAGTGCTTCTAACATCGGTATGTTCGATATTTAAGACAATGCGTATTATTGACCATAATTTGGGGGAGTTTGAACTACAATTGACATAAAGAAGAGATTATTTATCTAAAATTACAAAAACAAAATCATTTTATGTCATCATTTACTCAGTTTATATGAGAAATAGTATTTGTACAATACTTAGATATATTCCACTCAAAAAACTTGCCTACTTATGTATTTGGTCCATTTCTTCCATGAGTCATCATTTTCCTTTTCTACCTTGGTCCATTCTTCCTGGTCCATTCTTTCCTGGTCCATATTTTCCTGGTCCATTTCTTCCTAATATCTCATGATAGAGATAGAAAGATTTTTTTTTTTTGGGGCACAATGATGTATGCCTCTGAATAATCTAATAAGCCCTCTATGTCTTTATGTCTCTATGGTTTTACTCAATGTTGGCCACTGTAGTTGCTTATTCAACATAATATCTATTATTTTTTTCCTTTTTCTTACAGATGTGAACGAAGAGTCCGTTTTTCATACACTGAAGCTCATTCATCCAAAACTAGAGGCTCAACTCCTTCTGGCTAAACAGGTAGCTCTCATTGAGCCCCTTCGGGATCTCTCAGCCAATGAACCAGACTTGAACTTCCTCTCGCCTGAGTACAAATACATACTTGAAAACTCGGAGGCCCTCAAGAATCAGTTTAAGAAGCAGCCCGCACATCTCGAGCGGCTGTATGGAATGATCACGGATCTCTTCATAGACCAGCATAAATTCAAGGGGAATAATGTTAAGTCCAGAGTGCCGAGTCTCCTGGAAGTTCTCGATAAATACAGTTTGGAGTCTCTTCTTCACTTTTTTAAAGAATCTTAGAAAATAAAATGTTCAATCAATAACAATTGTTACAAAATCTGGCCATTTGGTTACAATCATGTAATATGCATTTTAAAACCATGTATATGTTAAGGAACAATACATGTAAACCAACTCGGGTTACTTTTTGCTTATTTTATATATTACGCGTTAGCAGGGCTGCTGAAATCTGGTAAATATTTTGCTTGGGGATGAACGAACCTTTTAACTCATATTTGAATTTTTTCTCAAAAAAATACGTTTTTTAGAAAGTCTTTGTCTTTTTTTGGCGCCAATAGCGAACGATAGGACTTTTTTGATGTCGTTCGTCAAAAATTTTGTCGTTCATCGTTCGCGAACGGCGAACAATTACAAATAAACGACAAATCAACAATTCTGTTAGAAGGTTTCACTGTGTAGATATTATTTTATTCTCAAAATGATTAGTATTTTGCAGTTTATAATTACGAATAACAAAGTAATGAAACAAATAGCTATATTTACGACGCACTTGACACATACACCAACTATCCATCATCAAGGAATACTTCAAAGCCTAGGGATCCAGTATTCCTTGCCAATGTCCACGTACTTCATAATTAAATCAGTTGATCCTCGTGCATTGATGCAGAAAATTAGAGAGATGGTTTTCTGTACTAACTAACTTGTAAAATATCTCCAAACATAATGGCAGGCGAACAAACCTGACATTTTTTGCTCATAAATAAGGATTAAGATATGTTTAGATATATTATTTAAAAATTAATTTATTAATATTTCCATATATTTCTGGGCTACTAAGCATTCTATTGTTTTTAAGAAATCTAAGAAAAAAAGATAAACAAAATTGAAACGACAGAAAACTAAGTCTATTCTGTAAACCTAATTTGCAGACTTGTTGACTTATCGTTCATTTGTTGTCGTTCGCGAACGTCGTTCGCAAATGATGAACGACAAAGTTTTTGACGAACGATAAGGAAAATTCCTTATCGCTCGTCGTCGTTTTTGGCGCCAAAAAAAGACAAAGATTTTTAATTTTCATGGTACAAATTTCCTTTCTAAAAAAACGTCATCACTTTTTTCAGAAATTTCTTTCTAAAAATAACGTCGTCAATATTTTTCAGAATAGCGAACGATGAACGACGAACGATTCAATTTAAAATTGACGATGAACGACGAACGGTAACTTTTGGCGAACGACGAACGACAATTTCTCGCGAACGTCAACAAGTCTGATAATTTGTAATTTCATCTTATTTATCAGAGCTTATTAGAAAAAACTTTTTTACATTTGTATATAAAGAATCGAAATCTAGGGTTCAAAAAATCCCCAATCCCGTTGATCCGATCCATTAACTGGTTTTGTGCCACCTGGTATCGAGCCTTTGCATCTGTGATAGATTTTAACTCTCGGACTCGAAGTATTATTAGCTTTTATGTTTCAAAAACCTTTGACGTCATAGCAAGTTATAGACACGCCCAAAGCTAATGGATTTTGACATCTTTTTTAATCTGGATACATAAGTGAGCTTCAACGATAGTAATTAGAACTGGTTTTTTGTAGTCCTTGTAAGCTAAACAATAACATGGGGTTTCAATTGGCAACCCATAGTTTAATTTATTTTTATTCGTTCATCATCAGAGGATTAAGATCCATTTATCGTCTTTGATGATAAACAAAAACAGGATTTCTTTTTCTCTAAGTCTGAGAAGTTAATTTGCTTAAGTTATAGTTATATGAGATATTAGACGAGTCTATTCAAAGGATTGACCTTCCAAATACCATTGATTGAACCCCATAATAAAAAGAGACTTAGTATTCGTGAGGATAAAATTATAGGTTCTGAATTAATGAAATGATGCCTCCCTTAAAAACGTCAATTGCTTTTTTCATTGTTGCCGCTTCTTTTCTATTACCAGAGATAGGAAACGGTAAGAAAATATACTGCCAGTATTAGAAGTCGGTAGCAAACTGTGTTCAGTCGGTATCGGTAGATCGAAGGGAGGGGAGTGCTATACATTTTCAGCAAAAATTATAAAATCAGTATCTGCATCTAGTAGATTAAAATAATCAAAATGATCAGGAGCGGTAATAAAAATCTTGCACCGGTACTACCGACTATCAATCGATCGTTTCAACTCTGCTATCAACTAATCATGTTCAAGAACGGAGCCTCAGTTTGGTATCCTTAACAATATGTCAATACGTGTTCACCTGTTTAGTTTATTTCAATTATTCATTTATTTCACGAAATCCTTCTCATCATTCGTTCTGGATTAGTTTAGTTTATTATATCAGTTAAGTCGTAACAGGACTACATCCCCTTCCCCCAAACAATCACCCCCCGATCACGTGCCATTTACCCCCATTACCAGGCTTGTTGATCGGAGTTTTTCTGATCGGCGATCAATAGCGATATTGATCGCTGATCGGAGTATCGTAAAAGGTCCTGATCTTTATATCTTTTGATCGTAAGGAAATCACTAAAAAATAGCGATCCGATCAATTTGAATAAAATAACTAAAAAAGAAAACATGTTTGTAATATGGATTTTTTAGACAAACCCTACATTTCTTAAGACTTAACTAGGTTTCACATTGACCAAAATCCATTGCAACAACTAATATTTGTTTAGAAAACACAAAATCCAGACTAAAACTAATGAAAAAAGCCAGTGTGTGCTATCCTCATATATTTTTGTCCTAAAATATATAGACAGGCGACTATGTAGAAGTCATTGTTTTGGAGCTCATAGGCTATGGGAAACATCTATTCTGGCATCTCCTGTCTTAAATGATGCAGACATATCTCAATTGTGGAGCCAGAGTGTTGAGCTCATAGGCTATGAGAAACAATCATTCTGATATTTTTGTCCTAAAATATACAAACAGGTGCCTATGGAGAAGTCGTTATTTGGAGCTCATAGGCTATAAAAAACAATCATTCCATTGCCATATAAAGATGAATACTTATAAATGTTTGACTGAATATATACTTTTAAATCAGTGGTTCCCAATTGGATTCGGCTCGTGGACCCCTAACGGTCTTTGGGCACTTTCCGTGGACCCCGCCTCAATTTTGTCAAAAACGCGAATTTCAATTTCAATGCGAGACATCTGCGAAGTACAATTATATTTTATTTTTGACTTATATCCAGGCTTGTGAGCGTTCAGCTTTTTTGCGTTCAACGTTAAAAAATAGCGTTCCGTTCAATATTTTGCGTTCAGCGTTCCGTTAAAAAAAAGTGACGACGTTTTTTTTAGAAAATCATTTCCAAAAATGTGAAGACGTTTTTTTAGAAAAGAAATGGGGAAAAAAATGATCCTTACACGTGGACCCCCGGCCAGGCCTTCGTGGACCCCCAAGGGGTCCACTGGACCACTGTTGGGAACCACAGATTTAAATTTTTACTTCAAATTAGTATTACATAGGTAATTTTTTTGTTGATCGCAATTAAATTGATCGGAAAAATCACTGATCGTTATATCGCTATATCGCAAAGAATTTCTGATCGCAATTTTTGATCGGATCGCTGTTTTTTTCCTGATCGCTCACAAGCCTGCCCATTACTAATATTTCTTATCTTTTAAAGTCCCTTATGAAGTTACCTATGTTTTTTTTTACATTAGTGTTCGAAAACTAGGTTCATAATACGGTAATATAATATATGATCGATATTAGAAACATAGGTTTTAAACACTAATGCAATCAAGGTAAGTTCAAATTGAATTAAATGCAATAAAGAAAACATAGTTAACCTCATAATTATACTTTAAGAGATAAGAATATTAGTAACGGGAGGGTGAATGGCACGGGGGATAAAGCCCAGGAGGTGATTGTCGGAGAGTGCTAGTCCGGGGGGTGGTAGTCGTAACTCCAGTTATGTACGATTTTTTCAGTTCATTAAATGTTAACATTGAATTGTTTAAGTTTGAATAATTTACTATTTTCATTACAAGATAAATTAATTACTAAATTCTATTTTGAAGAAAATAAAATTTTCTACAAGAAATTTAATATATAATTTAAAAAAACTATTTTGGAGTTTATGAAGCATTTTATAAAAGATAGAAGAAATGCAACATTTGTAAATAAGAACCGAGTTTGTGGATAAAAACGTTATATACCCATATAGTAATACCGATACTTATGACACCTTTTACCTTTTTTTGCTTGTGGTTCTTCAACATATATATTTAAATAAAATATTAACTTTTATCGAGATTGACCTTTTAATAGCTCAATTTTGAAATGAATAGCATGTCTTAACACTTCTGAACTGTAGAGAAATAATTTGTACATCTATTATATGATCTGAAACCAAATTGACTGCCTCTCTATCTACATAAATACAGCCACCAGTCTAATACTTTGTGTTGGCTAGTAAATGAGCTACTAACAAAATATGTCAAATTGACTCATTTTATTTGAAAAAATAAAAATATGACGTACATAAATTATTTGTAAGCCATTTTTTATTGAACACATCTCTAAATTGGTGACGTCACACAAAAATATACCTCCGCATGTATATTTTGTAGTAGTACATATCATTGTTTTTTTTTTCTTCCACAACAATAACATAAGGATAAGCACGTGTAGTTCATTCTTAGGAGACATTCGGCATGGGAAAGAAGAGCAGGTTGGAAAGCAGCGACGGGACAAGGCCTACTGGTCTGCCAAGGAGATTGGTTTCCGTTCCCGAGCCTCCTTCAAGCTCGTTCAACTCAACCGCAAGTATGAGTTCCTTCAAAAGTCCCGAGTATGTCGGATCTCTGCGCAGCACCTGGATCATGGATGCAGGTCGCAAAGGAGCATATGCCTCTCAGCTCCATCATTGTGGGCGTTGACTTGGTGCCCATCAAGCCCATTCCCGGCTGCATTTCCTTTGTGAATGACATTACGACTGATAAGTGCCGTTCGGACATTAAAAGGAGCTGCAGGGATGGAAGGTGGACGTTGTACTCCCGATGGAGCTCCCAACGTGGGGAAATCCTGATCCACGACGCCTATCAACAGTCCCTTCTCACTCTCTCTCCGCCTTCAAGCTCGCCACGGAGTTCCTTAAGCCCCAGGGGACCTTCGTTACCAAGATTTTCCGCTCCAAAGACTATCAATCTCTCCTCTGGGTCTTGCAACAATTCTTCCGTAAGGTTCACTCCACAAAACCCCCGCCTCACGTATGAGTCCGCCGAGATCTTCGTGGTCTGCCTTGGCTACAAAGCCCCTGACACAATCGATCCCCGATTCCTAGACCCTCCTCCGTCTTCTCAGAAGTCGAAACCCCCACGGACGAAACCATGCTCGCAAACCCCGAAAAGGTCACAAAGAAAGCTCCTGCTGTGGGCTACGAGTCTACCAACACGCTCCTCTTCCGTAAAACCCCCGCCTCCGAGTTCATATTGGGGATAAGCCCATTCACATCCTCAACAACTCTCACGTCATCTCCCCAGACACAGATGCCATACGAAACCACCCTAAGACAACCAAGGAAGTCTTGAACTGCCTCGCGGACATCAAAGTCCTCGGCATGAAGGAGTTGAGACTAATAAAGAAGTGGCGTGAGAGCCTCAAGGTCGACTTGGAAAAAAGGAAAAGGTGAGTCTCAGGATGCAGACAAATGGAAGTTGAAGGCGGAGAAGAAGGATCAGATGAGGAACTCTCCAAGTTGGAAAGGAGATTGACAAGCTCAACGAGGACGAGCGTAAGGCGCTTCGACGCAAAAGGAAGAAGGTCCTTAAGGAGAAGCGTAAAAGGGCTGAAAAGATTGATTTGAAGATGATCATCCCTGGAGACATGGGCCCTCGAAAAGAAGGGAAGGCCTCTTCAACATCAAGAACTTGAAGACCCTTGAGCATTTGAGGGCCGTGGAGGACGTTCCTGCGGACATGGAGGTATCCGACTCCGAGGATGAAAGAGGAGGAAGAAGGCCTTCCCTCACGCGTCAAGTACACTCGGGATCAAGGATCCATTCACTCCGACGGCCTCTTCTACAAGAATCCCGGTGAAAAGGAAAGCGATGACGATGAAGCTGACGGAGACTTTGATAGCGAGGATGAAGACCTGGATTTGAAAGAAGGCCTCAGGACGACCCGTTATGGGCGACGAGGAGGCAGATAGCTGAATGAACCTCCTTCCAATCCTCTGCTTCTAGACTTGGACGCCTCGGATAGGGACGCACGTCGCTTTAAGAAGTCCGAGATTTGGTTCGATAAGGATGCTTTCAAGGGACTCGACGAGGAAAATGAGGACTTGGAAGAGCTAGATATTCAGAACGCCATCAAGGACATTGAGAATCGAAAGGTTCCATGAAGACAGGAGGAAAAAAAGAGGTGGTGAGGAAGAGTAAGGGCGAAAATAAGAAGCCCCATAATTCGGAAGATATTCTTCTGAGGACGATGAGGAGACGGAAGGGGATTCCTCATCTTCGGAATCTGACTATGAGGAAGTGAAGAGCAATATGAAGAACGGTTTTCATGGAGAAACATCGGAGAAAGATGGCTATGAGGTTGTTCCCCTTAAGAAAAAGGCCAAGAAACGCGAAGCACTCACCCCTGAAGAGCTCGCTCTTGGTCAGCAGTTGATTCAGACAAAGAAGGCCAAGCGTGACCTCATGGACGCCGGATGGAACCGCTTCATGTTCCGGATGATGACAAGGATCTTCCCTCCTGGTTTGTCCATGAAGAGCAGTATCACATGCGGCTCCCTCCAGCGATAGATCCACAAACCGTGGCCTACTATACAGACAGAGGAAGGATCTCAACGTCAAGACAATTAAGAAGGTCGTGGAAGCCAAGCCCGTAAGAAGCGCCGCATGAATAGGAAGATGGACAAGGCCAAGAAGCGTGCGGCGGCTGTTATGGAAAATGAGGATATCGGCTCTCGGGAGAAGATGCGGGAGGTCAGCGGATCTACACCAAGGTGAGTGCCAATGAGAAGGCTAAGAAGGAAGTCACCTACACCGTGGCTAAGAATTCTCTGCGTCCAAGCGAGCTAAGAGACCCTCTGGGCTCAAGGGGCTCTATAAGCAAGTGGATCCGCGGATGAAGAAGGATAATACCTCCAAGAGAACGAATGCCTCCGAGAAGCGGAATCAAAAACGGAAGCTGAAGGGCAAAAAAACGAGGCCCAATGCATAATCATTCAATCAGATTTCCTTTTCAAGCAACATATATTTTTCTTTTAACTCGTTATGTTATTATGTGTATGAATAAACGTCTTATTAGTTTAAAATTTGCCAAGTAATTTATTTTAATGGGGATTGCTCTACATTGATTGGTCGATATTCAATTATTTATTAACCCTCTGGTGACTTGTGCTTTCTCACTTACTTATTTGTAAATTTTACAATAACAGCTTTAATTGTAAATTAATTAATTTTGAAAATCTTTAACAGCTCTTACGCGATTTAAGTTTGTTATATGCAAATAATTGAATATCTTAACACATTAACTTGAAAGTAACTGTTTGTACTTTCAATCCCGAAAGGGTTGATTGTTATCATATTTTATGCATAGTGGATCTATTCCTTGGGTTGTAACTCACCATTCCCTAGTCAAATGACACTTCATCAAGTAATAAAGATTGTAAAGCCGTGAAAGAGCAACTTATGCCTACTAGTTCGATGACTTCAAAACCCTTCTATGACACCGTATTTTCCTCAGATATTTCCACTTATTTGTTTGGAATTTTGAGAGAAAAAAAATAATTTTTCAATTAAAAAAATAATTCGGTGCGTCATTCGTCTGTTTCAATTTACAGGATGACCCATGAAAAACACTTAATATCTCTTTCATTTATTTGTCACTTTCCATATTTTAAAGCCTTAAAATAATCAATAACCATGAGCCCGGTGGGAGCTGGAACAAAGAACACCCCATAATAAATTTTATAAGAAATACTTTTTAAGAGAACTTTGGGCCTTTTTATGGACCAATTTGGGATGTAAAAATGCTCTATTCAAAACAGAATAAATAACTGGGTGGACTACCTTTGATAATTATGGAACCCTGGAGAATCTCAACGCAGCCAGTTGGAACCCTTCAAGTCACTCGAAACGTCCCAAAAAGCAACCCCAATAATAAAAATAATGTAGAGTTTGTTCTCCTATCTGATTGGAAGAGGGTACTCTAAAGTCCGGATCTAAGCTCTTTCAGTCAATCTCGGGACAGATTTTGAGGTGTATTATGTAGGCTCTGTTAAGTGTTTACCAGCTCTACCCTCGCGAGACATACCTAGAGACTGTTACTTCGCTCCAGAGCGTGTTAAAACTAAAGTTTAGTTAAAACGACTCTCATTCTTTTGGGCTATCTGAAGGATAAACTCTACAAGAGAACCTCAGAGCTATAATGGTTTTCAAGAGAGCCATTTATTCTCAGTTTGGTAGAGCATCATGGATGACTTTGTGCTTCACCCAAAGGAATGTACACAACTAATAGAATGAATCTATTTTGAACATTTTTTCCTTACCATTTCTCTTCCAGACATAGAAAGCAATACAAATAGTCATGAAATAAACCTATAGAATCCAAATATGATTTTTTGCGAAATGGCAAAAGAATTTAATTCGATGTAATAATTTATTTCACAATACAGAAAAGTAATAGGTATAATATTGATAAAGTAAGCTACAGGACAAAAGATATTAATTTGTAGTAAATTGAAGTTGAAGCGGATATCAACAAACATTAAGGGATCAATTTGAGTACCTCCGAGAGGAATGATGCCGGTGATGGGATCTCTTCGAGGAGTCCGCAGACGTCTACGACTTCCTCCACAGAGGCCGCAGGCACGAGGTCCTCTTGGAAAACGTTGAGGAGCTTGAGGGTGGACTTGTTGAGGGCATCGTCGTTGTGTCGGATCCAGTCGCTCAGGTCCAGTGGCCAGGATGAGTCCGTGCTCACGCTCTTGAAAACCACGCCGTAGAGTGGTCCACGAGGGCGAAGAAGAGAATCATTTTTTTGTAGACGGGATAGTCTTTCACCTCACGATCCAGGAGGGAACGCCCACCGCGATGACCTGGGTCACCTACAACAAAAAAATAATTATTTAGGAAACTCGGCAACAACTTTTAGGAAAAATAATACAATTAGCCAGAGGTTTTTTAACATATATAGAACTTGTTCAACAACAATGAGGACACACTTTCTTCAGTGAGGGAATTGTCTTTGAATAAGCTCACTCAAAACAGCTTAGTTTAGATGGTGAATCCTAAGATTGCTGAAGTGCGAGGAGATATTTCGTAGACAATGGTTTTTTATTCAATTTTCAAGTATATTGAACTTTTTGACAATTTATTATTTTTCTTTTTCTGTTACAATTTTTTTTAGTACAAATGCTATATACCTATCTTTTACTTATGTATCTTTTGCTCCATTGACTAATTAAAAAAACCTGCTATGCTCATTTATACTCAAATGAATACTGCCATAAATATGGTGAGCAATTAACTAAAAAACAGTGACACAAAAAAAGTATTATAACATTTCATGAAATGGGGCTAACTTTTGTTGTAGAATATATTATATATTTTTTATTATTACATGAAATCTAATTTGTTTTTAACATTTTCATATCTTATGAACGGCTGTTTTTTTCCATACTCTAAGGCTACTGGGTGGAAGTAATAACATTTGCCAATTAAATGTCTACTCTGTAGCATATTCTACATGTATATTTTTGATTAAAATATTACGAATCTGACATGTGCCGTAAGGAGAAGGCGTTGAAGTATTTTTATTCTAGCGGCCTTCCAGGCCGAGGTGACAAGACTAAAAGGGCAATGACTGTATGGTAGACGGGTCCATCCGGAATAAAGCTGCTGTCCACCAGGCACTCTTGGGCTGATCAAAGAAGGAGTTCATGTGAGTCTCCTCTCGTGAGGCAGCCCGCGTCGTATTTAGAACATAAAGGGCCATATGCATTAGGTAAGGCACCAAGTGCATATTGCTTTGAGGGCCCCCGCCACCCGACTCCTTTGAGAAACTTGTCCTGCAAAGGATTTAATATAATATAAGGATTTTCATTTAAAAATATGTTAAATGCTGACATGGTAAAAAAAACAAAACTCATTAGGCATGTAAGGCTTTACAAGCATGAACCCCATTAGTAAGAGTGCTCAATCCTGTAAATTTTGAATGATGACGTGCTTGATGCATTACAAATGGTAAAAAATATAAAAATAACCATTATTTGCAGTATTCATATTTTTTTAAATATTCCATAACAGTCCTTAACAAGGAAAAATTCCTTTTTACCCGAACAGTATCAATGTTTTAATATGTCAATTTGAAATTTGAAAAAATCTAATTCATTAAGAGGAATTATCAAAATGAAAACAAATAAATATTTATATAATAAAAAATGCATAAATAAATGTTCCCTACAACGGGGGAAATCCATTTAAAATAACCTTTTTACAGTACAATTTCTGTAACACGTACAATTTAAATCCTGACATGGTAAAAAAAGTCTGATTCATGAAAATGTATTGGAAATTAATAAAAAAAAAAAAAAAATTAAATATATATATATAATCGTGCGATTCTTATTTCACGCTTTTGGATTTGAGAGTCGGGGTTCCCTAGGAATTTTACCTTAGTACATAGAGATCATCTTATGGAAGTTTGAACGAAATCGAATAACGTCTCTTCAACGGACCCAAAAGTTATGTCGTATTTTTTTGGCCATTCGATCGTCTCTCATGCCCTCAATATAAATATCATTTTAAAATAATTCGTTGCAAAATATAGATTTGATCTCAAGAATTCCAAATTAGTTTTTGTTTTTTATATACGTACAAAAATGAACAAGAAATGTAACTTTTATGAAAATACTCCAAAATGGCTATTTCAAAACCTTAATATCTCGTGTTATATGTACCTCCTATCCTGCAGTACATAATACTGACAACAAAGTTTGGTATTAATTCATATTTACTTGTTTCATTAAAGCTACTTTACCTCAGCGAATCTCAGGAGCAGTAGTTTAAGGTCATGTATGGTGGAGTGGTATCCAATGTCTCTATGCTGTGTAGCCTCTCCCAGGTAGTTGTTGTGTCGGGCGAGGCTGGAGGCATATGCAGACTCCGCCACCTGGGGTCCCCAAAGTGGAAGAAGCCCATTGCATTTAGTATTCGCATTTTGAAGTAGAGCAGAATCCCATTCGTCCCGGGATCGAGCCTGTCGCACAGCCGCCAGATGGCAGTCCACGTGAACGAGGTTGAAGTGCGTGACGGTGGAGTAGCCCAGGGTCTTCCGTGAGCCGGGCTCAAATTCCTCAAGGGGGCAGTCCTTGGTATAGGTGTAAATGGCGAGGACTTTATAGGGCTGGAACTTGTATCCCTCCCGGCAGATGTTGCATGAGAGCCCGGACTCCTCCGCAATCTCCACAAACTGCTGTAGGATGGAGTTATCCGCCTTGACCTGTCCCCTATCGTTGGCCTTGAGCCCGATAGCTTTCAGCTGCTTGGCCCGCATTGCCATGGCAAGCTTCTTCTTTTCGGCCTTGGTTTGTTGTCGGACTTCTAAGACCTTGGCGTATGCCTCTGGCTGGCTCTTGATGGCCTCTAGTACGCTCTCCGCCAGGGATCCCACATGTTCGTCCGAGGATACTTGCTCCATTTGGTGGAGGATGCATATGCACTCGCTGCTCAGGGCGAGCTGGGTTGGGGGGTGCTTAGCCACGAGGCCCGCCATGGCACGGAGAATGTACTTGAGGGAGGGACGCGTCACAAAAGCCTTCCAAAAGGGGTCATCTGCCTTCAAAAGAACCGTCTTGGTTGCTGGAGCGTTTACCTGAAGGAGATATATTATATTAATTTATGGCTCCAATAACATCAAAAATTATTTTTCTAAGTTGTTTTTACGCTTTCGTTGCGATATGTACATAGTTGCCCCAAATCAAAGGTAAATAATATCTAATGATCAACATGAGTCGCATCGGATAGACCACTAAAAAATTCTTAAAATCTTCAAAAAGACAACATCAGTTGCATTGAATCAGGCCATTGAAAATATCTCCAAAAAGACAGGGTTTTTTTGTCATACCTTGATGTACTCGATACCCTTGTTCATGATTCCGGACTTGACCATGAGATCCTTCATGGTGTTTCCAATTTTGTTTCTCTCAATCCCGTCGCACATAGCAACAAAGGTCTCCATTTGGCATCCTCATCCGCCCCGTGCTCGCTATCGAACTTGTCAAACTCAAGGACCTCATCAAAGTGACTGAGGAGTAGCTCCATTTTATCGTCGTTCCGTAGGTGAGGAAAGGCAGAACTCGCATGAGGCTCGTGTGGATGGCCGTCCCAGAGCGGAGGTGAACGGCGTGGCGAAGGAGCTCCTGGATGTCCTCCGTGCTTACCGGATTTGAGGCAAACTCGCAGTAGCCCTGGATGGAGTTGCCCCCCGCGGCCTCCACGAGGAGACGCTCCATGGCTTCAAGGATCATGTCGTTTAGAGAACTGCTGGGATCGCATAAAGAAAGCTTCAGGCAGTTCAAGAGGAGGGGTATGGTCTTATAGGCCGGGCGAAGAAGCTTCTCACGGTTGACTTTGAGCTGGAAAAAAAGTTTAAGAAATATGTGTCATAGCCAAAAGTGTCACTATTATTTTATATATGTACCTCGAGAGGAATACATTCATTTACTTTCTACTGTTAACATTATCTTGTCATTAATTAGTCTAAAGTAGAATTATATATGACTAGCTACACTATTAGTAAAGCATGACATTAAAACAAAGAATTAGTTAATGTTTATCATTTTTATACATCCAATGAAAGTTTTTATTTTTACTATAACAAAAAAAAACAAGACTGGTCTTAAAAAAGAACTAAGCTTTTTATATTTATTTCCATTGCGGGGTTATTATGATTTTGCACTTAAGCAAAAAACATGGTTTAATGGAACATTCGGGATTCACAAATGACTAGTTCCGCTATTAATACAATATGACATTAATACATATAGGTGGTAATGTCCCCAAAGTATATATGTATTTATATTTACCTTGATGGAGTGGCTGAATAGCTTAAGTAGCACAAGGAGCAGAGGTTTCGAGTACTGTACGTCTTGAATGGATCCAAGTCTCTCCAGCATGACCTCGAGTCCGTCACACTCCGCCATGATGCTCGCCATTTTGTATACCTCCTCCTCATCCTTGTCTTCGCCTTCCTTGCTGTCAAGGGTCTCGATGAACTCCTCCGTGGCGTCTCCCAGGAGGCCCCGCATCCGGTAGATGATCTTCATGGGGTCCCCCTCGTGAGCCTCAGGGGCCCAGATCTTCATGTAGACGTCTTTCACAGGGAGATCCAGGGAGACGATCTTGTTGTTCACGAGGAGCTCCATGCCATTGTCATCCTCGAGGAGGGCCACGAGCTCACAGTCCGCACAGATTTTGTTCTTCACGTTGCGCATGAGAGGGCCCAAGTCGGGGTCGTTGCTGCTATAAGGATTACCAAGCATGCGGCCCTAGAAAAAAAAAATGAAAAGAAAAAACAATGGGTATTATTTTAAATGATAATTAAAAACCTCAGGACTCTAGGCTACGTTACACTACTGCAAAAAAGCTCCCTAGATCTACAGTGGTAGTAGAATTGTGTATAAGTGTCATTTTATTCATTAGCGAAACCTGGCCTTCAAGCTATTAAGACACAGAGTTGAAAAAGCTAAAACATTTTGTTTTTCATAAAAATGTGAATTACTTTAATATTCTTTCCAAGCCCGCATTCATAAAGTTAATTCGATTAGAAACTCTTATTTACAGATCAATACTAACAGGCTCTTTCTTGTATATATTTTTATCAAAATAAGCAACGATACATTGATACTTTAATATAATAATGATTCACACTAAAGTTGCACAAATCTCCTACAATCTGCAACGGTAGTGTTCTATATTATTATTGTCTTTTTTTAATACTTTTAAACATGAATGATTTTAGAAAATGATAGTATATTATAGTACCCCACCATTTAAACTTAGGGTGTGTAAAACCAACACCTGACATACTTTCAGTGAAAAAATATTGATAAGCAATAAATTGATAATACAATTCTTGGTTGCTACATATAATAGATAAAATGTTAAATTTTCTATTTAAAAAAAGGAACAACACTTTTAAGTAATAAAAAAGAAAAACATTAATACAAAAAGAAGAACACAAACTGAATCCCCCGAAACAAAACTTATGTTTATCATTATAAATGTACTAATTACCTGAAGGAAATCTTCTTGTTGAGGATCCTTGTCAAGGGTCATAAAAAACTCTCCATTTCCGCCTCCTCGGGATAAATGAGATTACATAGCCGCTCGAAGATGAACACGGGAGTGAGTTGGTCATGACTGGGATATCGCTTAATGGTCTCAACACAGACCGCCATGAATGCCTCGGACTCCGCCTTTGTCCCCGTGGTCATGGTTTCAAGGAGCTCTAGGAGCTTATCCTGCGTCGCATCCACGAGCTTTGTCCTCTGAACTACGAGCCTCCGCAAGGAAAGATAGCCCTGGAGCACCGTGGGTATAAGGCGAGCCTTGAACTTGTTTTGATCCGCTCCACGGAGAGGAAGGAGGCCAAGATCTCCGTGAGGGTCTTGAGGGCAAAGCCTTGAGCCAGGTCCGAGTTGAGCGTGACCTGCTCGCAGCGCTCTAGGGCCTGGATTTCCTTGGATATGAGATTCCCCAGCTTTAGGAGCACTCCCTTGACGGCCAGGTAGTTTTGAGGTCCTCATCGGAGAGGAGCTTCTGATAGAGCATGACATACTCATAGGCAGACTCCCCTGCAGAGCTTAATTCGTCTAGGAAAGAAGTGAGGAGATCCGTATGCGGAGCCTTCGCTTCCCACTGCAGAAGCCCTCCACCATATGCATCCCACAACGCGTGCCATTTGGGAGGATGAGTTAAAAGAATGGACTTGAGCCAGGAGGCGTTTAAGACATTATCTGTAGGGAAACTACTACTTCTATTACTACTCTGAGCACTCTTGTTGTTGTTCTCTTCTTAATGAAGATGGTCCACTTGGTGTAGTACTTATCCGTGAGATACGCCCTTCGCGCCTCTGCGGAAACTGATTTCTTCCCTTCCTCAGCCATGAGCTCCTCTCCCAGTCTTCAAAGTCGTGACCCGGCTTGTTCTTGAGCCAGGCGTCCACCTGAACCACAGAGGCAGAGTCTGGGACCCCCCCACTGCTCTTGCTTCCTCGACCTCCCTTGGGACGAACGAGCCCTGAATGATCTTGAGGCAGGGAAGCGTGATACACTCCATGACTGTGGGAGAAGAAGGGGCACCTTGACGGATAGACAATATGAATATCTTGAGAACGCAGCGGAGCCGCGTCTCCCAACAAGAGTCTTCTTTGGACACTGTCGCCGCAAGGAGATCATCTCGTGGCGAGCAGACTCCACGATTTCAGGGCAGGAGTTTCGCCCCTTCACAGCGAGGGTGATTTTACCAAAGATGAGCTTATTAGATGATGTGTTGCCACGGGGTTATCTCTTGTGATGAGGCAAATCAACTTTCGTACCTCAAGACGAATGTTGGAGGTGCCACGACGGAGATTGTACTCCAGAAGCTGCTTGATGAGCCCTTGTTCATACAACTCATTCCGATAGCGGACCTTCGTGGCCAGGGCGCGTAGGAGCGTGAGACAATGTTCCACAGTGGCTGCAGCGCATCCATAGCATTTACCCGAGGACATGTTTTGTCCTGCAGAGCTTCCCGATCCCTTAGAGGCGCCATATTTAGCGCCACGTAGGTTCTCAAAGGACACAAGTTCCTTTCGTGTGGCTAGTACTTTCTGTATGATTTTGCTCAGATCCTCAAAGGACCCCTTACATTCGCTGCAGTATTTATTGGCCAGGGTTTGGATGTATTGGTTCACATGGCATGAGGAGGACCCTCCACCGGCGGCGGAGTCTCCATCAGAGCGGATCTTACCCTCACTCACAGACTCCTCTGCAATCTTGAGGAGAAGACTCTCAAGAGAGGGTTTATTAGAGATAAGGCTACGATATACTTTGTCCGCCTTTTCGAGGAGGGAATTGACGGATGAAACGGCCTTTTTGTAGTCTTCCTCGTTCTCAATGGGGTCTACAGCGCAGCAGGGACGGGTATTGAGGGTGTACTCAAACTTGGCATACTTGCAGAAGCCGCAAGCGTTGCATAGGAAAGGGTCCTTCTCATCATAGTTGATAGAGCGACACTTGTGACACTGGAATACGTTTTTCTCCGCAATTGGTGCATACCCGGGATTGGCGGGCACGGAAGTGGAGCATCTGGGGCACTGAAGGGTCTCTGCAGAGGCCTGGATGTTCTCGTAGAAGTCTGCATACTCTATGCGCAAGTTGCAAGCGATGATAGGCAGGGGGAACTCCACTTTGATGTCCGTTTGCCGGGAGAGAGCGTGACTTCTTGGCCTTGTGCCAGATAGTGGATCGGTTCTTGAGCTCCACGACAGCGGAGACACTCTTGTTGTTGTAGTATATGTTGATGACACGGACCATCTTTTGCCGCTTGAGATCCCCGATCCGCAAATTGATTTTTCCAATGGAATGTGAGCAAGAGAGCTTCACGATTTGATGGAGGTCGTGTACTTGGTGTCGATTTTAAGGGCGAGAGCTTGAGGGAGCGGTTGGGAACCTCTGGGTTATTGCAGACGAGACAGGGATCAGACTCCAGGTAGTAACCATTAAAGTCCACAAGCTGGGATAAACTGTTGTAGATGTTGGCATTGGATGATTAGAGAGGATCTCATTCTGGGATTTGAGTATAGAAATGGCCTTGGATACAAGGAGCTGGTCCTCTGTCTTGCGTAGGCTCTTCTTCATGGAGAAGTATCCCAGTAGGTCCACAAACTGTGAGGCCTTTCGTCCAAAGAAGGGCAGCTTATTCCATAGCTTCCACATGAGCTCACAAAGTGCCTCTCTCCCAGAGGGCTCCGAGTTCTTGTGTATGGTGAGAAGGATGCTATGCGCTTGCCAGCGAACAGAGGTGCTGTTGCACTCCAGGAGGAAGGTTTCCATGAATCGTAGGAGCATTTCGGGGCAGTTCACTGTTGAAACGAGAGAAGAAAGCGTACTCGTGGATGATTGATCATCCTCATTTTCCTTGAGCGTCTTCTTCTTGGATGAGCCCAGGGCGTACTTGAGCTTGTTGCTCCCGCAGAGCGCACTTTGAAGGAGCTGAAGCACGATGGGATTGAGGCCTTCGTCGAGGGAGAAGCTGATGCGGAATAGGAAAGATAAGGCGGAGGGATCCTTTTGTAGGCAGAACTTTTGCCAGTTGCTGGTGTGAGAGGAAGCAATGTCTACGCAGGCCTTGAGATGTTCGATGAGTTTAAGGAGTGTGTCGTAGTTGAGATTGGGTACAGGGGGGGATTCCTCACGTTCCCCTGAGATCCCGCGAAGGATCTCTCGGACAGAGGTCATGTGGCTGTTGAGCGTGTGTATGTCTCGCAGCTCTCGATAGCAGTCCTTGTTCCCGCAGATGTAGAGGAGGAGGCGTCGCACTTGTCTCCGTGCGTAGAGGGTTTGGTGCAGCATCATGTATTCACAGAGGCTGTAGTGCCAGTCCTCCCATTTTCCACCTTCCTCCCCCTTGACGCCGCCGCCACTCTCGAGGATCTTTGAGGCATGATAGGGAATACGGAGAGCCATTTCCGTGAGGAGTTGTGGGTATGACTCGAAGACGTCATGAGCATGTCCCTTCACGTACTGCTTGAGAAAGAAGGGGCTCATATCGGGTGGGAGGAAGTGGGGCTGGACTTGAGAAGGGAGCTGCCCACTTTATTAGAGTTCTCGTCCCCGCTGTTGCTCTCTTCCTTCCAGTAGCTGAGGAGGCTCTTGAGAAGCTGGAGACAGTAGGCTATGATTCCAGAGTTGAGCAGTGTCGAGGCCGTAGAGGAGGGCACGAGACCGGCTTGTCCTCCCTCGGAGCGAGAGGAAGAAGATGTGGTGGGCGTTGAGCTCTTGGGTCTGGACATGAGGACTCCAAAAGGCGAAGAATGACGAGTTGGAACTCCCTTTTGTGGGAGCGGAGGGATATATTCTCCATGGTGTCCTGGGACCTATTTCAGCTCTTTGATCATAGAGGAGAGCATTTTCTCCAGAATCTTGGCGTCCTTTTCATTTGAGCCGTCGAGGTCGGATATAAGAATGATTAGGACCTGCATATAGGGTAGACAGCGAACACCACCAATGTCCCGCAGGCTGGGCAAGTACTGTAGGAAGGTATCTAAGAGAGAAGAGCGGAGGACGTGGAGCTTGGCGTTATCCGACTCCCATTCTGTCCTCCAGACTCTTCTTTGGGGAGATCAACGGCCTTGGAAGAACCAATGATGGACTCCACAGCGCTTGCACCGGACTCAGAGCCTGCACCTGAACCTGGACCATTATCGATCTCAATGGGCGGGGTTCGAAGCGTGCTTCCGTCCATGGCAGCCGTGGACTCATCGTCGCTCCAGGTGCAGAAGGCTCAATTCGGAGTAGTCACGGCTTCCAGCTACTCCTCTGTTTGACCTCCGGATGCAGGTGGATTCACACGCTCAGAGGAAGGAGCGTCCTGTATAGAGGCCACAGCGGCAATGGTGTCTCGTATGAGACCCTGAAGCCCTGGAAACTCATTGAGGCCCAGGTTAGGGATGGCTTGGGGCAGAGAGACCTCCCCAGTTCCCTGATCTTGCAGGCTAAGTGCAATGGCTAGCTCCACCATGGTTTCATCGTCCACTTCCGGGGGAGGTCAAGCACAGGGAATATTTCCTTCAGGATTATTGCCATTGGCAGCAGCAGCGGCTGCCAGGGGTAGAAGAGCGTCCATGTTGCCGGCCACTCCGCCTAGCGGTATACCTCCAGGCCCTAGATTTAGGCTGCGGTTCCTTCGTGCCTCCTCAGAACCAGATCTATTGGAAATGACGGGCGGAGGGAATCCGGGGTCAAATCGGGGGAGAAGTTCATCATCATTGTTGTTGTTATTGTTGTTAGTATAGTTGGGCTCTGGCAGCGATCGGCGATGTAGCCACTCGTCTTCGTCGCACCTTTGGCCGTAGAATTCGTATGAGTGCCTGCTTGGAGGCAAAGCTGACTTGGATGTTGCTGGAAAGAAGGAATCCCACGTAGAGTCCTCCGATGGTCGGAATCATGTCTGGGTCCGAGCTCACAAAGGCGTGGAGGATATCCATGAGTGCCACAACAGTGGACTCCACATGCGGGATTCCAGCCTGGCCCACTTTCCCACCCACGACAGCGGAGTTGGCTGATTTGGACTCCATGAGGGCCCAAAATGTCTTGCATAGGTATTGTATGAAGGGAACGCTGCACTGGGGACTTCCTTCCGCAAACTTGACAAGGTTCAGGGGACGAGAAACGGCGATGTTTCGAGAGGTGAGGACGAGGCGAAGGTAGTTCTCTATATCGACGGGTTCCTTGCTTTCAAAGGAAGAGGCGGAAGCGACGTGGTAAGGAGAGCGAGGTCTTGTGGTGATGATAGTCGGCCTTGACACTGAATAATGAGCTTAGGAGGGACTTGGCAAAGAAGTTGATCTTGTGTTGCGTGGGTAGGGTCACAATCCGTGTGCTGAGGGAGTTGCCTCTTCCTTGTGGGCCTTTCATCTTCCCAGAGAGGCCAAGGGCAAAGCAGCCCTCTAGAAGCTCAAGGCTGCTCGCTACGAGCTTGTCCATGGGAGTGAGGGGTGTAGGTGTGGCATCCAAGGGATCCGATGCCTCCGGAGGAGTGGACCCACTGGGGTCTTCAGCGTCTTCAGGCCAGCCAAAAGCCTCCTTAGTTTTCCCGTAAAACCACCACGCTGTCCACAAGGCTCACCCGCTGGCATCCAATGAGGGGCCAAACTGAATGGTCAGCTCTGTCCGCAAGGGAGGACTCCTCCTCTCTGCTGAAGGGCAGGTCGAACCAACGGTCATGGTGAGGCTGATAGGGATGCAGCGGCCGAATATTTCAATGTAGGAAGGCACCCGGGAGGTGTTGTGAGCCCAGCATGACTCGGATCCCACCATAACCTGGTGAGAGTCATTGTTGGCCACCTCCAGGGAAAAGCCCGTGTGCATAATGTTAGCAATGTAGAGTCCAGAGGTGTTGAGGCGGTATTTGATTTGATTCCATTATAGACTTGTAGGACGTCATTCCCACTGAACTCCACCTCAGATATGGGGGAGCAGGACTCGAAGAAGTCAATGGGAAGGCAGAGCTGGAATTGGAGGGTGGTTGTTTGCGGAGGATGCGGGTCTTTTGCTTTGCGCATGGCTCTTCTTGACTTTTCTTGGGGTTTGATTTGATTGATACATGGCATGAGGTTCATGATGGGTGAGCCAGTAGTCGGTGGCTTCCGGGTTGGCCATATATATTTTGAGGCTCCCGTCCTCGCAGAGGAGATGAGTGTTGTCTTTGCGCCTGAGTAGTTGGAGAGGGAGTGGCGTATGGCAACCATGTCAATGATCTTGGACTTGTTCCCTACTTTGAGCTCTTGACGTTGATAGAGTCGGGCTTGATGAGGAGAAGACAGGGTTGTTGGAGGTTTGGAGGAAGGCCGTGATGAGGCCTGGGTGCCCGCGATCTCTCCCACCGGGGTGAGGGGCTGCATGCTAGACGTGGGCGCCGATTTGTTTAGGGGCGCCGAGGTTTTTATGCTAATGGGGAAAACATGGAGAGCTCTTCGGCAATGGACTTGAGGGGGGCCATGAAGCTTTCCCTTGAACGTATGAGAAGAAGAGGCATTGGAGAGTATGTGACTAGTAAATGGGAGACTCCTCCGTCCCCGATGCGTTCCGAAGAGGAGTTTTTGATTTCGGTGGTGATCCACGTCCATGATGTTAGTGACGTAGAAAGGTCCATTCAGCGCGGAGGATTCCTCTGTGAGTGACTGTACGTAGATGTGTCCCCAGAGCTCATGATGAGGACGTAGCGCGTCCCGTCCTCCATGAAGGCCAGGGTGCAGTCCCTCACCTTCCCCGAGGGCACCAGGAAAAGTGTGTGGGGGCTCAGAACGTCACTGCTGAGGTCGTATATATTGACAAAGTCCGAAGTCACAAGGGCAAGCTCCGTTTGGAGCCTGGGACCCCATAGGGCCCGAATGATGTAGTTGGAGGCTTCCAGTTGGGGATGGAGAACTAGGTCTGAAACAGTTCCGCAGGGGTTAAATGTGAGGACGTGACAGTCCTTGAGACCGGTACGGCCAAGAAATCCTCATTTTGGGGATTAGAGACTATGGAGAGTACGGAGACAGGGTACTGGGTGTGGAAGCCAGTCGAGTGAGGGTCAGTTTTTTGGCTGGAGTCTGCTTGCTTGAGGAGTGCTGAGAGTTGGAGAATTGTGATTTTCCCTTTCTCGTGGGACACGGCCAGTGCTGCTTCTTTCCTCCGATCCCTGTGGATATGCAAACATAACGACGCGGCGGATCATGTGGCCAGTCATGAGATGACGAATGGTCTGACCCTGATCCCCGGAATAGTTCATCTGAACGTTCTCAAAGGCGCCCTCTTGGGAACCTGAAACAAGAATGGAGGGGAATCGTTAGTAAAGGAATGTACATTCAAATGGATTTGCTAAAAAGTATATTTACTTCTTTATGTTAGCTATCGATATTTATATACAGATAAGTTACAAATCACGATATGGATCAAATGGGGTTCCAGAATTGTGATGATGCTGTTAATATCTTTTATTCAATTAAAAAGAAAATAAGCACTATCAAAAAGACTATATTTAAGATCATATTTAAGTAAAAAATTCAAACTTGATAGTCACTAGGGGTTCTGCCATAAATTAAAACAACATTATGGTAACGATATATTCATTTTAATTTAAAAATAAATGATAAAAATGCAAAATCAACCTTCAATAAGCGATTAAAAAAATATCGACTTGCGATGAAGGTAAATGAAATTTCAGGAGGAGATACGGCTAACGATGAAAAGTTGATATCAGCGATAAATATCGTTTATCATTCATTTGATCGTTCACTATATCTTTACCAAATCCATCAAAAATTATTGCATTGTCTGATAATACACAAATGAAATCATATTGTATGAGTTTTCAGTAAGACTTGGCTTTAGTTTTTCAATAAATTTTTCTATCTAAACAGAGGCTAACACTATAAAACATTAATTTGATAGGTCAAGAGTCAAATAAATGTATAGCTACGCCATTGATTAAATGTGATATTAGTACATACACTTGTGATAATGACATGAACTAAGTTTTATGTCTTTTTTGGCGCATTTGTTTTTTATTATTTTAAAATAAGCATGCAAATACTATTTCCCAGAGCTCCCGATGAATCAATTAAGGTGGTTTTTTATTTGGTATAATTGAGTGGGACTTACCCAGCGTGTGGGAGCATCAAATTGTCGTGGTGTTTCCACGTCTTTTTCCTGTGATGCAGGTTTGGGAAGGCCTTCTTGATATCAGCAAGCCTCACGATGTAAGAGTGTTTGATTTGATGAGGACTCAATGACGGGGAGGAGGCAAGAGAGCATTTGACGGAGCTTTTGTGGATGTTAGACCCGGGCTATTGTCGAGAGAGTTCTCTTTCCAGGGGCCAGCTGGAGCTGAGATGAGCTACGATTTTCATCTCCTCTTTGAGGGGCTGCGGGTGGTGGAAGAGGGATCCGGCGGTTGCCGTTGGCAGAGGGCGCTGCGGAGACTGGGAGGTGGACTAGAGGAAGGTGCATGACAAAGAGGCTCTCCTATACTTTCTGGAGGACTCGTTGATTTCTCGGGGGCTTCGCTTGGTCATGGCCCGCAGGAGCCGTCCTCCTTGGCGCCGCCAGTCGCAGAAAAAGGAACCGTGCTTGGAGTAGGTTACATCATGATCCGCGTGGCATACCTTTGCACAAATTGTGCAAACCCCGGAGCCATCCACCATTCGACACGTAGACAGTTGTACCTAAAATGAAGATGAGAGACATTGCGAAACTATTGTTAGAAAGTGACATAAATATTTATTTAATACCAATAATTAGACAAACATATACAAACTTAAAAATTAAGGCTTCACTACAAATATGATATGACCACATTATGTAGTTGATGTTTATCGAATAAAAGTAAACCGCTACTTTAAATTCACAGCCGTATGAAGCATTGAATCTGTTATTTGCTGTAACATGGCGTTTAAATAAACAATTACATCACACAACTTGGAAACCATACGGAGAAAGACAATTCATTGCTTTATTGGATCGAATCTATTAGATTAATAGAAAAGAAAATACCTTCAATGTTTTATAGTTTAGAATAGCTTCATCATTCGTAATTTAAATGTATAGTGCATCGAAAATATATGTAAACCCTTGTTTGGGAGTTCCAGTATCGACTCACAAGAAACGTTTTAATTAATATATTTCCCACAAAAAAAAAAGTTATTTAATTTACAATAAGCGAATTCAAAGCTAAAGAGTCTCAACAATTTAGAAGGGAAAAAAATTGGAAAGTA
>CP045902.1:7822988-7925488 GCA_013387185.1 Caligus rogercresseyi
AAGTTGTGAATTTAAAATTTGTTAAAACTGACCCAGATAGTCGAAAATTTTGGTAACCTGAGTGCACTCTAAAATGAAATGCTTTGGCGTCTCCAAATAACTCCTACGGTGAATTCCACAATTAGGGTTCCCCTAAGTGTCCATAACAATATTTTTGAAACTTTACTAATCATCTTTTTTGTTTTCCTGCAGGTGATATTATATCTGGGACATCTAAAAATATGTTCGGCTACCCTTAATGGGCATTAATTAATAAACAGGGGGTATTGGGACAGGACCACTGTGGGCAAAAAAATGATTTTTTTTCTCTAAAATCCATTTTGTTTGGAAGAGTATCAAATAACATGCTAATTAGATGTTTGAACCAGTCCTGATGCCCTTATTGTTCATTTGTCTTCCAAAAGGATGTTTTTAGCTGCTGTCGGAGACTGTCACTTTCAGGCAAATAATGATTTTTTGAAGAAAAAAAAGGGATTGAAAGCCACAAATAATTTTTTTATTATTTTGTAGACAAACTCAACCTATCTGTCCCAAATAAAAAAATTGACTTAAGAAAAAAAAATTATTTTTTTTACCACCTTGGGGGTTAAGACCACCCCTCGGGGTGTCATATCTCAGGTCAGGAGGTGAACGAAAAAGACTGGGAAAACGTAGTGAGGCTTTTGGTCCATATTAGATGAGAAATTTTCATTCTATTTCTAAAAAGAATCACTAAACTAACTTACATTTATGCGAGGGTAGGCGATTTTCAAAAAAGGTCTAAAAATGGAAAAATGTCTTATAACTCATGATAAGCATTTTTGGTAGCAATATCAATTGTTTTTTAAGGAATAATTTTCTGAAAGACTAATTGTCATTTATACTTAAATATAATTAAGATTCCGTATGTAATCTTCGGCAAATATTTTTTTTCACATGGTAGACAGACTGAAGACAATTAATTTGGGTCTAAAAAGGGAAAAAGTCTATAACTGTCTACAACTTGGGAATAAAAACATTGAAAAGGGAAACATTGAATCGTTGGGTCTTTTTGGGCGCGATGTTTACCTAGTATTGTATACTAAAAACAAGATGAAAACTAGCCTTGCCACAGATCTTTTCGTGTAAAAAAAATCTCAATATTTAACTTGCCCCTTTAAAACTGCCAAATTTGCTCGTAAAACAGGCGGCTCAATACTGCCTTAATTTTCTCATTTTTTAGTCTGAATTCATTTCTACATAGTGGTTATTTTTCTACCTTTTCCCCATGTCCTAGTAGATTTTTCAGTCATAAAAGGTTCTTATATTTCATAAATTTTTCTCCAAGCATGTGAAATAGTGACTTGTTACATATTTGTTACATAGAAAATTACCGTTTATCTGTAGTCAACCGAGTATTTCGAGTAAAAATCCAGTTTTTTCTAGTCTTTTTTTTTTTCCGTAAGACTGGAGAACCTTCTTGATGATAGTTAAAGTAATAAAGACAAAATTTGTTTCATGTTTGGTCTGAATGTGAAGCAAATTAAGCAGATTTTCTATGCAAATTACGAGGGGCCCCCTGTTCGTGGAATCCACCCTACAGGAGTCTTTGCTGTATATTGATATAAACAAAACATTCCATGGTTATTCCAAAACTGGTGCAATTTGAGTATCTTCAAGCTCAAATTTTTTGCAGTTACTCCTAGGTATGCCTATCAAAAGCAACGTGATTTTATATTTAAATTCATTGCCACAGTACGAAAAGGATTTTTTTTCTGATTGATTTTTAATTAAAGTCATTATTCAGCATGTCATTTCAACTTTCAATCTAATTACATGGAACCATCAATGTAAAATTACTATAAACTCCTATCAATAGTTTATCTCTATTGTCGGAAAAAGCAATTTTATTATTTCAACAAACTGTTTGACGTGATCCCCCTGTGAATTGAAGGATGATATTTTTACCATCTTCTAACCCAGGGTTCCCAAAGTGGGGTTCGCGAGACGACAAGGGAGGGGTCGCCGAGACGCCACAATGCTTGGACCTATGTACAAGTTTTGTTAGTTTCCGCCACCTCAGAAGATCTTGGGGGTCACCAGTTCAGGAATCGTTTTGGGGGGGTCGCGGATTGAAAAGTTTGGGAACCCAGGTTTCTAACCCAAAGCAGATCCCTGCCGATCCTCTCCACTGAAAAATCTGCCACTTCTACGAATTTCACGTCATTTCAAACCACTTGTGAACGGAACGTAAATTGAACGGCGTTCAGCTGAACGGTAACGCAACTTTTTTTTTTAACGCTGAAGGTTGAACGCCAAAAAAAGAGTTTGCGTTCAGCGTTCAATTTTTCCAAACATTTCTGGACTTTTATTGGAGCTTCTTTTCTAAAAAAACGTCATTACTTTTTTTGGAAATCTTTTCTACAAAAAACCGTCCATCCTTTCTTGGAAATCTTTTCTAAAAAAAACCGTCAACACTTTCTTGGAAATCTTTTCTAAAAAACGTATCACTTTTTTCGGACATTCTTATCAAAAATAAAATGTCATCACTTTTTCGTCTTTTCTATAGAAAAAACGTCATCACTTTTTTGGAAATCTTTCTAACAAAATGTCATCACTTTTTCGTATTTCTATAAAAAAACGTCATCACTTTTTTCGGAAATTCTTTTAAAAAACGTCATCACTTTTTTCGGAAATTCTTTAAAAAAACGTCATCACTTTTTTCGGATTTCTTTTTAAAAAAAAGTCATCACTTTTTTCGGAAATTCTTTAAAAAAAACGTCATCACTTTTTTCGGAAATTCTTTTCTAAAAAAACGTCATCACTTTTTTGGAATCTTTTCTAAAAACTGCCCTCTTATGTTGTGAATATAGACGTTCTGCGGACCCCAGAGTTAGATCCGTCAACAAATTAAATCATATCAAAATCGGTTCGGCTCATTTTTTTAATAAAAACCCTACATAGATTCAAAATTACACAATGTTATTTTTCTAAATATTTGAACGCTGAACCGCTAACGGAACGCTGAACGGACCGCTATTTTTTTTTAAACGCTGAACCAAAAAAAAGCTGAACGCTCACAAGCCTGTTTCAAACACTGTAATATAATCTAATAAAAAAAGAAAATCTCAATTTGACTGTAAGCATTCACTTCAGAAGAATATATTCTTATAAAACTGGTCCATACTCATACAATTCCAATCCAGAGTTGTAAGTCTAAATTTCTTCGGAATATTGAAGTCTTTTAGGTTACCCTAAAAAGGATAATTACATGTGGCGTATTTTACTTGTACAAGTGCAAGACTATTCAAGTTTGAAAGTCAACCAGTTTCCCAGTTTGTGCCCTCTGATACATCTCAATTCAAAAATACACATACAAAAATATTTACATGAGAGCCAATAAAGTAAACCACACCAGCTAAAAATAACTTTAGGCATAGAGGCTTTACGGTTTAGTATTAACAATTCATTTCAAAAATAAAAATTCTAATAAACATCTACCAATTTACAAGATATTGTAGTTTCCAACAGTATCCATTAGTTTTTTTAAATCTTGAAATGATTGACGTGGTAGCAGAAATCTAGTATCTATCTACCAAAATCAATCAATATTCACAGCTTTGAATATTTTAATTGTCTCAACAAATAACAGTCACGTCAACTAAAGATCTCACAAGACATTGAGATAATATGTCAGCGAGATCTAATATAACTGGATGAGAATGGAACTTGTCAGTTAGTATAAGCATATTTTTTTCATCAAGTTAAAACAATCTAACAATTAATAGCACATTTAACAAATGGTATTTTTTAACGCCTCCAACATAATGGAATCTTGTACATTTTTAAGTTGGATAATAAATTAGAGGGAAAGCATGCAGCTACTTTTCGGCAATGAAAATGTTCGTTCTAGAAATTCCATGGTAAAATATTTACTATCAATAATTATTCAGTTTGTTCTTTAATTAATGAGACGTCAATATTTTATTATATATACATTTTATTTTATTATTGATGATAGCCCGGTCCGAAATGGGACTAAAACATATGAATCCCTAAAGAACGCTTGTCCTTTTGGACATCTTTCTTTACTGCGTGAAAATCAGATTGGAAATCTATAAAATTGATGATGAGGGGAGTAAAAAACATAAACAAATTTAATGTTGACGTCAGTGGTTTATTATTCCCTTGTCTAAATTAATGTTTGAATGAAATTTAAACTGTTTCATGACAAATACCATAAATTTTAAAAATCCAATTGGTAATTAACTTCAATTTGGAAGAAACAAGAACTCATGTGCGTACGCATTTTATCTATTTAGAAGTTGGAGAATTTGAGCATCATCCAATAACCCGAAATCAATGAATGCTATGCATAAAATAATACTAAACTAGGAGAATGAACTGCGTTTGCTTACGTTTTTAGCAACCATTTTAAACTTTTTTATATGGTATTATTATATATTAGTAGTACATTCTCTAAGAATACATATATTGACATACTAAAAGCTTTATTATTATTGAGTATTTAAATTTTGTCAGGATATCATCGGAGTACAATTCTTTTTCTTTTATTATACCATTCGTTTTGTAATTTAACCTTAACCATTTTTCTGGGATCAACGAATAGTTAAAAAGGATCACCCTTAAAAATTATAAAAGTTAGACCACATCAATAATTATCGTTTATTGCCCGTCAACGACGTAGCCACCACCTGAAATAATGGGTTCAAATAATTATTCTGGGATTAATTATGGATGAATTATCTGAAAGTGAAAGAGTTTTGAATCTTCTTTTAGAGGCTAAAATATTAATGTGCACTCTGTAGCTCTCTCTCAGGCAGCCAGGGGGGTCGTAGGTTTTATTTATAGAAAAAGTATTTGACAGTTCAGCTGTACATCTACTTTTATCTCAAATTTAATCCATTGACGTCACCTTCTAGCCTCCTTCATCACTTAGATCGCATTTTTTTTCTCTCAGTCACAATTTTCTGCAATCGTTTTTTTTTTTTCTTGTTTTTTATTTTTCTCTGAGCTCAACTGGCTCTTGGAGCACAAGGCCTATCTGGTGGGCTAGCGGAAGAGGAAGCAGAGTCTCACAGGATGGCCGTGAGCTCTCACGCCAAGCAATGGGTAAGACAAGCAAGGAACTCTCTTTATTCGACCTCCCTCCGGAGATACACTCACGCATTCTCATTTCTTGATGGAGAGTCACTCAAGACAGCGGCGGAGGTTGTCAGGACTGGGGAGCGCTCTCCAAGTCCTTATGGAAGCCGCTCTGTGTCTTTCCACCCTCCTTCCCCCGCTCTCTCTTGACTTGAGCGAGAGCGCGTCTCAGAGTCCAAACTGGAAGTCTTTGTATCATCGTTTGTCCGCTTTGGAGGCATCATGGGACCTTGGGAAGCGCATTTCCCGCCTCATCGACTGTTCCCGCTCCCTGACGTCTGAGGCGAGCCGCATGAGCATGAGCGGCATCTATGACATGGTTCACACGGGATCCAAGCTCGTTCTTAGCATTTATGACTCCCTTGAAGTCCTGGATCTCAACGGTTGAGTCCCTCCTTGTCCTCTCCGCGGAGAGCCTGGACAGCACTGAGTATGGGAAAGCGCGGTGCTTCTACGCCAATGAGAGTCATCTCCTTGTCGGCACGGAGTCTGGGAACATCAAGGTCTTCGATCTAGGCGAGGGTCAACTCCTCTGCGTGTGCCGGCGATCCCCTGAGGCCCTCTCAGACATTCGGATTAAGGACGGGGTCGTCTACATCATTGATATTCGGGGAAATCTGAGCCTTTGGTCTTTAGAGGGCTCTCAGCTCCTCTTTCGGAGAGAGCTCTCCTTTCAAAACATCTCTTCTCCTACTACGACCGGAACCGGGACCGCTTACTGGACACAGACGGTCGCATCATTGCCTCCTCCTTTAATTCCTGCCTCATCATTGCACCGCTGAGTCAAGCCAAAGACAACGGGGTTCTCAAAGACATTTCAGAGTTCTCCAATTTGAACCCTGTGCTCTGTTTCGTGGTGTTTGGCTCCCAAAGCCTCGTTGCGGCTGGGACGCATGGCGGGTGGGTCTATCTCTACGGTCGCTCGGATCCTGCTCCCACTATTCTAGGATCGGGGCCTATAGAACCCCTTTTGAGGACAATATTACTTCCATTTCCGCCCTGGGGGAAAAACCGCATCATCTTTGGGGACGTGAATGCGGAGATCCGTTGCATTAAGATATGGGAGGACTCGGAAGGGACCCTCACTCTGAATCAAGCTCGCATGTCTTTACTCTCGACTGTCATCATCAGTATGGGTCCTATATTTGGGCTGTCAAAGTCGATGCAGCCCGTATATATTCTGGGAACTCCAACTGTCATCTTACTATTCATGACTTCTGGGACTCTATCTTACAATAAAAAATGGGGGTACTCCTTATAAAACTGTTTGATGACTACTCACTTCTTCCTCTATATCTATCTTTTTCTATCTATTTCATCCAGGATGTCTTATTCTTATCTGGCTCACGTCTCGCCTTCTTATTATTTCAGTCCAAGCAGTACTTCGACGACAGTAATTTTCCGGAGTGGACCAAGAGCACATCGGTATAACGGTTCCCCTAATGTTTCCCGAGCAAGAAGACCCCTCCTTCGGGTCAGATCGAGACTCGTCTGTCTCTTCTGTGAGAAAAGTTGGCCCCTCCCCAGCGAACAGCAAGGGTTCTTCAAGCACCTTCTCGAGGTGCATAGCTTTGTTGTGGGAGACGTCAATCTCATTGCGGACATACCCGCCTACGTGACTTACTGGCGGAGCAAGCTAAGGGCTCCTAAGGGCCTTCAAGAGCATGCCTTCACCATGAAAGCCCCGTGAGTAGTGGCCCAGATGGAAAGAAGAAAATCACCAAGACCTTTCACTTCCCAACGACACCAACCCGAAGATCGAGAACTGCGCGTCCAGCTCCAGATGCGTCGCTTAGAAGCCGTCCTGGAGGTTCGTGAGAAGGAGCGGCAAAGCAAGGACTTTACAGGGGATGTCTCTTTTGTCGCTTGAGCTTTTCGGAGGATCCCAAGGCCTTGTTCGATCACATGGCCCTGAACCACAACTTCAGCGTGGGACAAACTGACATCTTGTCTTCTTTGAGGAGCTCCTGGATGTTCTTGAAGGGAAGTTGAACGAGATGACCTGTATCTACTGCGAAAAGGTCTTCAAGTCACGTGAGTTCTCAAGGAACACATGCGAAAAAAGAGTCATAAGAAGATCAATCCCAAGAATGCCGCCTATGACAAGTACTACCTTGTTAATTATCTGGAGTTTGGCAAGACCTGGTCTCAGAGGGAGGATCCTCTAGAGGAGGATGAGCTCCCCACGGGCTTCGAGTCCTCGGACGAGGAGGATGAGAATGATTGGAGTGACTGGAAGGGGGAGCTCATTGGAAATGGAGCCGTGTGTCTCTTCTGTGAGGCCTCCTATGGAGACGTCAAGGAGCTGGTCACACAGATGCTCATTCATGAGTTTGACTTTGAGAAACTACGATCCGAGGGCAAGATGTCGTTCTACCAACAGTGAGAAAAAGGCCAGATTCACGCCAATTTTATGATGAGTCCAAAAACATTTATTTTTATTGATTTTATTTTACGTTATGTTTTTAATATTTTGTCACACTTTGGCCGTTAATTCTCAAAGCTTCAACTGGCAATATATTTTTGCTCATGTTTACGAAATAAATATTTGAGTTGCTTTACGAAAGACGGTTCAAAGAATAAGTTATTAATTAGCATTATTTATTTCACTTGGTTTGCATGTATATAAAGAACATTTATTGTATGGATGTGATTTAATTACGGATAAATTAATTGGATAAAAATTGGATATTTATACTCTACAATTATTATTGTAAATACATATATATTTACATAATTATTTCCTAATTACGGAACGACCATTTTTTCGATTTTTGAAGAAATGAAAAGTAAAAGATCGTACATTGAACTTGATCCTGCTCAAATGAACATACAAGAACAGAATTGGTTTTTCTTCTATGGCAAAACCTTTTCTTCCTGTAAATTCTATATAACATTTTTTGTAATTTTTTTAATATTAATCATAAAAATGAAAGTAAAATAAACGAAATATTAAAATAAGGGAATGCGATTACCGTGTGCATTAAGGCGTGTTCAACTCTCACTGTTGGGGGCGCAGGTTCGAAACCCGAGAGGGAATGGTCAATTTTGGTTAATCTCATTTATAAAATCCCAGGTTCGATAGACTAATTTTAATGCTTATTTATATCCTATCGGATACTGCAATTCTGTCGAACCCTATGTGCACAAAAAAACTAAATACATAAAGATAGATAAATTATTAAAGTTTAAAATTTTGTTCATTAGAATAAAATAAACTAGGAGGCTTTTTATTTCGTTCCAACTATTCCGTTGTTGAAATATTTTACTGCGTAATTTACTAATACAGCTTATTTTGAAGTAAGGTGGTGAATACTTGAGGCTGTCATATAAAATAAAATAATATAAAAATATTTGTGATATATATATTATTTTTTTCTTCATCAGCAGGCTTTTATTTTATCTAGTGACAAAAAGTAACATACTTAAATAAATATAAAATAGGAAAATTGTGCTTTTTACAATAAAACAATAAACATTCAGTTTATAATTAGTTTTCCTATATACATAAAATTTATTTAATACGAAATAATACAGAAATAATTGAAAATCATAATCAATTTTAAAGTCACTCTCATTTTGGACTCAGATATGCAATCCGTCTATTTATAATTTTAATCAAATAAATGTTCATATAATTCTTTCACAACTTGTTTTGTTTGGAGCATTACTTTTAAAGGTGAATCATCTGGAAGCAAATTTATTTGGGATAGCTAAATGTTCATTTTGACTCTTGAGACTTTTCATATTTGTATATCATTTTTTTTGTTTTACATCATTAGGTGACGGTCATCAATTTCATACGGGGCGTCAAGTCCATTTGGCTACCTGCATTTCCTGCCTTGAGAAGTTTCCTCCCGGGAGAGCTTATGCTCATATGGATGAGAGCTCTCACTTTCGACTCCCGGATGACAAGGAGGAATGGGATCAGTCCCAGTATTCTTTCCCACCTATGAAAATGATAACTTTCTCTCGTGTCTGGAGGACAATGAAAATAATGGGTTCAGTGGTGGAGGAGAAAAAACGACCCTGAAGGCCCAAGTCCCCCCGTCATTGGAGAAGACTGTCCCTTTAAGGAGTCCATTCTCTCCGAAGACGACTTCCGAGAGTCCCTTCTTCCAAAAACCGGAGGCTCAAGCAGATGCCTATCAAGCAAATAGTCCATAATATACTCTAGCGCCAATAAAAAGAACTTTACTTTTAAACAAATGTTGCTGATCTTATTTCTTGGTTTGATATCCTATCACTGAGGGTCGCCGCTTTTAAGATGCATATAAGTATAGTTCATGAAGAGAGAGAGGCAACAAAAAATAAACTTATTCACCTACTTCAAGACTGTGTTGAAGAACTTGAAATTTTGATGCATAAAGATGTGAGGAATAAAAAAAGTGGTCTTTGGAGCAGAGCTATCGAGAGCATGTCAACCCGAGTCCCCTCCTCAATAGTGTAATTAGTTTGTATATAACATGATAGTGATGTATTTTTGCCTAAACCAGGCAAAGATGATTACAGCTCCGCTAAATCTTTTAGACCTATCAGCCTTTCCAATTACATCCTCAAAGGCTTAGAAAGAATAGTACAATGGAAAGTAGAAAAAGTAATTCCATCTTTTCATTCTCAACATGCCTACACAAAAGGCTTTTCTACAGAGACGGCACTATCACAAGTAACTGATATTATCGAAAAATCGATATATCAGCATCAGTGTACACTTGCTGTCAGTTTTGATTGTACCGGTGCATTTGATAATATTCAATTTCATTCTGCCAACAAAGCAATGTCGAAACTTGGAATTCCAGTGAGCATCACATCCTGGTATAAAGACCTCATCAAAACTAGGATGGTGAAGGCAGAAATAAAAGGAGAAAGGGTCTGCATCACCCCAACGCGTGGAAGTCCTCAAGGAGGAGTACTTTCGCCTGTGATCTGGAATGCCGTGATGGACACTCTACTTACAAAGTTCCACAAAGGTGCAATCAAAGCAATTGGCTATGCAGATGACATTATCTTATTAATAAGTGGAAAACACCCACAAACACTTGTCAGTAAAATGCAAGATGCAATAAATATTGTACTGGACTGGGGAAGATCAAATGGCTTGACCTTTAATCCAACAAAATCTAGTGCTATAGTATTCTCAAAGGCATATAAACTGAGGTCAAAATATTTTCCACGGTTACAAATGGATGGACAGGAGATTGAGTATTCAACACGCTTGAAATACTTAGGTTTGGTATTTGATCAAGGACTCACCTGGACAGAACATCTGAAGGAAAAAGCTGCCAAGTGCTCTCGCTTATGGAACATGGCAAAAGCAATCATAGGTCAAAAGTGGGGACTGACGTCTGATAAAGTTATCTGGCTCTACGAATCAATGATTAAACCAATCATATGTTATGGTTGTCTTGTATGGGGCCATACTATTGCATCCAAAAAAAGTGGAATCAAAATACTAACCAGTGTACAAAGGAAAGCACTTTTATCAATCACTCAAACACTAAGGTCAACACCTACCGCAGGCATGGAGTCAGCTTTAGGTATTATTCCACTCGACCTATACGTACAAGCACAGGCAACAAAGTCCAGATGGAGAACAAAGCATTTTACACAAGATACTTGGGATGGCATTGGCAACCTCCCACGACGGCGTGGACACCGCTTTTCTAGTGATAAACTGCTTTGTGAAGCAAATATAAATGGGCCTAGTGATTACATAAAAGGTGACCTAGTCTGGATAATAATAATCGTATAGAATGTCCGGATACAATAATCTATACTGACGGTTCTAAAGACCAAGACGGAAATACGGGCGCAGGATGGGCTATCACTAGGGGTGACATGACTCTACATCATTCACTGGCGTCATTAAAAATCGAGGCATCAGTATTTCAGGCTGAGGTCCTCGCCATTTCAAGATCTGTGGAAGACCTTCTGAAACTGGAAAAACCTACTAGGAATATTGTTGTACGATCCGACTCTCAATCGGCAATTGCGGCTCTCCTCAATCCACTCACGAAGAGCTGCATAGTCAAAGAATGTAAAGAAACTTTGATAAGAGCAAAAAAGGAGAAAAACATATACCTTGAATGGTGTAAAGGTCACAGTGACATAACTGGAAATGAATTTGCCGATTATCTTGCAAAAAGTGGCTGTGAGAGTCAAAATCAAATATGCACTGGAGTACCGCCGAGCTACGTAAAGAAGGCAGTAGATGGTTTGTTTTATCAAAGGTGGAGCTGCCGTCACAAAAACAGCGTAAATATGAAACACACTCGTCTAATGTTGAAAACTCCTCAACAAAATACGATCAAATTTCGACGAGAGAATATGAAACTGCTTGTTCAAGCAGTCACTGGCCATGGACCTTTTCTCTCGCACTTGAGTAAATGGAAGAACATCAGTCCAATTTGCGATCTCTGCACGGAAGAACCGCAGACTGCAGATCACCTCATAAACAGATGTCCCGCTCTGTCCTATGAGAGGCATGAAGTTTCTCAAGAGGAGGACGAAAACATTAGAATAATCAAATTTATGCAATGTAAAATAATGAAAAATATTATTGAAAATAATTTTAGTATTTAAGTAGGAATAAGTATATGTACATAGGTATTATTATCATTATTATTATTGTTGTAACACAGATACCCCGTAGTGTGGTTGTGTTCTCTACTTTAGTGTTATATGTGCGTTTTCGTGTGTATGTCTATCGTGGATGATAGTAATAAATATCAACAAACAAAAGATAGTGATGTTGTAATAAATCAACATAAGTATTTTAGTTCTCCATTACAGATCAATCTATTAAAACCGATAAAAATCATTCAGGGAAGGGGGACTGTATAACCAATTAATATAAATAGGTCCAGAAATTTAGTTAAGAATTGGGTTCATCCTCCAGAATTGGTTATGGGACCAGGAGGGGGGGGGGGGGCAGAACTCATGTAAACAAAGAAGGATATTTCCAATAAAAATGTGACGTCATCACAGCTACGATTTGCCTATGTATCTAATACCTAGAGATCAAGATACATAGAGAGATACATACTCTATGTATCTTGCTAGAGATGGAAAGTCGAGGGATATTTGGGCGTGTGAAAGGAAGAATGTCTGAAGGTGCAATTGAGTTCAAGCTCCTTGGTATCACTATTCTCTCTACTCTCTTGAGGAATATTTATTTCATTTATGAAGCAGGCCAAGTCGGCCAGAACAGAAGGTATTTTTTATATTTGAATCTCTGTTTTGCTTCCGTTCGGAGGAAAAGAGAATAGTGATAACAAGAAGCTTGAACTCAATTGCACCTTCAGACATTCCCCTTTCACACGCCCAAATATCCCTCGACTTTCCATCTACTAATACCTCTAGGACAACTAAGCTAAGAAACTAAAGCGTTAAAGTTTAACGCTTTACTAAGAACGTAAAGGCTCTCAAAGGAATAACGTCCGGAGGCTCCCTCCCGCCACCCGGGGACGCAACAGCATCAGGGAGGAAGTGGAAAGTCATGAACACCGTACGGGACTCTGAGGCCTTTGGCTGGTAGCCCGCTCGCATCTAGGAGCTCCGTAGCAACGTGGCCGTCCTCTGCAGCTCCGCCTCCGCCGGAGAGCTCCCGGGTTTCAAATTTTATTTCCTTTTGAAATTAATCAGTTTTAAATGTACCTTGATTTTATTTAATAACAATAGCTACTGTGACGTCATCTGTGACGTTTCAGTTTTTCTTTTCTAATCAGAGGAATCTAAAACATTACGTTCGCGCATCTTGTATTATCTATTATCTTTGGTTATGGACCCATGGAAACCATTCATTGCCTATTTCGGAACCCTGATATAATGAATAGAAGAACCATCAAGCTGTCTATTTTGACGCTTTAATAAAAACAATAACAGCTTTATTTCTTTAAAAAGTTATTAAAATTAAAAAGGGTCAGATTTGTTCCTCTCGTCCACAATTCCTGTAGAATAAGTGATTTCCGACAACAGGAGAGAACCCCGTATCAAAGTTCCTCCTCCAGAATAAAAGAACTTGAACTGTTTAATATAATGCAATAATAATAACGGCTTATTAATTATAGAAAAAGGGAGAGTTTTGTAATTAATTTGATACTATAATCAAATAAATGCAAGAAATATGTCTTCATGTTTTCTAATCGACAGCATTTTTTTCTCTTTCTATGCCATGTCAGATAAAGTAATCCCTTACCTTATTTTGGGCTACGGTTACTTCGATCTCCTACCTGAGCTAGAAACAAGAAAAACCACACTTCAACATGGCCATCGTGCTAACATTTCTCACAAACCTCTCTATTATTGTACTATTATAGAAGAAGAAGGAACAAAAGTATTCGTCATCCAGAGTGCTCCTGCCTTGTTCTTATTATTGTTATTGTTTACATTGATTCATCATTGCTTGGGATCAAATTTCTGGAATGGGAGTGGACGGGTGGCATGATTCCAGTCATTATATTTGCCCCGTCTTGTCTCATCCTCCCCTCAATGATCGGAGGAAGGAGGCGAGACGTTTGGGAGCTCTTCATCAATGGGGTCGCTCCTAGCACTGACTCGGCTCATGAATATCTTCAACACTCTGGATAACGAGTACTTTTTTTCTTCTTCTTCTATATAAGTAAATTAATAGAGAGGTTTTGTGAGGAATGTTAGCACGATGGCCGTGTTGAAGTGTGGTTTCTCTTTGTTTCTAGCTCAGGTAGGAGATCGAAGTAACCGTACCCAAATGATTTCTACATTGTTGCATATAGAAGGGCTAAGATTTATATGGGCATTTTTTTTCATGTGTCATCATTTCCTTTTTTTATTTTGGGCCATTTCTTCATACACCATATTTTCCTTGACCATTTGTTCCTAATATTCGGGAAAACATGATCTATATTCAATGGTAGCAATCGATGATGCCATCCATTAAAATATAAGAAGGCCGTCGTTTATTTTTACTAGCAAATAAATCGAAAGAACATCCCATAATGACCATGAGTACCAACTTTGGTGTTCATATCAGTATAAAATGAATATTCCCCCTGGAAATATAAAATCTTATGTAGATTCGAGTTTTTTTTTGATATTTTTGAAGTCTTTCTTAATCATACCATCGTAATGATTGTTTTCTACATACCTACGTGTAGGTGGGCGTTTAAGTCCCATCCAGAGCCCCATTAAAAAAAATAAGGCTCTGGAACAGAGCCTTATTTTTTTAAACAAAAATAATGAAATAAACAAACTTTATAAATGTTTGAACTAGAATAAATAAATCGGTATCCGACAAAACATGCATCTCAAAACCTTTCACTTATTGAGGGTGCTGATAGAAACTATATTTCTATTCGGCGGTAGATAGAGTACTTATGCACAACAATGACAGTTACCAAAGCTGACGAAAGCGAATGCTTGTTTTTTGGCAAGTACAAGTAACGTTATTATAATGCTGGTTTTAGTTCGAACGTAACTAAAAACGAACGTTTTAATAAGTTTCCTCATGAGGCTAACGAATCTAATGTTCGTCGAACATTCCTAAACTAACAAAAGAGAATACTTATTTGCTGTTCTTCTTTACTTCGCCAATGTTTCATTATAATTCTTAATTTATGCTTTATAATTTCTAACGCATTAAACTTCGTCTCAGGGGTCACCAAAAATAACTGTTAAAAACAGTTTACAATAAATATACATACTTCAAGCCTTCCATTCTCCCAAGAATGAGGAAACCATTCAATTATCCGATCTTGGACTTCAGAATGATAATTATCATTACGGAATACGGATTATAACCGTATTTCATTCCTATCGGCGGTAGATTTTTTCTACCGATATTGATCATTATATTTTTTTAAACCTATTGTAATCGATTATTTGATTAAGCCAATCAGTAGCTGTAGATTTGATCATAATATATTAATTTCTCGCAAATGAATAGCATTCAATTTATAAGATAAAACTATAATTATGCAACCTAAAGGAACTTTCATAATTAAACAGTGTTCATTTTCCCTTTAGGTTAACACTTGAGACGATGTGTAATTAATGAATAATGATTAAGTAGTAGTATGGAATTTATAACAGGAAGGTGGTAATTATAAAAATGGGTGTCCGGAAGAAATGGACCAGGAAAATATGGATTAGGAAGAAATGAACCAAGGTAGAAAGGAAAATTATGACTCATGGAAGAAATGGACCAAATACATAGGTAGGCAAGTTTTGAGTGGAATATATCTAAGTATTGTACAAATACTATTCTTATATAAACTGAGTATATAATGACATCAAGTGATTTTATATTTGCATTTTTAGATAAATAATCTCTTCTTTGTGTCAATTATAGTTCAAAATCCCCCGAATTATGGTAAATAATACGTATTGTCTTAAATATCAAACATACCGATGTTAGAAGCACTCAAAAAGTAAATACATAAAGAAGAAGAAATATATGCCTAATTTCGGGCGCGATTGTTATAAATGGAATATTTGAAAGGATAGAGTGAGGGTTGACGTCAGAATCCTCCAGAAAAAGTGAGGGGAAATTAAGTTGGGGAACCTTTGACTAATTTTAAATGCTCATTTTTAATCTCTAGTAATATTGAAATTATGTATGGTTTTCAATTTTGCAAATTTTGAATTAATCGTATTTGTCAATTTATAAATCAATTAATTTCATGAATATAAATAGAAAATATATAGTAAGGCAAAGGTTTTTGAGGTCCTTTAGGATCTTGCCATTCTCCAGATTATACTTTGAATATAATTACAGGACTGAGGAGTTAATAGCAAATTCCACTAAGAGGAACAAGTCTTCAATATGGAGGAGGTGATGGTAGGAGGGGCCCTTCCTGAAGACGAGGAATATACCTCCTCTCACGAGGACGAGGGATGGAAAGTCCCAAATCGAAGTCGATGATGGGAAGTCCTACAACGGAGACGAGGGTTGGGAAGTTCTAAATCAAAGACAAGGGAAGGGATTCCTCTCACGAAGACGAGGGATGAACTTCTTTCTCTAAGACGAAGGATAGGACTCCTTTCGAGGACGAGGGATGGGACTCCTTTAACGAATTATTATTTGTTGACTCTGATGTCTGTATGTGTTGAGGTGCCTTCATTCGGCCGGATTGCAAAGATTGAATGCTCGACTCGGATCATTGGAGGCTCTCTCATTTTATTATTGTTTTGCTCTGACGTCAACCCTCACTCTATCCTTTCAAATATTCCATTTATAACAATCGCGCCCGAAATTAGGCATATATTTCTTCTTCTTTATGTATTTGTTTATGTAGTCAAAAGGTTCCCCCACCTTAATTTCCCCTCACTTTTTCTGGAGGGATTCTGGTCATTAGAGACGTAGGCTTTTCGGACCCTTCTTGGTGCTACTGCAACTCAAACATGTGATGTGTCTATCACTGGTATACTTCCTGAAAAAGGCCGTTTCACCCTTTTACCCACTCTCATAGTATCTCAGCTCTCATACCCCACCCCTAAAAAGCTTGAATTCTTTTTAATTTTAGGTTTCCTCCGGATAATGAACTGGCGAGTCTGCGCTCCTAGGACAAAATAAAGTCTATGCCCAGAATCGGCCAAATACTTCCCCTTTATTCTAGACGTCCCCGAGTTTGCTTTGTCCTTTCCTGGAAAGTCTTAATCATCCCCATAATACTCCTCCTGGACAAAATTGTTAAAAAATAAATTTGGTATAGAAGTATATATACATATATTTTAATTGGTTTATATATTTACTAATGCTACATGGGGTATTGTTCAGATTTTTATAAGATAAATATATTGACTAATGATTCATGATATATGTTCAATTCAAATCAACTCGGAAAAATTTTCGTGTCCAGAGCGCTTCTTTTTCCTCACTCACGAAAAGGGACCCACTAAAATAATGGACGTGGAAATAAATTAACATCGTAGCAAAGTTAAATATTCTCGATTCTCCTTTTGAATAGATATAATAGGAAGAAGAGTTGATATTCATGGCTCTATCATCCGGAATTTGATGATCTTCAAGTCATTTTGGACTACCATGGAGCTAGGTTCATCAGGAAATCATGGAGCTTATTTAATAGAAATACAGGACTGATGGGTTCGTTAGCGAATTCCACTAGGAGGAATAAGTCATCAATATAGGAGGTGATGGTAAGAGGGGCCCTTCCTGAAGACGAAGAATATAACTCCTCTCACGAAGATGAGAATGGAAATCCTATAACGGAGACGAGGGATGGGAAGTTCTAAATCAAAGACGAGGGAAGAAATTCTCTCACGAAGGATAGGACTCCTTCGAGGACGAGGGATGGGACTCCTTTAACGAAGACGAGGGCCGGGAATTTGGTGCCTTTCTGGAAGGGAAGCGACTGACTCTAGGGGGTCTAAGGCATTGTCTGTATGGGTGCCTTCATTCGGCAGGATTGCAAAGATTGATAATCGACTCAGATCAAGTATCCTATATATAGTATACTTGACTCAGATCATTGGAGGCTCTCTCATTTTATTATTGTTGACTCTGACGTCAACCCTCACTCTATCCTTTCAAATATTCCATTTATAACAATCGCGCCCGAAATTAGGCATATATAAGGGGGATTTTGAACTATAATTGACACAAAGAAGAGATTATTATCTAAAAATGCAAATATAAAATCACTTGATGTCATTATATACTCAGTTTATATAAGAAATAGTATTTGTACAATACTTAGATATATTCCACTCAAAAACTTGCCTACCTATGTATTTGGTCCATTTCTTCCATGAGTCATAATTTTCCTTTTCTACCTTGGTTCATTTCTTCCTAATCCATATTTTCCTGGTCCATTTCTTCCTAGTCCATATTTTCCTTGTCCATTTATTCCTAATATCATAAAAATGATATTATTGTTAAATTGAATGTTTTGGTCTTTTTTTCTCCTTCTTTCTTTCAGCTGAGGAGCTCTGTCATATATTCCTATCTCTATGGTATCGTTTCAGAAAATAAATAGTCGGCTTCAGTGAGCACTGGTCTGCCTTATGAATATACTTTTATATTTTCTATCTGATTTATAATAGAAGATAATAAATATTATAACAAAAAGGGACATTATCTTTATATATATATATATATAGTATATATATATATAATATATATATATATATATATAATATATATATATATATATATATATATATATATATAATATATATATATATATATATATATATATATATATATATATATATATATATATATATATATATATATATATATATATATATATATATATATATATAATATATATATATTCTTCACTCTTGGTATAAATCAATCGGGATCACAGACAGACATCATCTCAAAACCTTTCATTGGTTGGGGGTATTGTTTCATATAAAATGAAGAATTTGTCTTATATTATAAGTATTTATTTCCTACCTTATCATCATAACAAATATTATAATAATAAGGGCTAATGTCTCAATATGTACCTGATTGGATCGAGTACATCTCTTTTGTCATATTATAGGTCATTTTCTATTGAAAATCATGTAAAATAGTAAAAGGTTATATCCTTAACCCAATTTCTTCTATTGTGTTCAAAAAGTGACACAAAATGACTCTTCTTTGTTCTTGAATTACGTTGTCAAAAATTGAAATTTATGCATATGTTATTAAATTAAAAAAATATATACTTATTTTTTGTGGAAGAGGCAGAAACAAAAAATGAATGTAAATGTAGTTTTAAAAAGTGTAGAGAAGCCTTTCTATTCTCGTAAATTTAAAAATCTCTTTTTGGCGATGAATTCCTAAACGTAAGACGATAGAATTTTAATTTTTTAATGTCATATTATTACTTTTTATAAATTTGTTTAAGTTTTTGATGTTGCATATTTTTTTAATTTATTTTGTATATTGGAAGATGCAAAAATTTGTTCTTATTTTTTTTAGTGTAACCAAAAGTGACGCTAGGAAGATGTATGCACAAAATTATTTTGTTCTTTTTTCTTAGAGTTTTATCGACCAACGAAGCTATAGAGTGCATTGAAGAGTCTGAAAGCCTTCAGGATATTCAACCTTCAGATGTAAACGATCTTATCGATGAAAACTCTTGAGATGAAGATAATGTGGAAATATCCAACCCCAATCCCGATTTGTTACTTGTTGAGGCAGAATGAAAAAATTATAAAGATCAAGTTTTACTCTCTGTTTCAAAAGAAAGTAATTGGAAGTGGATGGATCACTCATATGCAGAAAACGAATTTCCAAAATTAGATTATTTTGGTCATTAAAAATTATCTCCTTAAGACATTTTTGATGGCATTCTAAATTTTAAAATTGCAGAGTCATGATTACTTTTTAAGCAGGATTGGCCTTGAAGAAATTAAGTATGTGTTGCTATCCTCATAGCCAAAGTATGTGTGGCTATAAGAAACTCTATTCGAAGGGATCGTTTTGACTATATGATGAAAACTTTACATATGAAACTAATTTTTATTTATTCCACAGTTCTTTAAAACATATACAAAACATATATAATATGTATTTAAAATTGAGGTTAATACGTAAAAAATACAAAAATTAAAACATTATAGTTTAAAAATTACCTCAACAGAGAACGTTCTAATTAGAATTACTGATTATAATACAAATGACATCAAATTAAAATCACTAATAATAATATAATGCATTATATCACAGTAAAATTTATAACACAGATGGCAACTAATTAAAATCTTGAAATCTTTTTAAAATTATTTAAAAAATTTTTTGATGACTTAGTGCTACCGATGGGAAATATTTAATTTCTTCCGACGCCCTGTTCCACGAATTGTCGAAAAGGGTAGGTATCTGAGGTACCGATAGAAGGATTGCCTTCAATTCCCAGGGATGAAGAGATTCATTCGTTGTAATCCTCTTCGCGATGAGGGCCTTTGCGTTGAGGATTCCGAAGTTGATCCCCTTTGTAGTCGAAGAACGGCCACCACTATTTAAGCCAAAGAATACATCAGCTTACAATACTTTTCGGTTGACTTTCTTCTAATCCTCTTAGGTTCAGCTCCACAAAGCGTTTTAAAATGCTCACTGCTCTACATCCGCAAAAGCATGTAAAATGCTATTATATAGGGTTCCGCAATCTTGCAAGGCCTGTAAAATTTAATCAGATCCGCTGAGACCTGAAGTGGGCCATTAACTTCTTCCATCAGCAATTTTTGACAATTACCTCAGGATATTTTTCCTCCATCTTTGAGGGAGATCGAGGAGGTCTAAAAACTTTTGACAGGTTCTGTCAGCCATGTCTGAATTGGACTGAACATTCATTTTTAGATGCCATGGAGTAATTAATGTATGTTCTTTGAAGACCTCAATAATGGGAATTTGAACCGACCAACATCAAATTGGCTCCCAGGTTTGATGTCATGACGCGTGAAGATGCCATCTTAATTGCAGATTCCTCAAGGTCATGCGGATTGCCAAGACCATTAAATAAATTTTCTATCAGTGTTTCTTCTTATTACGTCCAGTACTAAACTAAATTTCAATCTCAATATAACTGATAAATATTTAAAAAAATCTGACCGTTAATTCACCATTTACAACAAAATTCATACAGCATTATCCCCTTATAAAAAATGATAACATGATAAAAATATGATACAATATTCTTGGGAGACATAGCTACAAACAATTAGATAAGATTTGATTTCAAATTTTGGTATTTGAATTATAATTTTGGATATCTCGTCAACTTTGAACTGTATCAAGGCAGATCTATTGCACAGACGATGCACAAGTAAAACGTTTTGGAGTAAGTGCCCCAACTGTTTTGGACTTACTAAATGGTTTGACCGATGACAAAAAGAATTTTCTCTATCACATCATATTTGACAACTCTACCTTTACTCAACGAACTTCAGAAGAGAGGATATAATAGAACAAGCACTGTAAGAACTAACCATTTGGATTATAACTTCCCATTTCAAAAACAACTAGCAAAGATGGAAAGAGGATCGATGAAAATAGCTTCGGAATGTGTAGGAGATACTTCGGTTCATGTAACACAATGGAAAGATAAATCCATTGTTACAATTGCATAGCCAATATAAGGTATCAAACCTCAACAAAAGTAAAAAGATGGAATAGAGCAACGAAAAAAATATCCATGTACCAATTCCTCTCAGTATATACAAGACCATCGGTATATGGGAGGCACAAATCTATGAATCAAAATAATAATAACTACCGAATATATATTAGAAGAAAAATGGTTGTTGCAATATTCACCTGACTAATCGACGCCTCAATTTGTAATGCATGGCAGATTTGAAAAATATATCGAAATTCAACCTCACAATTTAATTTCCTAAGAGATTTAGCCATGGCTTTTGTAAAAAATGGCATAGAGCTTGATTACCGATTTGATGGGAATTGTCACTATATGAGGAAAGTACGAGATGGAAAAAGGAGCATTTGCACGGAATGCTCTAAATGTAATGTCGGACTTTGCATCGATTGTTTTGAAAACTTATCACACAATGTAATTATATCAAAATATTTGAAAGTCAATACAATTTAATAAGAATTTGGCATTTGGATTATTACTTTTACGAAAAAAGGGCTGTGGTTGATTTTAATACCGACTTGACATAGAAAAAGAAAAAAAAACTGAGAACATAGAGACATCTCTCTAGCCTCTCTTTTATTATAGTATTAAACCTCACAAACCTCTCCCTTTTCATAACAAGTTATTATTATTATTATTGCGTTACATTAAACAGCTTGAGTTATTTAACTCTAGAGGAGGAACCTTGATACGGAATCCCCCCTGTGTCCAGAGTCACTTGTTCGACAGGATTCCTGGACGAGAGGAACTCCATCGTCTCTTGTCGGGACTGACTTGTTCTTATGGTAAGTAGTTCAATGCCTCCCTCGTCACCGAAGGCTCTCTAGGCTTCCTCTCAAAGCTTATAATTCTCTTAGTATTTTTCTGGCCGATTTGACGACGACAGTGAAGGAGGAAGACAGTAAGACCCCCCTCATAATTCATCTAGAAGATAAAAGAAACAACGCATCAAAATGTATTGAATTTTTTGGCTGTGGATGATTTTAATACCGACTTGACATAGAAAGAGAAAAAAACTGAAAACATAGAGACAACTCTCTGGCCTCTCTTTTTATTTAAGTATTAAACCTCACAAACCTCTCCGCGTTGTTTCTTTTATCTTCTAGATGAATTATGAAGGGTGGTCTTACTGTCTTCCTCCTTCACTGTCGTCGTCAAATAGGCCAGAAAAAAATGCTAAGAGAATTATAAGCTTTGAGAGGAAGCCTAGAGAGCCTTCCGTGACGAGGGAGGCATTGAACTCTTACCATAAGAACAAGTCAGTCCCGACAAGAGACGATGGAGTCTTTCGTCCAGGAATCCTGTCGAAAAGTGACTCCGGACACAGGGGGGAACTCCGTATCAAGGTTCTTCCTCTAGAGTTAAATAACTCAAGCTGTTTAATGTAACGCAATAATAATAACAGCTTTGTTATGAAAAAGGGAGAGGTTGTGAGGTTTATACTATAATAAAAGAGAGGCCAGAGAGATGTCTCCATGTTTTCAGTTTTTTTCTCTTTCTATGTCAAGTCGGTATTAAAATCATCCACAGGCGAATTTTTTTGTAATAAATGTAAAAATAATAAGATAATTATTAAAAAATCTGTCATGAAAAGGAAGAGGTTTGTGAGGTTTAATACTATAATAGATGAGAGGCCAGAGAGATGTCTCTATGTTTTCAGTTTTTTTCTCTTTCTATGTCAAGTCGGTATTAAAAAATCCACAGCCATGAAAATGCATTCATTAACACCTAGCGTTACATTTTGGGCACGGGGCCTATTTTAGGCACGATTGACTTATAAGCAAAAATGATATGAATTATTGTTTTTTGAAAAAATAAATATTTGACATAATTTTAAGTAATCAAAAGGATTAAATAACTCTGGGGTAAATGGGTTAAGATGGTGTCCAGAAGAAATGGACCAGGAAAATATGGACTAGGAAGAAATGGACCAGGAAAATATGGACCAGGAAGGAATGGACCATGGTAGAAAAGGAAAATTATGACTCATGGAAGAAATGGACCAAATACATAGGTAGGCAAGTTTTTGAGTGGAATATGTCTGAGTATTGTACAAATACTATTTCTTATATAAACTGAGTATTAATGAAATAGAATGATTTTATTTTTGCATTTTTAGATAAATAATCTCTTCTTTGTGTCAATTATAGTTCAAAATCCCCCGAATTATGGTAAATAATACGTATTGTCTTAAATATCAAACATACCGATGTTAGAAGCACTCAAAAAGTAAATACTAAAGAAGAAGAAGTATATGCCTAATTTCGGGCGCGATTATTATAAATGGAATATTTGAAAGGATAGAGTGAGGGTTAACGTCCGAGTCAACAATAAAAAATGAGAGAGCCTCCAATGATCCGAGTCGAGTATTCAATCTTTGCAATCCGGCCGAATGAAGGCACCTCAACACATACAGACAATGCCTTGGACCCCCAAGAGTCAGTCGCCTCCCTTCCAGAAAGGCACCAATTTTCAGCCCTTCGTCTTCGTTAAAGGAGTCCGATCCCTCGTCCTCGAAAGGAGTCCTATCTTTCGTCTTCGAGAAAGGAGTTCCGTCTTCGTGAGAGGAATCCCTTCCCTTGTCTTTGATTTAAAACTTCCCATCCCTCGTCTCCGTTATAGGACTTCCCATCATCGGCTTCGATTTAGGACTTCCCATCCTCGTCCTCGTGAGAGGAGTTATATTCCTCGTCTTCAGGAAGGGCCCCTCCTACCATCACCTCCTCCATATTGAAGACTTGTTCCTCTTAGTGGAATTTGCTAATTAACTCCTCAGTCCTGTAATTATATTCAAAGTCTAATCTGGAGAATGGCAAGACCCTAACGGACCTCAAAACCCTTGCCCTATTATATATTTCTATTTATATTCATGAAAATAATTGATTTATATAAATTGACAAATACATTTAATTCAAAATTTACTAAATTTAAAACAAACATAATTCAATGTTACTAGAGATTAAAATGAGCATTTAAAACTAGTCTAAGGTTCCCCCACTTTAATATCCCCTCACTTTTTCTGGAGGGATTCTGGTCATTAGAGACATTGACTTTTCGGACCCTTCTTGGTGCTACTGCAACTCAAACATGTGATGTGTCTATCACTGGTATACTTCCTGAAAAAGGCCGTATCACCCTTTTACCCACATTTCATAGTATCTCAGCTCTCATACCCACCCTAAAAAGCTTGAATTCTTTTAAATTTTCGGTTTCCTCCCGGATAATGAACTGGCGAGTCTGCGCTCCTAGGACAAAATAAAGTCTCTGCCCAGGATCGGCCAAATACTACCCTTTATTCTAGACGTCCCCCGAGTTTGCTTTGTCCTTTCCGGGAAAGTCGAATCATCCCATAATACTCCCTCCTGGAAAAATTGTTAAAAAATAAATTTGGTATAGAAGTATATATACATAGATTTTAATTGGTTTATCTATTTACTAATGCTACATGGGGTATTGTTAAGATTTTTATTAGTTAATATATTGAATAATGATTCATGATATATGTTCAGTTCAATGGCACTCGGAAAATTTCGTGTCCAGAGCGCTTCTTTTCCTCACTCACGAAAAGGGACCCACTAAAATAATGGACATGGAAATAAATTAACATCGTAGCAAAGTTAAATATTCTCGATTCTCCTTTTGAATAGATATAATAGGAAGAGGAGTTGATGTTCATGGCTCTTTCATCCGGAATTTGATGATCTTCAAGTCATTTTGGTACTACATGGAGGTAGGTTCATCAGGAGATTATGAGGCTTCTTTATAGAAATACAGGACTGATGAGTTCGTTAGCAAATTCTACTAAGAGGAACAAGTCTTCAATATGGAGGAGGTATGGTAGGAGGGCCCTTCCTGAAGACGAGGAATATACCTCCTCTCACGAAGATGAACTGGGAATCCTATAACTGGACTATGGATGGTAAGTTTCTAAATCAAAGACTGGGAGGGATTCCTCTCATGAAGACGAAGGATTGGACTCCTTTCGAGGACGAGGGATGGGACTCCTTTAACGAAGACGAGGGGCGGGAATTTGGTGCCTTTCTGGAAGGGAGGCGACTGACTCTAGGGGGTCCAAGGCAATGTCTGTATGTGTTGAGGTGCCTTCATTCGGCCGGATTGCAAAGATTGAATGCTCGACTCGGATCATTGGAGGCTCTCTCATTTTATTATTGTTGACTCTGACGTCAACCCTCACTCTATCCTTTCAAATATTCCATTTATAACAATCGCGCCCGAAATTAGGCATATATTTCTTCTTCTTTATGTATTTACTTTTTGAGTGCTTCTAACATCGGTATGTTTGATATTTAAGACAATACGTATTATTTACCATAATTCGGGGGATTTTGAACTATAATTGACACAAAGAAGAGATTATTTATCTAAAAATGCAAAAATAAAATCATTCTATTTCATTATATACTCAGTTTATATAAGAAATAGTATTTGTACAATACTTAGACATATTCCCTCAAAAACTTGCCTACCTATGTATTTGGTCCATTTCTTCCATGAGTCATAATTTCCTTTTCTACCATGGTCCATTCCTTCCTGGTCCATATTTTCCTGGTCCATTTCTTCCTAGTCCATATTTTCCTGGTCCATTTCTTCCTAATATCGGTTAAGATACTTGAAGATTTGTTGATGAAATTGTCGCTGATTTCGATATAATTTATCCCAGATTAGTAATTTGAGATAAATTAGTGATCTGAGATACTAAAGCTGAAGCCACTAAAGCTTAGATGCATCACTAATGGTTGCAATTATTCAGCTGACATAGTAAATACATGACGTCACAGCATATTTTTAAAAAGTCCAAGCAAAACAACAAACCATAAACTTCTTTCATGTTTTTATAAGTTTTATAATTATTTTAATCATATATAATGATTAAAATCAAGATATGAGTCCAAATTATCAATATCAGTATTAAGACTCAGGATGTCATTTGATCTCGTTTTAGATTTATTGAGACTGCGTCTCACGTATTTATCAGCACACGACGTCTATCCAGAGTCCGTCTTTAAGTTGCGTCTCAAATATGGGATCCTTGTCCCCATATCCAGTCATCCCTGGATATCTTCATATATTTCTGAGAGCCTTATGGATATCAAATCTGCTCTTGCTGGTACGGGAGAGATCTCTATAGATCTGGCACTTCTCCGCATGACTCGATTCATGAAAAGCTCCGATTCGTTTTTGATGCTCACTGGGGCTCCAATTCCAAGGAGGGCTCGGAGAGGATGTTTACTATGAGGGACTTGTACGGGAGTTTCGGGGATTTATATCCAGATGATTCAAGTGCTTTCCTCGCATGGTGATGAAGAAACGATGAATGATGTAACTGAGCGATCCTTCATTTTCCATTTTCATTCCAAGAATGAAATGAGCTACCGCATTGGATCACGGTTCAGGAGCCCGTGTCTCTATTTGAGGAGGAAAAAAGCAAGGCACTTTTACCCATTCGAAAGATCACGAAACCCTATAAATTCGAAATATTTTCCGAAATTTACTCGTGACTTATTTTTACTTACGTTCAAAAACATTTTATAAGGATATTTATTTATTTCTCATATGCTTTAAGCTTTTTAAATAGGCAAGAAAATAATATTCTTAACATAATTGATGTATTATTCATAACTTTTAAATAAAATATTTGTTTAACAGATAGCAATCGTCATTTTTATTTTAAAAAAGGTCGGTAACAGTTCAGTTCTAAGTGTTGATTATTTTAGTTCTGCTTAATGTGAAGCAGCTTTAGTGTGGGTATAACTAAGCATTACGGCATTACAATGAAACTATCGAACCTATAATAAATACGTTTATTTTTTACATCTTAATTTTCATACCGTAAATTTGACAAATAAAATTAAATTTTATATTCTTTCGTTATTTAAATGTAGGGAGTTTTTTTCTTGACTCCATGGTTGATAATATATGTCCATTTTAGATATTAAAATAGTATTTTATTGCTACATTATTATTTTGTATTCAGTTATATATTAATAGACACCCAATCCTAAGATAATTAATAATATACAGTCTACATATGTATGAGTAAAATAATTATCCTTGCCATTCACAATCATCTGAAAAAGTTTATGGATATAATCAACGTTGTAGATATATATTTTATCAAGCATGGGAGGGCGTTACTGTAGAAAAATTATGATGTAAAAAATCAACGTATTTAAAAAATAACTTAAAAACATCAAAAGAGTACTTTTATTTTTATTTTTTCTTCTTAAACCTATAAAAAGAACCCTTGTAGGAGCTGTTAAAAAAATGGTTGCTGCGTCAGCGCTTATGTTCATTTATTGACACAAATATAATTTGACGAAAATTTATATAAAATAACAAACTCATCAATTGATTATATCTAAATTTTTTAATAATTAAAACTTTAAATAAAGTTTTGATTTGGGGTATTTTCCAAAAAAATGACTATTTCAAAAATATCCCGTTTAATATTGCATGTACATAAAATCCGAAATTAATGTGGAATCATTACAATTTTATATATTGTTATGCATTATTTTTATTTGATGTTCTTTATGTATATTTATTAATGGTTTCAACATGAAATGAAGGGAAAGTTATTAGTTATCGTCCATAATTAATCTTGATGTCAATTTTTGTACTTTAATTAAATGATAGTTATGATGTATCTGTAAAAGAGTTTTAAAAAGTTCATGATTCAATCAAATTCCTCGAAAACGAGGAATGATCAACATAGTGAACGAATTTTTATTCCAATCACGGAAGGACAATGACACTTTTAGTAGCTCGTTATTCCGCTCTGTCAAATAAAATTCTTAATAACACTGCATCTTTGCACGGACATGGACTATAGACCTAATAAGGTTTACTTCCTTCAAATCACTTCAAAATACCTCAGGCTCATCAATTCGACCATAAGAAGATACCTTCGTTTCAGTTATATATTTTATTATTTATCGTTTATTGCATCTTATTTTTTTAAAAGTTGTTAGATCATTAACGCAAAATTTAAAAATCTATCCAGAAGCACTGTTTGATCCATCTTTACGAAAGATACATGTGTCAACTTGTGAACCATAGCAGACCAAGAGCATCTATAGTCTTTGTATATTTCTGCAGTATGAAATAAATATGTATATTAAAGCTAGATATAAAACGCCAGTAACTATAGTCAATGCGGTATAAACATGCCACAAGTCTGATTGCATCCTATTTTATAATGAAGAATTACCTTTTTATATAAAATTTAAGACAGCAGGTATTGCATTCATAAAAACTAAATCTGATAAGAAATAATGATTCGTAGCTAACAATTATGACTATCATGAGAAATAAAAATCAGAGATGGTATTTGTTCGGGAAAATGTACCATTCATATTAGAGGCAAACTGTATTTAATCGGTTAACTTTCACAAATCTGCCCATGGAAGGCGGCAACGGTGGACTAAAAACCTTAGAGTAAAATAAAATGTTTTTTTATTCGTAAAGCAAATTTTTTAAAGTTATTTATCTTATTTAAGTTATCTTAAGACTAGGACTAAAGTACAATATTTTTACATTTTTATTCAAGTAAAAACACAACAACATATTTTTATAAATTGTTTTCCCCTCCAAAAAAGCATAACCTAAAAAGATTAAACGAGGCCCAGGTATTATATGACCCATGGACCCTTTGTATTATTCTAAATGGCATGCGGGCCAATTTATCCTCGTTCATTACTTCAATGTGCCCCTCGTCAGAGAAATAAATCTTCATCTATCGGATATGATAATGTGGACCTCTGGCATAGCTTTGGTTCTCATAAGGCTCCTAGTGCAAAAAATAATTGACCACCCTTGAACTAGATAATAAAACATTTTTTGTACAATGTACAAAAAAAATTATATGGTCAACTGATACAACTACAAAAAAAACAACAACATATTTTCAACAATATTTTTATAAACTATAATAAACAGAAGTTATATATATAAGATATATATATATATATATAATATATATATAATATATATTATATATAATATATATATATATATATATATATATATATATATATATATATATATATATATATATATATATATATATATATATATATATATATAAGTTAAAATAATAATAATATTTTGAATGTATCGGTTATTGAATTTTTTTAATGGATCTTTATTCAATAACCCTCAGATATAATATTTACTTGTTAAAATATATAATAGTTACTCGAATACTATAACTAGGGATCATATAAGGGAAAACGATAGAAAACATTACCTATACTCCTTCTTTCAAATGCCGAAAAGCTTGATTGGCGGTGGACTGTGCCAGTTAGCATATTTTCACATTGTTTCAAATTTTATAAGAAGGTAATCGGGGAGATAGGAGCCTCTACAAATAAAGAATGGTGTCTTGTATACTTCTTCCGACTACAATACTTGGTTACATATGAGCACCCTCTTAACTAATGCAGATTTAGAAACTTTTCACTTCTCTTGCATCAATGCAAAGGGTTATATGACATTTTACCGGGTTTGTTTATCCGACTCTTCGTTAAATAATATTCTATAAAACAGAATTCATATCCTTTATTAATAGATTTGGTTATACCTCTTGATTAGAAAGAACAACTCTCTTGAATTGATTTTTTTTATATTCACTACTGAAAGGTTTTGGTTTCCTCTTCAAAAATATGCCCTGCAATACCTTGGTTTTCAAAGCTGAGTTTGAACAGACATAAATCGATTGATGGAAAAAAATAAGGATTGTTTTTTAACATTTGAGCCCTCATTCCTCATGGGATCAAATAATTTCTGATTTTACCTTAATATTTGCTGATGGGTCCACGGCTCAATTTTAGATTTCAGCCGAATTCTTTAATTTGCAACAATTGTGGTTTTTATGTAGTAGTAAAAGGTACGTTTCCTAGAATGTTCTTTAATAATGACTATGAAGAATTTTATTCAACAAAACGTTTTTTTACAAGAAAGTATCAGCTCCAATATCATCAAAACTTCGATTTTGTTTGAAACCTTCAGAAGAAAAGGAAACTTTTCATCTCACCATAAGGTTATATAATTTTCGTTGCTAAACATCAAATCATTAATAACATAGAAATAACTGATAATTCTTATTTATAAATAGAGAGCCTCAGAGCTATAATTATTGGGACAGCAGCTCGTTATTCCGCTCTGTCAATTAAATTATTAATATTACTGCATCTTCGCGGACGTAGGTTAGAGACCTACAAAGGTTTACTCCCTACAAATCACTTCAAAATACTTCAGGCACATCAAATCAACCAGATTGTTGACGTTCGCGAAAAATATCGTTCTTCGTTCGTTTGTCGTTCACCAAAAGTTATTATTCGTCGTTCACCAAAAGTTATTGTTCGTCGTTAATTTAAATTGAATCGTTCGTCATTCTGAAAAAAAATGACTATGTTTTTTTAGAAAGGATTTTTTTCTCGTCATTTTGAAAAAAGTGGTAAAAAATCTTTGCCGCCAAAAACGAACGAGGAACGATAGGAATTTTTTGTTGTCGTTCGTCGTTCGTTCGCGAAAGACGAAGGAACAAAATATTTACTGGGATGTAATTTATTTTTGAAATATTAAGATTATAAAAAAGAAACTTCAATATATGATAAGTAAATTTGAAGTTGCAATTCACTTTCGGAACATCAATATCGTAATAATCACTTTGGCAAAATCAAGATTTTACCAAAAATATTTGGTAGGAGAAATTTAGTCTCTGTAATACCAATTACTGACATATTAATTGCCAATTGTGAGTCCGAGTCCTTTGAATAGCTATGCTAAAGTGCGTAGAATCTTCGAGTATCTCCACCAAACCATTAAAATACTATAAATAGTTTCATCATCTAAAAAACCAATTATATATATATATATATATATATATATATATACATATATATATATATATATATATATAATATATATATATATATATATATATATATATATATATATAATCATACTATTATATATAGTGTTTAAATCAAGATTGAAAATATAATATATCATTTAAGTTTTAAGTGCAAAAAAAACAGTATTAATTCGACAAGGAAACTTTGACTTGTTTTCTCCTTGTTTAAACTAAAGTTAAAAAGTTTATATTCATTACAGTAAAAAATTACTGAAATTTACAATTATATTACTTTCGATTAGAGATGTCCCGATCGATCGGGGCCGATCATGTCATTTTCAAAAAATCGGAATCGGCAAAAAGATATTGGCTTTGTCCAATATCTTTTTTACTCATAAATATAATAATTTGTTTTTCCGTTTTTAATATATCAGATTTGATGACGTTCGCGAAAAATTGTCATTCCTCATTCTGAAAGTGACACGTTTTTTTTTGGAAAGGAATTTTCCCATCTAAAAGGATTTTAAAAAGTACAACACTACCGGTCTATGAAAAATACTTTTCTTTTTTTGGGGGCGCCAGGGCTAGACATTCATAAAGTTATTTGAATAAGTACAAACCTGCAAGTTACTCTATGATTTTTAAACGAACGATATGATTTTTTTGTTAACGTTCGTTTAAAAAAATAATTCAGTAATATGCAGGTTTGTATCGGGAGCCAAAAAAACCGATTGGATCGGGAAACATCGGATCGGCCGACACTTGAATTCAAATGCTCGGAATCGGATCGAGAGCAAAAAAAAAACGTGATCGGGACAACGCTGCTTTCAATATATATATTTAGTTAAGAATATTTGCAAATAATAATAACAATTTATTTAGGATTAACATAAAATCATCTTTAAAAATGTTGTACACCATTTGATCTTGTATATACATTACTTATTGTGCATTTGTTATAATAAATTGAATGCACTTTATTGAGGAGCCATTATAAGATCCAGCCAAACTCTTTTGTGACTAAAATTATATTATGCTTGGTACGAAAATAGAAAAAATCAAAAATCCATTCACAGAAATCAAAGAGTAAACAATCTTCTAGTTAATAAACTTGAATTAAAAAAAAGTAATTTAATATTTTTCCATAAGGGAGGAAGCACAAGGGTAAAATACGAACTTCATCGACCACCCAACTCCACTTTCCATCAATGATAGAAGGGGTATTGAGATCCTAAATTACAAAAGTTTATTTTATCAAAATAACGAGATTTTCCCGTTTTTGAAATACTTTTATTTTTTTCTACAATCGTCATTGAATATGTGGTTTATCGTTCCTCATTAATCATAAACGATAAAACCTGGACTTAAGCGATCAATGAAATGAATAAGAACACTTAGTTGTGAAAATTTTATATCAAGTCAACATCTAATGTTTATGATATATTTCTAAATAAATGGACTTTCTTTATTCATAAATGGCTCAAGAACGACTGTCAGTGATCAAAAGTGCATACAATAATGTGAAAAAGTTGAAACTTTGGAATCAATGGAAACTCTAAGTCTCCCAGAGCTCAAGAAGGATTTTTTTTACACTGAGGAGCTTCAAGTCACCTGAATTTATACTGAGTCTGAGTACAAGTTAATCTCTTTTCTTTTTTCTTCCCTGGGCTCCTTTATTAAAAAAATGAAAGCTCCCACTGGAGTTCATCCTTAAAAAAGATTGGAGAGTCTGGGATGATGGCTCAATTTTATTTAATATATGGGAGCCTCATTAAATTGTGAGAAAATTGAACAGCCATTTGGTGAAATATAATTTTGATGAAAAATATAAAATTATGAAGGTATGACTCCCCCCCCCCCCCCCATCTCAGGGCTTTCGATGTCTTCTCCATCGTAGCTCGACTACGGCAGCCGTAGGCGTTGCTGTCAACTGTCATTCGGAAGGGAAAAAAGGAGAGGAGAAAAAAAGGAGGAACGCTAGGCAGCAAGCAGCAGCGTCGTTGTAAAAGGTTGGCCCGGCCTGACTTCTTCTCTTAAAACAAGACCCCCTTTTTATGATCCTTGATCCTCTCTAGGAAGCTTTTGAGACCACAAGGGACTCTTTTTCTATTTTTTCAACCCTCATCCATAATTTTTAGCATGTCAAAAGCCCCTATAGAGGCCCCAATGGCCTCGAAATAGGCGTCTCTTCATCCCCCTCTTTTACGTATGAAAAAAGAAGATGACCGAGGCTGTTCTGAGATGACGTATGAAGACGGCAGTCTTTGGCTGTGCTTGTTGGTTGAATTCATTTGCGGAGACAGGGCTGAGTGCCCATAGACTCCGCCTCCCTTGATCCGTGTGACCCAGGCTGAAAGAGGAGTTTTCTAGCTAAGAGTTATGTATATACAAAATGTCTTCGCGGCTAAGTCGCTCAGTTATTTGGAGTGTGTCACACGTCCTGGCTGAGCGTGTGTGTTTGGTGGAGGAAGGTGGGCTGAGTGGTGAGATAGAGAAAGAAAGAAAAAGGAATAGAGAGAGAAGGGGAGAACATGAAAAAGGAGAGAAAAAGAGAGAGAGAGAGAGAGAGACGTTTTTTCGTAGTGTATAGAAGGAATGAAGGAATCTTTTAGTTCCTCAGTAGACTTTTGGGTGCGTGAGGAGCACGACGTCGTGTCGATTCTTTTCCTTCCGATTTGAGCGAAGAGTGCGAGAGAAAGAGCGAGAGAGACAGAGAGATAGAGAAAGAGAGAGAGCGAACCCTTTTTCCTCTCCTTGTGTTTTTGTGTGTATCAACAAAATATTGTGAGTCCTTTTCGTTGTTGTCCAGAACGAAAAGAAGGACTTTTATTATTTCTCAGTGATCTCAGTGACCGACCACCACCATCAACACCCCAAAGGACTTGATTTGCCCACGCCTGATTGTTATTGCATTCATTATTTCCGTGCGTTGGATCCTTTGGTCCAAATGTAGAAATGTGTGTTCCAGCGTTTGTTTGAGGAGATCGACTCTGGAGACGGAGCAGCTTCCGAAGTGATTCCTTCATCATCTTCTCCTCCGTTTAACTGTTTGATTGTGATCGCCGTTCTCTTCCTTTCCTGGATGGGTTGAGGCGCTTTCTCGGCTGAATGATGATGTCAGCAGCAGCAGCAGCATCCGCCTCGGGTGCGTCCTCCGGTGGTTCCGCGGGTGGCGGCGCCCCGAGCGGCAGCAACGGCGCTGACCTCAACGGCGTCTCTGAGAGTGGGCCGCCCAACAAGCGCCCACGCTATGCGGAAGCAGACGTCTTCTCCCTCAACAATGGCCTCCCGGACGACCTCCTCAACGACGAGTCCGAGGGGGACAGCACTCCTTCAGAGCAACAGCAGCCAGCAGGGACCCGTGATCAACGGGGGCGGAGCCAGACTCATGCTCACGCCGGGACCCCCCACGGCACCACCCGGAGGGAAGCTCCATCCCACAACCTCACAGGCCGGGCCACCCGGAAGGCCCATGCAGGCAGGAGGAGCTTTCAGACCCTCGGGGATACTCTGCGGGCCCGCGCAGGCCGGAGGACATCCCTCACCCAGGATACCATCGCTCAACCAAGTCCGGATACAAGTGCGGGTAAGAATGAAAGAAAGAAAGAAAGATAAACACTCATGACGCATATTAGTGTTTGGGACTGGAGCCCTCACAGTCACGGATCTTTCCGCGCTGAGTATCCATTTGAGGACTGTCTTGAGCTCTTTTCACTCCATAGAATAGGAATCCGAATTATTATTTCACAGTGGACTCATTGATATCCTCGTTTTCTTTTCTTAGCCCACCATATCTGGAGGTCCCTATCAGCAGCAGCAGCAGCAGGCCTCTGTTCCTCAGGGCGGGGGCATGATGGGGATGCCGCCTCGGTATCCACCTCAGTCCCAGGGCGTAAACCCCTCTCTGGACGTCCCTTCCTCTTCCTCTGCTGGGAATTTGGTCGTCAACAACGGACTCAAGCCCACGCAGCAGCAGCAGCAGCAGCCAAGCATTCCCAACAACACCAACGCACCACCTGCCATGATGCCTCCCGTGGGAGGACCCAATGGAGCCCCGGGCTCTCGACCACCGCCTGCGGCACCTACCTCTGCTGACCCAGAAAAAAGGAAGCTCATTCAGCAGCAACTCGTTCTACTCCTACATGCACACAAGTGCCAGCGGAGGGATCGAGATCTCACGCAGAGCGGGGGAAGTGCCCCACAAGTAAGGAACAATAGAATGACAGTTCAGGGATTGAGAATTGTTGATCACTGGTCGGATGCGGTTGACATATAGATGAATAGAGGAAAGGTCATTCTCGCAAACTCATAAATACACATGATTTAGTCCTTCGATAACAAAATACTTTTCTTCCTTTTTCTACGGCCGAGAGTCGGAATGGTGATATCGAGAAATAAGATCAATTAAAATTAACATTCTTTTTTCCCTAGATTATCCTATAGCTCCTTTTTTCAATTGACATTAATGGTTGGAATAGGATTCAAAGGACTCCTAATTGACATGGATCCAGGCCCTTAAAGAAGATGCAAATATAATTTTTATGGATGAAATGTTTATTCCTCAAATACCGCGAGTAAAGTGATACTTTGTAGCATAACACCAACTGTTTGTATAATTTTCTTTCAATCAATCACGTTTCAATAAAAAAAAACACGACCTTTTCCCCTATCTTAATTATAAAATACGTCATATTAAGATCACTCGAATCAAGTATCCATTCGGACGTTGAGATGTGTTACATAAGCTTTGAAAACGACACATTTTTATTAATGATCCCAAGTTCAATCCGTCACTTTGATCCTTAATGAAAGGAATGCCGGCTTATAAATATTTTCAAAACATGATTACAGCAGCTGCTGATGTTTTTATTGCATATTTGCGTATGTGATCCTGGGATTCAGCTGTTGATATCCAACCAAAATATTGAGATTGCCCCTTCTTTTACGCAGGGTAGCTGTTGCATTCGACAGCTGACTCTTGTTTTCTTCTCTTCTTCTTTTTCTCCCTCCCCCTTTTTTAAGTTCTACATTTGCTTGATCAAAATAATAATATTGGGTTGCAGGAAGTTAAATGAATGAAGATCGTTGGAGGATTTTTCTGTAATGATGCAAAAAATGATACAATTTGAGACTCCCATCAATCACTTTTGGGAATGTTTAAATAAAGGTTTTCCAGATGTCATACCTTAAAATGGATCAAAAACTAATAAAATTAACTCAACACAATGAATTGAAATTACAAGATCTATAAATGTTCTGCTATCATAATATGACATTAATACAGTAGACTAAGTACTACTATGTAATATATAATGTTAATCTTAAAAGGTTTGCAGATGTTCATAACAAAAGAACATTTCCGACTCCATGGATTACTTTTGAAAATGTATACACATATAGGACTTTGTGCTAAAGAGGTTATCCTTTTCCCCCCTCAGTGCCACCTTCCTCATTGCCGTACCATGAAAAATGTATTAAGTCATATGACGTCCTGTCAAGCGGGCAAGCAGTGTCCCATGGCGCACTGTTCCTCCTCTAGACAAATCATTGCTCACTGGAAGCACTGCACCCGTCAGGACTGCCCCGTTTGCCTCCCCCTCAAGCAGCAGGACCCTCGGAATCGGGCACCTCCCGCAGTCGCAGCCTCCTCCACCTACCACAGCAGGGCCAACAGCCCATGATGGCCATGGCATCCATCAGCAATAACTCCACACCCAACATCGTGTCATCTTCTTCCGTCGTCGTGGCCGCCGCGGCTCCCTCGAACATCATTCAACCCTCATCAGTGCAGCAACCCCCTTCCTCAGTATCCTCCGTCGCTCCTCCATCCTCTGTTGCAGCCTCCTCCTCCTCAAACAATGCCATCCCCTCCCCAAACCCGCCGTCTCCAACGTACCCTCACCTTCGGGAGGAACCGTCTCGGACGAACACATGAAGAAAGCCTACGCTGCCTTAGGACTACCGCCCAATCAGTTCAACGGACCAAGAGGACCGCGGCTTGCACAGGCCCAGCAACAACAGCAACCCTCCTTCTCCCAAATGAACCCCATCCTCACGCAACAGTCCAACCAACTTAGTAGTAATAATAATGCACCACCCAGGGGAGCAGGAGGGGGACCACCATCAAATACATTCGTCTCAAATCAAAACGTAAGAAATAGATTAATGTGCCCTTATTTTCTTATTAATAAATATGTTCTCCTCTCCTTAGCCTATATCAAGTACTCAATTAGCGCAGGAGTGGATGGAAGGAGGCCTAGACCCTGTGAGGCTTCCAAACAACATGCAAACCGAAGTGGCCGCCTCCCCCCTTCCCAACTCCAAAGAATGGCATGCCACCGTCAATCCTGAACTGCGAACTCACCTCGTTCATAAACTGTAATTAATTAATTATTTTTGACTTGTTCTTGCTTTATCCAAATCGTTGACTTTTTCTTGATTTATATAGTGTTCAAGCCATCTTTCCAACCCCGGACCCAATTACTCTCCTGGATAGAAGAATGCATAATCTCGTTGCCTACGCTAAGAAGGTCGAGGGTGACATGTATGCCGCGGCGAATTCACGGGTATGTGTGTTAGAATACTTTAGCTATAGTATTTCCTAATTATATCCATTTGTTCCTCAGAGTGAATACTATCACCTCCTTGCGGAGAAAATTTATAAAATTCAAAAGGAGCTGGACGAAAAGCGGGCTGAGCGGAAGAAGGCTCAGCAACAGGTCCCCGTGGCTGGGGATCCCAATGCAGTCCAGCAACAACAGCAACAGCAAGCACAACAACAACAACAAGTTGGTCCATCTCGTATCCAAGGAAGTGTCCGAATGCCAGGGCCCAATGATAACATGAGCGGCGGTCCCACAGGAAACAACGTCATGTTTAACGATCAACACGCAATGATCCGAAACAAACTGGATCCCAATGTGGCAGGTGTTGGCCTTCGGGGCCCTCCGAATCTCAAGTCTCCACCTCTCATGGCGCCCTCTCAGCCACCCAACAGCGGCGGTGGCGGCATGCAACCCACATCCGGAGGAGGAACCAGCCTACTCCTCTCACAACTGGAAAAACAACCCACCTCAGATCCAAACCCCCTGCAAATCAACAAGTCCGTCTCGGGACTCGTAAACAAACTACCCAACGAAAACCTTCCTATCAGACTCCCACATCAACAGCAGCCCAACCAGCAGCAGCAGCAAGACAACCTCCTTCCCTTTTCGGAACCCCCCACTCATCAGGTCTCCAAAAAGGATATCATCAAAAAGGAAGAAAACGGAGCAGAAATCAGCAATACAGGAGAAATTAAAACAGAGCCCCTCGTATCATCATCCTCAGAGACCATCAAAACAGAGCCCATGGAGGTCAAGAAGGAAATCAAAACGGAAATGGATACCTCTGCCCCAACCGAGGCTGTCATTAAAAAAGAAGAACCCCCGCTGAAAAAGGAAGAGCCACCCTCACCTGCACCTCCTCCCAAGCCGGCCGGCAAGGCAGTCTTCTCCGCAGAGGAGCTCAAGGCTGCCCTTGAGCCTCCACTCATGAAAATGTACAACCAAGAGCCAGAGGCCGTACCCTTCCGATCAGCCGTGGATCCCTCTGCACTCGGAATACCTGACTACTTAGATATAATTAAAACCCCCATGGACATGGGACTCATTCGTAATAAACTAGACACGGGACAGTACTCAGACCCTTGGAATTTTGTGGATGATGTCTGGCTCATGTTTGAAAACGCATGGGTATACAACAGAAAGACGTCTAGAGTATACAAATACTGTACTAAGGTAAAAACACTAAAACCTACTACTTATCCCCTTCATCACTATGAAATAATAATCCTTTTTTAGCTCTCCGAAGTCTTTGAGGCAGAAATCGACCCTGTGATGCAGTCCCTTGGCTTCTGTTGTGGACACAAACATACCTATAGCCCCCAGACTCTGTGCTGCTACGGACAACAAAACACCATTTGTACAATACCAAGAGATGCAAAGTATTTTGTCTATGAAAATAGGTAAACTCATCCCATTGATTCTTCTCTCTGATCATTCTAACTCTTCTATTATTTTTTAATTATAGGTATAGCTTTTGCACAAAGTGCTTCAATGATATTCCTGGAGATACCGTATCTCTGGGGGATGATCCCTCGCAGCCTCAAACGTAAGTTTAAAAGCATATTTCGATTCAATATACCTATTTACTTTATATGTGCTTTATACTCTAGGCAAATACCCAAGCACGAATTTGTTGAAAAGAAAAATGACGTCCTGGAGCGAGAGCCCTTTGTTATTTGCGGGGACTGTAATCGTAAATTACATCAAGTCTGTGTTCTTCACCATGATAACATTTGGACCAACGGGTAAGTTGCTCACTATTGCGTATAAATGCATTAATATTACACCCATTTCATATTTTTCGGTTGATGTCTGTTACACACAGGTCATGCGGCGGTAATTTTTAAAAGCCCTATGATCAGTATTTAGGGAAGTGTTAGTTTATGTGTTAATAATTAGGATGAATATTAAGGAAACCTTTAAAATATTATCATAACTATACATCCCTGGTATACGTTTCTTTACTCTCTCTGTTCTTCATTTTTTGTCATAAATTTTACCGGTGATAACATTTCTGATTATCCTTTTTCTCAGGTTTATCTGCGACAGTTGTCATACAACCCGTGGTACAAAGCGCAAGGACAATCGCTTTACGGCGAAGCGCCTTCCCACGACGCGTCTTGGAAACTACATTGAGACTCGAGTGAACAATTTCCTTCGCAAGAAAGAAGCGGATGCGGGTGAAGTCTACTTACGCGTGGTTTTTAGTGGGGACAAGCACGTTGAAGTCAAGTCCGGAATGAAGAGACGGTAAGGGGACATGCCCTGCTAATGTGAAATACAACAATTAATACAATACTCTTCTTTCCTAGATATGTGGACACGGGTGAAATGCAGGATAACTTTCCTTACCGTGCCCGTGCCATGTTTGCTTTCGAGGAAATTGACGGCGTGGACGTTTGTTTTTTCGGTATGCACGTCCAGGAGTATGGTTCGGAGTGTATGACACCGAACACGCGACGAGTTTACATCGCCTACTTGGACTCTGTACACTTCTTTAAGCCCCGGCATTTCCGGACACAGGTCTATCACGAGATCCTGCTTGGCTACCTGGACTACATGAAGAAGCTGGGCTACACCCTAGCCCACATTTGGGCCTGCCCTCCCTCAGAGGGAGACGACTACATCTTCCACTGCCACCCTGCGGATCAAAAGATCCCCAAGCCCAAGCGACTCCAGGAGTGGTACAAAAAGATGCTGGACAAGGGCATCATCGAGCGGATTGTCCTGGACTACAAAGACATATACAAGCAAGCCCTGGAAGACAGCCTTGCCTCCCCCGCAGAGCTGCCCTACTTTGAGGGCGACTTTTGGCCCAACGTCTTGGAGGAGAACATCCGAGAACTGGAGCAGGAGGAGGAGGCCCGCAAGAAGGAAATGGAGGAGCAGGAGCGCCTTGCGGCGGCAGAAGCAGCAGCCGAGGAAGCCGAGTCCAACGAAGTGGAGACCCAAGGCCCCGACGGCAAGAAGATGGGCAAGAAGAAGAACTCCAAGAAGAAAAAGTCTTCTGCGCTCCGCAAGAACAACCAAAAGAAGAGCAGCTCCTCCGGTGGTGACCTCGTGACCAAGGTCTTGGCCACCATGGAGAAGCACAAGGACGTTTTCTTCACAATCCGGCTCCACTCTGCCCAAAGCGCTGCCTCCCTCTCATCCATATCAGACCCAGACCCTCTCATGGCCTGCGACCTCATGGACGGACGAGACGCATTCCTTACCATGGCACGGGAAAAACACTTTGAGTTCTCTTCCCTGCGACGCGTCAAGTACTCCACCATGGCCCTACTCTACGAACTCCATACCCAGAACCAGGAGAAGTTCGTCTACACCTGCAACTCCTGTGTCAAGAGCGTGGAGACTCGCTACCACTGCACGGTCTGTGAGGACTTTGATCTCTGCAAGCAGTGCTACGAGCGTGATGGGCATAAGCATAAGATGGATAAGTTGGACGGTCTGGACGTAGGCGAAGGCGGGGACGGACAGCTCTCGGACTCCAACCGACCCTCCAGACCCGCATCTATTCAGATTTGCATTACGCGACTTGTCCACGCCTGTCAGTGCAGGGACGCCAACTGCCGACTTCCCTCCTGCGCAAAGATGCGACGAGTCGTGGCGCACACCAAGCAGTGTCGACGGAAGACCAACGGGGGCTGCCCTGTGTGTAAGCAGCTCATCGCGCTCTGTTGCTACCACGCCAAGCTCTGTCAGGAGGCCAAGTGCCCCGTACCTTTCTGTTGGAACATCAAGCAGAAGATGCGGCAGCAACAGGTGCAGCAGCGTGTACAGGAGGCTCAACTCATGCGACGGCGCATGGCTCAAATGAACGCAAGCACTGCCCGGGTCATAGCTTCAGACTCGGAGCCCCAAAAGCCCGTCCCAACTGCTGTCGCTGCTACGGCTGCCCCTGTGGCCGTCAGTGCACCCCCACCAATCACGGGCAAGGGTGGCGGCGGCGCGGTACCCAAGCATCACATCCCTGGAGGCAAGGGAGGAGGAACGAATCAACCCGCACCTGGGGTCCTTGAAGCCGTCAAAAAGGTCCAGGAAGAGGCCCAGCGACAGTCTGGAGGCAAGCCCGTTCCCGGTGGTTTCGGCAAGGGCAGTGGAGGAGGAGGAGGTGCTCAACCCATGAACCAAATGGGCTCTCTCATGGGCAATGACCCCCAAATGGGTCAGCAGCAGCAGCAAATGAACATGATGGGCATTCAGCAGCCTCAACAGCAAATGAATCACCAGTGGCAAGCGCAGCAGCAGCAGCAGCAGGGCGTCTATCGCAATCGCCCCTGCCTCTCACTCCCACAGGGAGGACAACAGGCTCAGCAACAAAGACCCATGGGTGGCCAGCAGCAGCAGCAAGTCATGGGTGGTGGTAACATGGCAAACGCAGGTCAGCAGGGTCAGCAGCAGCGGCCCACAAAGCAGAGCCTCCAAATGCTCATCCAGGCCCTCAAAAGCCCCTCCTCACAACAGCAGCAGCAACAAGTCCTCACCATACTGAAGAGCAACCCAAGCCTCATGGCCGCATTCATCAAGCAGAGGCAAGCTAACCAAATACAATCTGGTAATAATGCAACCGGTGGAGCTGCCGCTGGAGGGGCCGCATCTGCTGGACTCCTACAACAAACCCAGCAGCAGCAGCAACAACAAATCATGGGTGGCCAGCAGCAGCAGCAGCAGCAAATCCACCAGGTGCATCACATGCAGCAGCAACAACAGGGCCTCATGAACAATCCTCAGCAGCAACAAATGATGCACCCCCAGCAGCAGCAGCAACAGAGGCATCGGGCCATTCAGCTCCAGCAGCAACAGGGCTACGGCTTCACGCAGCAGCAGCAGCAGCAGCCCTCCACTCCTTATCAGCAGCAACAACGTCCATTATCCGCATCCTCACGCATGAACTTCCCACCTGGGGGAAACAATGACTTTGGACCCAACATGATGGGACAGCAAATACTCTCTACCGTCCGTTCCCCGCCCAACAACGTCCGCTCACCCCAACCCGGCGTCGTCTCGCCCCGCCTGGGAGGACCCATGGTCGTCAACCGGTCCCTCAGACACATGAACAATGCCGAGGACCCCATGGGTGGAGGGGGATCCAGTCAAATGATGCTCTCACAACTCGGCGCGGGAGGACAGGTCGTACAGCAGGCACAGCAGCAGCAGCAGCAAGTCGTTCAACAGGCACAGCAGCAGCAAGTGGTCGTCAACATGCCGCAGCAGCAACAGGTCCTGGGACTCCAAGGCGGAGGGGTACAGCCCGTCGTGGGCTCACTCAACCCATCGGAGGCAGAGCAACAGTCCACCATGACGCCGCAGGATCAACTCTCGAAGTTTGTTGAGACTCTTTAAATCCCAAGAGAGAGAGAGAAAGAACGGACTGACCTAGACTCCACACCTGCTCCACCCCTGCCGCCGCCGCCTACATCATCATCATCTCATCCACTGTGTGTTTCTGTGCGTAACCCCCATGGACCATTGTTTACGACATTTACTACTACTACTATTATTATTATTTATGATGAAAACTCTTTTAATAAGATGATAAAAACACTGGAAATACTTCTACAACTACTACTACTACTACAACTATTATTATAGTTATAATAATAACTATCGGATATTTAAGATAAATGCTTTTTATATGCAAAACATGATGAACTTAAAATTATTATTATTATTATTACTATTATCACTATATAATTATATATAATTATTATTACTACTACTATTAAAAATCCCATCATCGTCGTCGTCAATACCACTACAACAACAACGACGACATCCATCAACACTCTTTATTTTAATATTATTATGCAAGTGCATTTTTCAGTGAGAGAAAACCAACGAGAAGAATTCAGTTGTCCCTTTAAAACTATTATCATGTTAAGATGCTTTGTTCTCTTTAGGAAGGTTCCTGGGTTCCATAGTGGTATTTCGTCGCTTGATTGATGCAATTATGAGAATAATTCAGACTGAATAAGGTTGGAACTCATATCTACTGATTTTGACACCGTAGAAGGTGTTACCTCCAAACAGAGGCATGAGAGGACGCAAGGATTGTAGTTGTTGAAATCACTCAATAACAATCCTGGATTTACGTAGAGAACACCATGTAGAAGAAGTTATTTTATAAACTAAATTGCAGCGGGTTATATAATAACTTCGATTTGTGATAAAATACGTATATTTTTCAAACTGAACACAATTTCAAAACTCAAATTGGGTTGGTTTGTTTGTCAGCAGGATAACTCAAAAAGTACGGAACGGATTCGGATGAAACTTTGTGGAGTTGTTGGAAATGCCAAAAGTAACAAGTGATTAAATTTTGGCATCTCTGAGTGCAGAGTTAAGATGCAAAATGAACTAAATACTAATAAATATTTCAAGTTACCCTACTCTGCCAATAGATGTCGCTGTGCTGTGAAATCGGGTGCCGGGAGCGTTTTCCTCTCGGGATTTCTGTCAAGGGGAACCCTCCACCGTCCCAGTCGTGAAAAATCCGCCTCGGAAGGCTCATAAGGACCCCGTGACGGCGGAGGTTTGCACTCTCTGAGTGTATATATGCCTCTAGTTCATATTTTTTTACTTTGCTGCGTCAAATATATTTCAATTTTGTTGGCGTGATAATTTATTTAAAAAGCTAGGCAGACTTTAAACTCTAGCTCCATAATAGTCTTTTCTAAAGAAAAGGACTGAGTTCATATTTACAAATTCATTTAAAGGATTTTTTATCGTTTCTCGAATGTCGCCTATAATTTTTATTGGGAAAAATAATACAATCAAACTTGTCTATTGTGGTGCCTCTCAAAGAAACCAAAAAAAGATACGGTTATAGACGGTAGGCGGAAAATTGCCCCAATGGAAAATTACCCGAAGAAAAATTGCCCGAAAGGAAAATTGTCCGAATTTTTTAAGTATAGAATAGGCGGTATATTTTGTGTTTATTACAACCTAATATATATTTCTTTGTTTGCTTAGTCCTTGATAAAGTAAGAGCTATTTTGATGCAATTAATATATTCCTTAGTTTTTATTTAAATTTTGCTGCGTATGAAATTCATAGACGAAACAAAAATGGATGCAACAGACAAAGATGCACTCCCCTGGGCGAAGACAGAATAGATCACTTATTCAATACGCAGCTGTGTATTGAATAAGCGATCGCTTCTGTCTTTATAACGGCCAGAGACTTATTGTATGTTTTTTTGTTTTTATTATACATATATTCTTTGTTCTGTTATAAACTGTAACTAAATATAATCAATTTGACAAATTGTCAATTATTAAATAAATTTCAGCCAATTAGGTACTACACACAATCAAAAAGGCTCCTAACACAAATGTATACCCCTTTTTTGAGTTGAGTTCGGACCTCAAAACGTGAGGCTTCAAAAATTCTGGGTCTAACAAAGAAAATACGGTTATTTTTTCTTGAAAATTAGCTTTATCCATTAACGTAATATCTATCAAGAGCAACAAAGCAATTATTCCAGTTCTGCTATTATATTTCAATTCCACTTTTTTAGAACGATTTATCTTTTGCCTCAAAATGTGCCTCAGTTTCAGCGATAAACTCTTCATGTGTTGAAAATGATGTATTATGAATTATTATTACCTACCTCACCTCATGCCGACTCATATTAGCCCTCAGAAACCAAAAGTAGGTCCCAAATATTTGGATTGATTTTAGGTACCGCTGATATCTGAAAAAGAAGATCATTAAAATATATATCATCGATTAAAATAATAGTTCATAAATAATGAATTGCAATGTTATATCAAGTTCATTGTTACTGCAACTCAGGCTAATACTCTCATTTATCATATTTATCAATAAATTCAACAAAATTAAAGATTTTTGATATTTTTCTCCAATTACAGAACTAACCTCCGACGTTGGATATTATCAAGTTTTGAGGGGCTTGTTGTTGCTACACGAAATCAACGCAAACATTTAGAATATAAATTGTGGGTCTTAGGCGCTAACATGAGTTATTTAAGTATCGGCAGTGAACATCATCACACTTTGAGTGCTGGCGGTACCAGAAATCGACCAAAATTTTGAGTTATAAATTTGTGTTCTAAGGGGCTAAAATGACTTATTCAAACAACGGCTCCAATTACTCATTTCTAGCTTAAATTAACTTGCATACCATCACATTTGAGAGCCGGCGGTACCAAAAATTTGGGGTTTGAGGGGCTAACATGAATTATTTTAGCATACGAGGTAGAAATCATCACGTTTTGAGGTCCAGCAGTACCCAAAAGCCCCAACATTTTGGGTATAAAATGGAGTTCTGAGGGAACTAATATAAGGCTTTGGGCATTTTGGGATTTAAAAAATACTAAAAAAATTAAGACAATTTTCCTTTCGGGCAATTTTCCATTTTGGCAATTTTCCATTCTGGCAATTTTCCTACGGGCAATTTTCCTACAGGCAATTTTCCTTCCGGCAATTTTCTTTCGGGCAATTTTCCTACAACAGGTTATAGACAGATGACCGCTTCATAGAAGATTCATATTACTTTATTTTCCACTGATAAAAATTAGGGTGGTCACTGTCGGAACATGACTTCTATAGACAGGTGGCCGCTAACACAGGTTTAATTGTATGTGTTTTCCGTGTCCGTATATTTATTGAAGACAAACATAAAATACGTTACTTTCCATAACCTATGAGCTCGTAAGACTCCGTGAGAGTTTGAATTTTTATATACGTAAATATTTAGAATAAAATCTATTAACATTAATAGATTATTAAGACTAAATAATTTAGTAGACTGATAAAAATATCACAATTTTCAAATCAGTTAACTCAGTTACTAACTGTTACTAAGTACTGGTGTTAGACTCAACTTTGTTCACTTTTGCTAGTTCGATTTATTTTCAATGTTTGTTTATAAAATAATACTTCTAAAAAATTAATAAAGTTTATTGTTTATCGCATATGTTATGACAAGTCGGTATTTTAGCGCCATCGTTTAGCGCAAGTTGAGTTTTGACTTTTAAATATTTTATCACACGTAAAAAAACCACTTACAACTTCGTTATCTTTATTGCAAGTAAAAAAGGACGTTATTGCAGAAGCCATTGAAAATCCCCCTAATTTGAACATCTAAATTTTGGTCAATACAATATCATTAGAAAATAAATATTGCCTCCAAATGAAGTATAACATCTAAAAAATTGAAGATACATACATTAAACAAGTATGACATATATAAAGTAGTAGTTTGCGAGCTTGAGGGGATCCATAAAATATCTTTTGATATTTTATTATTACTTCAAAAGAGTTAACGAAAGCCTTCCTTTTCAATTGCCAAGGACAATTTGGAGAGATAAGCAACCACAACTCCAAAAGTAAATCGTTCAACAAAGAGTGTTTAAATTATCACGAGGACTGGAGAGATAGTGACTACTTGGTTGAGACCCTCCAGTATTCTTCAGATCATGCTTTTCCAAGAAACGTATGTTTTTGGGTGTAAAGTTGCAGTGTCATAGGCGTTTTAACTTCGGACAGATAAAATATATTGCGATCAGAAGAAAATGTAAAAAATATCAGATCATGAACGAGTTTTAAAGAGAAAACTAGTAGAGTGTATATCAAATAACGGAATAAAGAATTAGATGGAATCTCGTGATAAGACAAGAAATGAGTGTTTTCTCCGAGACATATTCACAATTGAAGATCATCGATTCTTTTGAAGACACATTTTGCAACGCAATATAAACAAAAAATATATTGCCGTTTTGATCAAGATCTGAGCCAAACTCTAAATGAACAATATCTTATTACCAAATAGTCTCAAGTAGCTCGATTAGCAAGCAGTATAAAAATAATGACCCTCTTCTGCTTATCCTTGAAGGTTAATTCCCTTCAAAGTTTGGTTAATAAATACGACCTAGCAAGGTTTTAAAGCTTTACTTAATTGTCAAATAGCGTAATCCTCTGTGACACGAGATGTAACATGGAAGATCACTTTTCAATCCCTCACAGCTACCTCTTTTTTTCGCTTTTCTATCAAGGAAACCCAAATCCAAAGCGCGGAGTAACATTACTGATCAAATCAACCCTGAATCCCAAGGTTCAGTATCGATGTGCCCAGGGCAATATTGTAAAATCACAATGTCGCTATCTTGAGTTTTACATTGAAATGATGGCAAGGGATTACTTTATACCTGACATGTCATAGAAAGAGAAAAAAAATCCTGTTGATTAGAAAACATAGGGACATCTTCATTGCATATATCTGCCATTTCTTTGATTATAGCATCAAATTAATCACAAACCTCTCCCTTTTTTCTGTAAATAATAAGCTGTTGGTGTTATCATTATTGCATTACATTAAATAGCTTAAGCTTTTCTATTCTGGAGGAGGAACTTTGATATGGAGTTCCCTATTATGTCAGGATTTCTTATAACAAAGGACTCGTAGACGAGAGGAACAAACCTGTCCTTTTAAAAATTATTGTTAACATTTTTAAAGAAATAAACCAAAAGCCTATTTTTGTTATTGCGTTATAATAAACAGCTTGAGTTCTTCCATTCTTCATATCAGGGTTCCTCCTCAAGAATAGATAAAACTCAAGCTGTTTATGATAACGGCAAAATAGTAATAGAACAGCTTATTAATCATAAAGAAGGGAGAAGTTTGTGATTATTTTGATACCATAATAAAAGAGATGCCAGGGAGATATAAGAAAGATGTCTCGATGTTCTCTAATCGACAGCTGTTTTTCTCTTTCTATTTAATCTCGGGTATAAAGTAATCCCAAGCCGATATGATAGGCTAATACTTTCTAAACACCGATGAACCATTTTTTTGTTCATAACCAACTGCTGTCAATTATTTCTTGTAAGCCGAATACTATTGGAGGTGATTTTAATATTAAGCTTTTAGCTGGAAAAGAGTGTAGAAAATTCGCTACGAATGATCATCCGACTTCTTTCTATTGTTTCTTTCTTTGGTTTGAAAAAGGACTTTCGCCATACTTTTTTCTCTAAAAACAAAAACAACCGTGAAGTGTCGTCAAGAATAAATTTATTCCTGATAAAAGCTTTTCACAATGAGGCCATAAATATGTATGAAGTCATTGTCATTAGACTTTCTGATCATAAGGCATTAAAGATTAAGATTGATCCGTCAAGGAATAACATATATGTAAACGAATGTGCAAATTGAACATCTATCTTACGGAAGACTCATGCATCAATGAAGAACTGAGCTGGGCAGGTCCGCACTTTAATCCGCTAGTCCGCATATGCGGGATGCCAAATTTGGAGCGGATGGACGGAGGTGCGTTATATTTTTTAACTAGCGTACAAACATAGACAAGTATGTGGGAAAAGTCCACGTTGGAAAAGCTAACTGCCGCATTTTCCCCATCTGTACATACTGTAAGATCATTTATTTCTATATGTATTAAAATGAAGCCGAGCAAGCCGTCGGAGTGTCGTTTTTATTTTAAGGGGAGCGGACTACAGGAAGAACGGACCGACATTTTAATTTTAGAAGCGGACACGCGGAAGAATGGACCGAGATTTCAATTTTAGGAGCGGAAAAGTGGAAGAACGGACCGACGTTTTCAATTTTGAGGAACGGAAGTGCGGATGCAGACTATCAATTTTCAAGTAGCGGCCCAGCTCTGATGAAGAAATATTTAAAATTATTCAAGAAGCGAGTTTTAATTTAGAGACGAATCCGAATAAGGATTTTTTAATCGACTGAGAGTATGTATGTTTCACAAAATAAAGAATAATCTTCGACAAGAAAGCGCGAGATTTGCTGAATTTAGGAGAAGAACGCTAAATGAGCCAGGCAATATTTCAAACTTGACTCAGTCTGAAGACGAAAATAATTTCAAAGCCAAAAAAACTCTATCGTGAAGCTGACTTTGCTCATCAGCCAAGTTAAAAATTGAAGCAATTCAAGATCTCTTTCGCTCAAGGTTGAGGTGTATTGAGGAAGACAAAAGAAGAGGCATGTAACCAGTTATTTCCCTTTTCGCAAAAACCGGAGAAATATCGAATAAACCTGAATATATATTAAGGGAAATACAAGATGACTATTCAGAGTTATATGGTTGGTTCGACTATAAAAAATCAGAAGTGCATGAGGTGTTTTTATTAAGAATGTTTCCTTTTATAACATATTTAGAACAAAAAAGGATGATTCGATGGCTCTAAGCGATGAGGGCAACGACATGCTACAACAGCATCCAACACAGGGTGAAATAAGGAAGGCAATATCAGAAGCAAAACTAAACAAATCACTCGGCCCCTCGGGATTCACTTTTGAAAAAAAAAATATTCTGATCTTTTATCCCCAATTTTACTTCGATTCTACTAAAATGTTTTGATACTTCTCAGCATTTGCCTTTGAAGGACGCATCGTTTTAATATCAAAGTGCAATAAAGATCCACGACTTTTAAAAATCTTCACCTACAGACGATACCAAATTGCATTTAAAAAATATTTTCACTCATTTCAACCGATTGGCTGAACCTCGTTTTAGGAAAATTTTACACCCCAGCCAATATGGTTTTATCAAAAACTAGCACATGGAAATTCTCTCTTTTAGTCTTCAGATCTTTACACGCTGTCACACAAATTCATAATCCACACCCCTTTTCAAAAAAGGGATATGGTGGTTTCATTATAAGAATGGTGGGAAGAATTTTAGCTAGATCCGTAACTCTTGCTCACTATGAGAGTCAAGAGGCCTTTTTGAAAGTAGAAGTGGTGTAAAACAGGGAGCCCAAGCATTGTTCTTTATTTCGTGATTGGATCCTTCAATCGAAAACTTAAACAAGGAGAGTGATATGAGAGGCTACTCGTCAAACTTAAGTGTCAAAGTTTTGCTGATGATATGAAAATTATTTTTGGGGAAGTCCACTATAAACTATAAGATTGATAAAAACAACAACAACAACCATGAAACTAAAGAATATATACTCACCCACGGCGGGCATTCTCGTTAACAATGAGAAAACCGAAATTCTGAAAAGCTCCCAAAGAATTATTGAAAAAACATGGTCCAAATATCAAACCAAAAATATATCTATATATTAAGCTCTTCGATTGACAGTAAAATTATGGTGAACAACGTCCTGGAGATAATAACCAGAATTAGAAAAGCCTTGATATTTTGGTCTTCATGAGCTTAAATATGTAGGATAGAATTCGAGCATATGTACGTTATTCCAATGATCATTCATCCAATGAGAAGTTTTAGATGCAGAAAAATCTTTTTTAACCTGGATAAGATGAAAAATCTATCATTTGAAAGACTTTATAAGTCTCTTTCTTGAGGGCCTGTCTCTTTTATCCTTTGGGGAATTATGAAAATCCCTTAATTTATATTGGATCCAGAAATTCTGGTCGGAAAACGAGTGCTGGAGCATAGAATTGGCTCTTTGGGAGACGGATATTACGAGAATACGCGCAAGGGATTAAGAAACGTCTTCAAAGAATGATCTAAATACTCACCTCGTATTTTAAAATTGTGCAAAGGCGTCGAAGAGAGGAAAAGGCGCTTCCAAATATCTATGAAGTGGGAGATACCCACACGGGATGGCTTAAAAAACTTGGCATAAAGACAAAGGATATCAATTAAGTAGTAGAAACAAGTCAGTCGGATCTTTTATTGGAAAATATATTCTTTAAAAAGATATCGGGTTATCTTTGATAAATATGTACTATTATCTAGACCTAAACTTCCTTTTCGATTGACACTTTACAAAAGTCCGTCTTCAAAGTTTAAAACCTTGCCAGACCACCGACCCTTCGAACCCCTGATCAAATATTTGAAAAGAAAGGAATTACAGATGATAGCTAATATGAAAATTAAAGTTATCGAAAATTCGTTCCTCTTATCTTCAGAACGGCGGTTAAAATAAAGATTACTCACTGGGACACTTGAAGTTCGAGTCAAGTTCTTCTCAGGTTCCCAAAGGGATTACAAAATTTGGAAAGCTTGTGAAGAAACAACTGACTCTTTCTTATATGATTGTGTCATTCTTCAGAATGTATATATTTGAATTTGTGAACTTCTTCGACTCCACTATGACTTCCACGTGCCAAAAAGGGACCATTTTATGTTTTTTATATTGGAAAATACGATAATATTATCAACACAACGATTACCAAAGCTCAACAAATTTTATACGCCAAACAAAACTCAAATGATTATGACTAGAAATGGAAATCTGGAGCTTAGGCTTGGTGCTTACAGATTCTATGACTGTTTTTGGGCGTGAAAAGAGAGAGGGGTAAAGAAAGGGATAGAAGGAAAGAGAGAGGAAGAAAGTGAGACCGAAACTTCTCTCTCTCTCTCCCTCTATCTTTCATTCTATCATTCTCTTTACCCTTCTCTCTTTTTTACGGCCAAAAACAGTCATAGAATCTGTAAGCACCAAGGTTAAGTTCCAAATTTTCATTCCTAATCATCTCTGGGGTTTTAAACATGGAGAAACTACATCTACTCGTTCTTATAAGAAGCTACTCATCTTAGAAAAATGTGTAAAACGATGCTTACTTGGATTATTAAATATTTTTTGTCCCTAAAGTTGTCTTGTTTCTTTGTTGCTTATATATATATATATATATATATATATATATATATATATATATATATATATATATATATATATATATATATATATATATATATATATATATATATATATATATATATATATATATATATATATATTATATATATATATATATATATATATATATATATATATATATATATATATATATATATATATATATATATATATATATATATATATATATACAGAGTTGGTCGAATATTACTTTGAAAGTAGTAAGTAATATACTACTTTTTACTGCGTAGTAATATCTTTTTTCATATTAGTTATTACTTCACAAAAGTAATATACTACTTTGAGTAATATACTACTTTTTTGAGCATTCCGAAACAATAAGTAAAGGCAATTCAAACAGGATTTGTAAAAATCCTCACCAAACCTAGTTTGCATTTTTATAATAATCCTATATATGATATAATATTACAAAGTGAGCACATGGCTCAAACATGATAAAGTGGGTGAATTCAAAGACTAAAAAAATGACTTCTTACATTATGAGAGGCATATGTTTAATTATCCAACCCAAGCCCTCGGGTCCCGCCTGCTGATATAGGCTTTTATTTAGGGTTGAAACCCACTGCCAACTCTGGCAAGGTATAAGAGGAGTCCTTACTCCTTTTATACCTCACGAGAGTTGGCGGTGGGTTTCAACCCTAAATAAAATCCCATAACGGCAGGCGGGACCCGAGGGCTTGGGGTGTATGAGATTGAAAGTAAGGACTCCTTTTATACCTAACGAGAGTTGGCGGTGGGTTTTAACCCTAAATAAAAGCCCATAACGGCAGGCGGGACCCGAGGGCTTGGGGTGTTGAGATTGAAAGTAAGGACTCCTTTTATACCTAACGAGAGTTGGCGGTGGGTTTCAACCCTAAATAAAAGCCTATGTCAACAGGCGGGCCCGAGGGCTTGGGGTGTATAATATTGTAAATTAGGGTTCCTCTCATTCCTAATTGGGATTGGCGGTGGGTTTCAATCCTAAACATGCGAGCACGATGGCTTTGAGGAACTTATTTTCTTTACGATAAAATCCTCCATAAATAACGAAAAGGTTGTTCTGTGTGTTTGGGTCTAATGGAATCCCCTGTCTTAAATATCAATATTGACGTGCATTTTTAATTTTATTCATAAGCAGTATTATGTCCATTGGGTGACGTCACATACATTCACAGATCATAAATATTCATCAAAAATGCCTGTCGAATATTTTTTCACGAAAGTAATATGTAACTAGGATATTACATATTAGTTATTACTTGAAAGTAATATCTAATATGTTTGTTCTTTCTAGTTATTGCGCAGTAATATCACAAAGTAATATATTACTCGCACGCGCGTTAGGGAACAACACTGTATATATATATATATATATATATATATATATATATATATATATATATATATATATATATATATATATATATATATAGCAGAGCTGGGATTCGGTAGAAAAATCTACCGCCGGTTCGGTATTCGGTATATGCCTTCTACCAATCGATATCGGTATTCAGTAGATTTTATTATATATCTACAGTATCGATCGATATTCGGTACAGTAGATAAGAAAGAGAGAGATATTAATTTATGTATCTGCTCTTTGACTTCTTCATATGCATTTAATATCGGACAATTTATAACAAGGACAATTAAGTATGTTCTTATATTGAATGTATATTTATGTATCTGCTCTACAATACTATAAGTTCCTAAGTAGTTTTTATTTATTTCGCAAAGTTCAAGTTCTTCACACAAGGGAGCGCTTCCACTTTTACCTTAGCAGAGCCCAAATATCAACTTACGATGACGTAGTACAAATTACTTTGTTTATGTTGGGCAAAGCGACAGTTGAACGACGTTTCACTGCTATTGAAGGAAATAAGCTCTCTATATCTTTATGTCTCTATATTAATGTCACAAAAGTCATACTTTCAAATATACCGTACCGATTGACAGTCGGTACGGTATTTGGTAGTTTCTACGTATTATCGTATAATCGGTTCGGTATTTGAAATGTACCGTCGGTAGTATCGAATACCGATTTACATTCGGTAGTCGCAGCTCTGATATATTGTTGTTCTGCCATTTTCGTGTCTTCATAGAAGTCAATAAAGTTATACCATACATTTTACAACGAGATCTATTCAAATATTGGAATCAAAAGAGTCATATCATTTAAATCAAGAGGCGGTTTGAACAAATTTTACAAACATGCTTTTTAAAACTCCATTTTTGAAAAAAAAAATCTGACGTTATTTGCATAGAGGACGTGAAACGTGAGGTATCATCAATATGTCCAACCAACTGCTCGCTATGCAAACTTGGATGCTTTAAAACTTTTTTACTGGCAATGGCTTAAAAAGAGGCGTTATCACGTTTATTTCGAAAAGAATCAGGACGGCGGAATGTGTTGAAGAAGTATCCCAAAACAAGTGATATGCACCAAATATATATTTCAAGTGGAATGAGCTTCTGCATCATTAATGCTCCCCAAGTATTGTTTTTCGTTTACCAGAATCATTTGGACGATTTTTGACAAAGGGTGCCCCGTCTACGCGTCAGTTTCTTCTGGATTCTATACAAAGCTCTCCTGTCAAAAATCGTCGAAATGATTCTGGTAAACGGAAAACAATACTTGGGGAATAAACAATCATTCCATACTCAGCTTATATGCAAAAAATGGATCCATATAGGACCCCTTGATATGCCTAATGCATAGACTAAAATAGGTTAAAACCAGAACGAATAAGCATTGCATTGATGACATACAAAAAACAAATCATATATATATATATATATATACATATAGAAACATAGTTGCGATTAAGTCCTTCACAAAAATGAAACTTGCGAAGAAATTACTTGCGAAGAAATTACTCTACGAAGAAATTACTTGCGAAGAAATTACTCTGCGAAGAAATTACTCCGCGAAGAAATTACTTGCGAAGAAATTTTCTGCGATGAAATTACCCACAATGAAAAGACGAACGCAAATATTACCCTGCGAAGAAAAAGAGAATGAGAAAAACGCGTGCAATGAAAAGGCTTACAATGAAAGAGTGCACGCTAAAATTCCTCACGAAGGAATTACAGTAAACCATTAAATTGATACTAAAAATCTTATAAAGTCCATATATACACAACATCAACCAAGATAGAGGTTAAATCCAATAATGGCAAATTGATCAATATTGAATAAAATTCCAGTTGTTCCTCTCCCCTTGAACAAAGGGATTTCACATTTAAGATTGCCTTATCCGCTGAGTGTTTAAATAACATTAAGCATCCTTGAAGCGTAGCAGCACTGATCGGTATGTTGAGGGCTGATACCTTGTTGGCAAGTTCATCCGCCATGGAAATGGGGGACTATAGATAAAGCTTTTTGAACATGTCTGCTAGTTGACTTGGGGAACAGTATCCAACACATTGCTTGGCGTCCACGCGACACGGATGAATCAGAGCGGGATCCAGCTGTTATAAATAATTTGTGGTCTTAAAATAATCCGACCCTCAGTAGATGTGACTCCGTCAATTGCGTTTAGAAGGGCAATAAATCTATTCAAACCCTGATAGGCAGTCTCCAAATGGAAAATATCCTCTATAGTAACAAAGGACACGTCACGTCTTTCAGGAGAGTAATTGAGTCGATGTTTAAGTCGATCATCTCACATATCTCTGTCCAAAAGGCTCATAACCGCGATGGAGTAGTCCAGCTCTCCAGCAAAGGCTGTGATGAAGGAGTTTTCCCACAGCCTGGTGGACCATGAAGGAAATATCCCTTCCGATAGGGAATGCTAGATATTTTAATTTATAGCATTAATAAGTATCTTGTCCAAAGATACCCTTATTTGTTTGGGTCGAAGTTCCTCCTGACGTAAATATAAGTGAGATGAAGTAAAACAAATATGTATAGTCAACAAACTTAAGAAAAGCATTTCAAGTCGAAGGTATTCCGTAGATGGATCCGGAGAGCAATCATGTGTATTCATTTTGACCCTTTAATATGTTCAAAAGGGTACGCTACACTTGATCATATATAATGGGAACAATAAAATTATCCTCTGGTGATAGTTCGACAATCTAGAGTGCAGTTTAGAGAAGTCCTTAGGATCCGAGGAAAGATTCGACAATCTTTGGTCGATGACGAGTGAATCTTATATATGAGTCAGCACTGAATCCTTTCATTGGCTTATAATGATAGTCGGTTTGCGTTCAGTTGATGTAGATATATCAAATCACGGATATGAGGATGAGAGAGGGCTCCACCCTCATGAAACACCATCAAATATTCACCTAATTCTTTACTGCTGAATAGGAATTGATAGATTTAAATGTTTTTTATGAAAAGGATGCTTCAAGTGACGTCATTATTTTTATCCCATTGAGCAGGGGCTCCTAACCTTTTGTATGTATACATTTCTTCATCTAATAAATGGTTTTAGTTATCTAAGGAACCTATGGATCACGAAGTTGAACCAAGTCATAATTTTTTGGGTAGTGAAATGAACACTGCCTATATAATGTCTCCGTTCGTCCCTCCTCCCGAGGATATACCAAGGGGCAATTTTGTCCCGGTTGAACCCAGTGTCTACATCATCTTCAAAATTCGCTCTATAGTAACTCGACAAAAAGATACTCGTGCAAACGAGCTTCGCACAAAAATAATCGCTCAAACCACACCTGCTCCATCAAATCCTCGCTCGAATAAGCTGACACCCAAGAAAGAAAAACATTTCGGCGCTTATTAAAATATTTTAAAATCTTTTGTATATTACTTTAATAGAGTGTGATAATCCGGGATAATATTTAATTACAGTTGCCCCTAATGTCCATGAAGAGTCAGATGCAGAAGGAAATTTTAAGTCCAAAGCTGCGTAGCGAGCTGCGGTACATATTAGAATTGGCCTTAATTCCGATGGAATAATTGGACTATCCGTGGCCAATCTGCTGGCAATTAATCCTTTCGCACCGAGGAAGGCACAATTTTTGCTTTAGCCCTTGCGGAGAGATCCCGTTTTCCAAGACCAAAGAGTACTGTGGCTTTGCAGTATTTAGATGCCTTGATGTCTTCCATGCTTTTTACGTTGAGGGCAATAAACTTTTTTTAAATATTAATCATGGGGTAGTTCCTAAAGGCATGAAGTATTGTGTTGTATAAAACTCCACAATCTTTACATGGGCAGTAAAATTTTAGGAGATCGGTCGATATTTGGAACTGGGCGGTGAACTTCCTCTCATCCGATATTTTAGATAGAGAATCTAGGATCCTCTGTTCCCAATCTTCTGGTAGGTCCAAAAGGGCATAAACTTAAGACAAATGTCCCGACTCTCGTAGGACCATATTGTAATTATGCACCAGCTTTGTGTGCCAGGGCCTATGCAAATAATGTTTAATGGCCGATCTGGAGAGAGGAAATCTAAACCTCCCGTCATCAAAAAAGCCATTCCTGCTCAGGTCATGTACAGTTAAAATGCCCTCCTTTATGGCTATTTCTTCAAGCCTTCCGGGGTTTCAGGTTTTGAAAAAATACTTCTTTGTACAATTAGACCTAATTAAATCGATGGTGGAGTCTTTTTCGTATATTAGAGTATTTCTCCAAATTAACCTTTGAATGCATCCCCACACGGGGGATAAGGCCGTTGTTATTTGGTTGGTTAGTTCTATCCCCAGCATTAACCAAGAGTAGCCAATAGAACATAAGTGCTGACGCACCAACCATTTTTTAAATAGCAACTCCTTCTAGGGCTCTTTTATAGTTTAAGAAGGAAAACGAATAAGAAAGTATTCATGTTGATATTTTTAAGTTATTTTTTATATACGTTTACTTTTCACATCTAAATTTTCATACTTGTAATTTGACACACAAAATTAAATTGTATATTCTTTCTTTGTTTCGAATGTAAGGAGTTTTTTTTTGAACTTTTGGAGATGTCTTCGTTACTAGTTTCACAGCTCTTTCCACTGATTGTGAATGGCAAGGATAATTATATTATTAAAGAATGTTCTTTTGCTTTTAAAATATCTTCCTCAGGCAAAATTGGACGAAATTTATAGTAGACCAGTCATTTAAAAAAATGATTAGAATTAAGGTTTCTTTTTTTATTATTCTTTTTTGCAAGCAAAACTTTTTCCAGGGAAAATATTCTGTTTCCATTTCTTTATCGGATAGGTCTGCTAGCAATATATTTTCAGGGTGGGCAAAAAAGCGTTTCTCTTGAGTACTTTTTCAATTTAAGGGGCTAAATTTTCATCAGTCTCTTGTAATAAAGTTAGGGCGAATTGGTATGCTTTGAGCCTTCAATGAAAAGAGGATTTAACTTGGTTTGAAACCATATAAGAGCGTAAAATTTTCGTATAAATTTTACAAGTTTTATGTGAGATTCACATGGACTTTTTTGTGAAATATTGGCTCTTAAATTTTGTTATATAAAAAATGGTTGGTGCGTCAGCACTTATGTTAATTTATTGGCACTAATATTATTTGACAAAAATTTGCAAAAAATAACAAACTCATAAATTGATCATTGCTAAATTTTGTAAAACTAATTTTTTTCAAAATAAGAAATAACAAAAAAAGTTTTGATTCAACACGAAACTTTTGAACGCAACGTAAAATCCATTTTTCTACGGTCATTTAGTTTCTTATGACGCAACTTTTGTGGGGGGATAAATTTTGATATCTTAATATTAGGATTCTATAATATCCCCTTGGCAACAGTCTCCGAACAGCTTTAAGTATATGTGAATGCGAAATTGTGTCAAAAGCTTTAGAGAAATCCACAGTAATGATGGCTCCAAACTTTTTTCTTTTCTTCCCAGACTCAATTGAAGCCTGAATTACGAGACACGTCATATATTTTGCGATTCTTAAGGAAACCTTTTTGATTGGATGCCAATCCTTTTATTCAATTGGATTTGCATTTGTTGAGCAAGAATGCCTGACAGAATTCGATACGACTCATTTAGAATTGTAATTGGCCTCCAATGACTGAAGTCGGTGCCTTCACCCTTTTTTTGTATGAGTACAATTCTTCCTCTCGCAAAGAACTTGGCATTATATGTTTCTTTTCCATTTCCTGACCAATCTTTAATAGAAATGGAACAACTCCACCAGAGAATTGCGCGTATACCTTGGCAGTGATTCCATCTTGGCCACACGCCTTGTTTGTCTTGAGATTTTTTATCCATAAAATTCAAGATTAATTTAAAAGAATAAATACGTTCTTCATGGCGTAAGGGAAGTCTTTTTGGCTGAGGAAAATGACCTAATCTTTCTCCGACAAGAGACTGAAAACGGCAGTGAAAGTATTTCAAAATTTCTCGCTTATCAGTTATAGCAATGAATACTAAAACAACAAGGAAAAGAAGGCTCGCGAGGAAAATACGATGAGGGATCTAAAAAGGAAAAAGGAGAATACGCGTACATTCTCCCCTTTCCTTATTTATTTTATAACAAATTATGATTTTGAGAACGAAATATATTTTTTTACTATTTACAAATTTTATGGGTATATATTAAATAAACATAGATACATTTAAGACATTCTGCAAAATTATATCTTTTGGACATACAATTAAAAAATCTAGCAGCGATTTGTGGAATACATTTTTCAAAGGAATGGTCTTCTTCGCATTCTGCTAAAATAATTTCCTAAGCGTAAATATCATTTTCCAAAAGTTTAATAAACGAAAGAACAAAAATATTTTTTGAAGAAGGGGAAGAAATCAACTCTTTGAAGATACTTTTTTAATTTTGAATTTCTGAAAAATATGCATAAACAAAGGAACACGTTAAAAAAAGAACATCAGAAGGGCGAGTTAGCCCACCTCGATTAATTCGATCTAAAAGTTTACTTTCATCATCAATATTTTCTAAGGAGAATAATTTTACATCGAATTTTTTATTTAAAGCTGTCAATAAATTGTGGCAAGAATGACGGGCTATAGTTTTACATAAGGAATGCGCGATATAACCAGAACAAAAGTAAACTATAGATACGTCATTAATATATTTAAATGAATCTTTAAAAGTAAAATGTTTTAAATTAGAAAATATATTTAAAGAAGAAGACTTAATCTTTTCATTTGTTGAATTTATATCCTCAGAAAAATGATATTCCAGATCTTTCAGTGAAATTTTGCCTAAACTTATGATATTCTTCATTCGAAGGCATATTTCTGAATCCAAATATTTTGTACAATATGTTTCATCAAAATTATACTAATATTTTTATCCCTATTTTGACTTAGAGCCTTGAAGCGAGCCTATAGGTAAGTTATTGTAGAGTCAGCCAATCCAGTTTCTAAATTCAAAGATGAAGAAAGTTCCGTAAGGCGACGTATTGTAGGTAATGTGAGAACTTCTTTACGTAGATCTCTATAAAGACTCGTTGAGAAACCTTTCCAGGACATAGATAAGGCGTACAAGGCAGGACTGTATCTCCGTTGTTGTGGACATTTAAACAACAAGGATAATTGTTCAATCAGAAAGTTTAATTTCTTCTCTTTTGCTTCGTCCATATGGGGCAAGCTATTTGTCAAATTATTTAAAGCTGTGTTAAGTTCATTTTCCATGCTAAATAGTTGATTTGTGGAAGAGTTTGATGTCAATGAATTTAAGAAGGCCAAAATATTAAGAAGGGCGTCACATTTTGTAATATGATTGTTCTTGGTGATATGTTCGACATGATTAAAGATAGATCTCTATCTTTCACCCTGAAAAATACAAAAATAAAGTCATTGTAGTTGTATGAATCAGTATTAATAAGAAAATACTGATGAATAGTCAAGTTTTGATAAGTGAAAAACAATATATAAATAAAGAAGGTTGAGGAATGAAGTTTGGCTTACCGTATATGGATTGTCATTTTTCATTAATCTTTAGACTGAAGTCTATTGACGGTCCTCCATAACTAAAGTTCATCTTGTAGAACACCAGCTCTTTATCTTTTTCATCATAATGTTCTTGAACGCCGCTCGGAAGGCAAGTCCCATCCATTTTAATGTGAAGCTCTTCGAGTGTTAAAAATGAGTTGGCCTCTTCAAAGCCTTAATCTTTTTTAAAATTCGCTCGTTTTCATTAAAGAGTCGTGAGGAGGAGGTTGAGGTGGAGGAACGCTTTGGAGGAGGCTTTTTTGAAAAGTAGTGAGGAAGATTTGGAAAATTGAAGGGACGGCATCTTTTTTTAATATCTTAAGACAAAGAGTTTTTCCAGATCTATCTGAACGTGATGGATTAGAGTCAGTAGACTCTGGCTTATAATCGGAGGGCATGAAATGTACGTCACACAACGCAGAATGTCTTGAAGGTATGCAATTTTTTCGCGGAACAGCCTTTGTCCAGAGTTGGCGTAGGGACTCATCCTTGGGGAACATATGAAACCGTCTCTTTTTCCCCTCATTGCCCTTTGGTTTGTAGCCACTCTTGCAACCCGGAGCAACACAAACCTTCCCCATTGTCGTCTTGTTTGAAGTTAAATAGGTCGTTCTAAAACGATTCCTCTACACACTTCCACTACTTCATTCACGCGGCAAATAAATGAATTAGTCGATCCCACTTTGTATTTGTGTTTTGAAAGGTTGCACGACTTTACCATTCCTGATTGTTTTAGTATTCATTGGTTATAGATTTACCATCTTCAATTATGCGATTTAGAGAAGAAACACAGTATCCATCTTTTTTGGCAAGGTCTCTTAATCGTTTGTTGCAATCAGACTCCCGGATGACTTTGGCTTCCATTTCAGCTTCAGTGATCTTAGAAATTCTAAAGGAGTTTATGGGATCTGACATGACAGACCTCACAAAAAAGGACTCTTTGTTGAGCATATCCTCCACAAGGCGTTCATGCTTCTCTGAACCAACTCTTTGTTAATACATTTTTTTTGTGGTTACCGGAACTATTTTTGATAGGCGAGTTACTGCTTTATGTGAAGAAAGCCTGTTATCGAAGCCCAATAAAAGGTTTGAACTCAGACTCTTCCTGTATTTGTCATTCTCTACTAACCAGTTTGGAACTTTAAAGTCACATTTCCGGGCTAAACAGAGCAGCTCCAGTTCAACAATTTTGTAATCAGAAAAGGGCTCAGGGCGATAAAAAGCTTTCTTGATCCTGGACGCAATGCAAGGAGATGCTAAAGCTAGGTCCAATCTAGATCTTTGATTTTTCCTCGACCAAGAAACACTCCCACTGCACAATTTTTCAGTAAGATCTAAGGAGACATAGAGGGCAATTGAGGCTGCAAGAGGACTAATCTAAAGACTTTATATCTTGAAGACAGATAATATCGGCCCTCATTGATATCAGTCTTTTCATCAGAGCATGTCTTGCTCTTCTTTCTTATATTTAGAGATATTATTTCCGTAATCCCTATGTTTGACAAAAATTCCTTAGATATACTATCAGAGAAAAATCCGTAATTCTGGTTTGTATTGAATATTATTGTAAATAAAATATCAGAAAACCACGCAAGAGACTCTTTGGCAAACTTTGATCTTTGGTTGCTTAGTGGGGTTAAACTTTTTTCAGTAATCTTTGACTGCAATAAAGTTTTGTTACAACTTCGATTGTCTAGGGGGGTTTGATGCTTTATCAGGGGAATCATTCAAGTCGGGCTTGCTCCTTTTCCCAGTTGAATTAGAGCGCGTGCGGCTTTCCAAATTAAGTTTGGTTCCAAAAATTATTCCTCTTTGTTAGATGAGAAGAAATAATGATATGCTTCTCATTAGTAGTTTGTTTAGAATTAGTAGAAATGTTCATAGAAACCCCATTGTTATCTGGAACAGTGTCCAAGGGAAGTTCCTCACTTTGAGTGTCTGTAGATACTACTTCTACTTCTGGAACAATTTCCAAAGGGGGTTCCTCACTTTGAAGGACTGTAGTTACTCCCTCTACTTCACAAGGAATATTTAAATCAGCTTGTTCTTTATCAGCAACAGAACCTATGATCTTAACATTTTCAAGTGAGGAGATAATCTGATTGGGCTTTTTAATTTTTTGCTCATTATTATTCGCCCTATTTTCATGCAGGACGAGAATCTCTCAGTGATCTTGAATTATCTTAACATTGGCTTGTCGCTACTGAAGTGTTTGCCTTAATGCTCGTTCATACTCTGAGGTTTTCAATCTTTTTTCCATGCAATGTTGCTTCAGATGTCCAAAGTTGAAACATTTTTGAGATTGGATCCTAACGCCCGAAAATTTAACCTTTACTAAGTTCCCTTCGAAAGGTAAGATTTGTGGAATTGAGGAAAGGTCGGCAACCATTTCGACCATATAGTCTCCATCCCTCCAAAGTTTCTTATAACTTTTATATTTTGATTCCGCTTTTCATCAAATGGGTTGAGTTTGGGATAATGATTTTGAACTTCCCCAAAAAATTTCAACCATTCTGCCAGCCTAATTTCATTCACCCGCTCAAATCAGGGTTAAAGTAATTTTTTTCTTCTTGTTAAAATGGATTTTATCTATTCCTTTGAGGCTAAAGGTAACATTTTCTATAGATCCATCCATATTTTTAACCTCTAATGATTGAAATCCTTTCAGCTCATTAATTCGGCTTCTTACATCAATGGGATATATTGAGTAAAAACAAGCATGCCCATGACTAAACCTGGGATTAGCCCCTGCAACTTCATGTTCCTTGAAGCCAAATCTCATTGCAATGTCGTGGATGTCAACGTGCCTTAAATTGTCACCTCTAAAGGTGTTGCCATCAGCGTTCTCCAGCGTGAGGACAAATGTCTCCCACTTATAATTATTATCTAGGTTCACAGGAACCACTGCACTACGATGAGTGCTACTATTTTTTTCAAAATACAGTCAACTTCGCCTAAGTCCATTCTCTCGGGACTGTACAAAAACAATCGACTTAGGCGAAATTCGAGTTACAAATTTTGATTGCTAAGTCGAAGAAAAATATACAGGTAGGCGTGTGTGTGTGCACTCGCTCACATGCAGTTGCAAATCATCGGCGAGGCAGCAGGTGGGCGAGGACACAATTTCAAATCAAATTCTTAAGTGTTCAATATTTTTCTCCACCTCAACCATCTGTGTCTGCTTCCTTGTAATACAAAGTGTGAACAGCAGGCACAGTGCATGCGGGCTGTGTTTTGGAAAGTGAGCGCTCTCTTCGACTTATGCAAAGTTATTTTCTTGTTTATGTATGTGTTACTGTCAAAATATCTGTTCGACTTAGGCGAAATATCGATTTGCAAAAATTGACTTGTACGATTTTTATTACACACATGTCAATGGAAAAAAATGGACTTTTGATGATATTCGAGTTAGGCGACTTTTCGACTTATGTAATTTCGACTTAGGCGAAGTTGACTGTATTTGAGTATCTTTTATCATTGACAGTTGATGACAATGACAGTTGATGCTCACTGTCATCAGGGGGTTTCTCTTGAAGTTTACTATTCATGTTTGCCTTAAAAGTTCCGTCGAAGAACAAATAAACAAAAACAATGACCTAGTTTTTTTCCCCTGAGGGTCCCGAGACGAACTTCAATCGACGAAACAGAGCCTTTCGGAAGAAAATGATCCGCAGATGACGAGGGAGTGAGATGAGGAGTACTTGCACACTTTTTCACTCAAAAAGGGTTAAAATACACTAGGCCCGGCAGCAGGCCCAGGCTTTTTTTTTGGGGGGGGGGGGGGCTTACAGTTGTTATGGGGGGGGGGCACAAAAAAATCTGGCCCACATCAGTCAGTGGGTGGGCGGGCCTATGCCACTCGCCGGGCCTGAAATACACTCAAAATCCACTTCAAACGATTAAAAACGTAGGACGAAGAAGAAGACGTCCGTCCAGTATACATAAGAAGGGAATTTTTATTATTATTCTATATTTGTCTGATCCTTAATAGTTGATACAATTAACGCCTGTAAGATATCAGAGATGGCGAAGGCTGAAATGAAGAATAAAGTCTCTTTGGAGAGCAGTGCCTCGAAAAGTCTTAAAAATATTATAAACTATGAACAGTGTCCATCTCCTTTCTTCAATAGAATGATTGAGGGCGTAAAATCCTAAATACCCCAAAGGATATTCTACGATATTTCCACATATATATCATTCAATTGTGGAGTACCAAGGAAAAACTTTTTACCATCGGAAGATAATGTAAAGGATCAGAGGAAATAAAATTTTCACTCGGGATTCCCTCACAAATTATTTTCGGCATAACCTAAACTGTGAAAAAAGTCGCAGGTCCCGATGGTATAATTGGTGAAATTTATGCTCTCTATTGGAGAAAAGTGTTCCATATATTTTGAAAGTGGAAGTGTCATAGAATTAAAGGGGAACTTACTAAGGGTAGGATACTAAAGAAAGGGTATGGTTATGAATTTAGTCACTGGAGGCTATAGGTATTCTCAATAACTCGTGGAGAATATTATCGGGAGTGCTTGCCCAAAACATCGAACCAATTATTAATAATAGGATCGGCTGTCAACAAAAGGGCTTTCTTAAAAAAAGAAATCTTCGGCGTCTCCATAAACATTCATGCATCGACTCGGTGGAAGAAAGGATTTTTTAGATTAATAATCGCAATCGACTTTCAAAAAGCTTTCGATTCCATATCGTATGTTCATATAAAAAAACTCCTACCAATGAAGTATTTCAATCCGGTTCGGGCACTACTTGAGAATGATACTTCAACCATATCACTAAACGGAATCGAAAGTGATGTTATCAACTTCATGAAAAGCTGTAGACAAGGATGCCCATCTGCTCCTCTACTCTTTGTTGCAGCAATTGATGATTTAGTCCTGATGACGATGAAAGAATAAAAAGGATTTGGTATAGACATGCAGGGCTCTAGGCATTTAATGGAACTTTGTATATATAATGTGACACTTATGATAGAAGGACACTCTGAATTTAAACTAAGTAAAAGAGTAGAGATAGTTCCTAATTATTAAAAATGCAAAATACAAAAAATATACGAGAGAAGCCAAAATAATGATAGCACCCCTAGAACAATGGAATCCTCAAACATGAACAATTTCTTCTTGCCGAGTTAAAAACTAAGTCAAAATCCTTGAAGTTACTTGGAATGGTATAGGAATCGACGAGAAAAGCTGGAAACGTGGGTTTTCAGGCATCCCATATAACATAACGAAGAAGTAGTTAACATTGAGAGAATAATCGACTTCTTTAACTTAAGGTAGTTTCTCTTTATCATACAAGGCGTCTTCTCATCAAGTAATTGCCGAGAAAACCATTCTCAAGGAGGGAAAATGACTTCGGGCCTTATTCCATCAGCACTACCTTCCATCTGTTCAAAGACCTTAGCGTTCTCTCAGGAGAGGTCTTACTCGCCTGTGCCAAATGTGTATGTGAGAATTTTCAATGAATTAATAACATATCTTTCTATCGAGTGGAAGAGATCGATCGCATATGATGAAATTTACTGGTTGATGTTCAAGATTTTGATATTCTTATTCAAATAATTTTATACAAATTAATCGCTATAACACGATTTTTTTTAGCTCATTTCTTTCAATCAAAAAGATCCAACGATCAGGAACTTTTGCTATACATCGACTAGCAATCAGTGATCCCTATATCACTATTGATCGCAGATCAGGAAAAAAAATTAATCAACAAGTCTGCAAATATGTCTTTATGTAATGATTTACTTGGGGTTAAATTTGTGTATTGTACAGTACAGACAAATAACAAGGAGTTAAGCGTAATATGAACCACAAGTAACTGGTTTGGAAACAAAATATGCCATAATTGTGATATGTGGATTATAATTAATATCAAGATACTTAAAATAAAAACATTGCTAATTCCTATCGTTAAGAGCCATTCCAGTGATTTTCTTTCTTACCAGCGAATAACTTTTCCTTGATGTTGATGATTAACTAGTTATTTAGCCATGTGACTCTAATATTATGAACTATCCATCGAAAATAATCTATAATGATATATTAATGGGCAAGATAAAAATAATATTTTTTTCACACTCGAAGAACATTAAATTATAAGATTTTCGATATTGTAACGATTGTCCAACGCTTCAGTTAAAAATCTTTGGATGACCCCGTTACAGCTGTGATTTACTGTAATATTGTTGTACGTGTTATTTTCGCGTATGCCTTAATCGCACGGTTTATTACCTCCGCCGAAGGAGGTATTGTTTTCACTGGCGTTGGTTTGTTGTTTGGTTTGTCAGCAGGATAACTCAAAAAGTACGAAACGGATTCGGATGAAACTTTATGGAATTGTTAGAAGTGCCAAAAGGAACAAGTGATTAAATTTTGGCATCTCTGAGTGCAGAATTAAGATGCAAAATGAGCTAAATACTAATAAATATTTCAAGTTAGCCTACTCTGCCAATAGATGTCGCTGTGCTGTAAATCGGGTGCCGGGAGCGCCTTCCTCTCGGAATTTCCGTCGACGGGAACCCTCCCTCGTCCCTTTACGCCGCCCCAGTCGTGAAAAATCCGCTCGGAAGGCTCATAAGGACCGCGTGACGGCGGAGGTTTGCACTCTCTGATTGTATACATGCCTCTAGTTGTTGTATGCTTTTTTCGTAAATTCCTTTATCGTACTCTTTTTAACGTGATTATTAATAACGCGTTGCTCCATCGCCGTTGCTGCTTATAATCGCAGGCTTCAACATCTTAAGGTTTATCGTCGCAGGTTTACTTCAATGCCTTGCTGACTGTAACAAGAAAAAAAAAGAAAAAAGAAGGGTGAAATTAATCAACAATCAAATATATTTCATAAAGCAATTCGATAAAGCGTGCAATTAAGGCGTGCGCAAAAATAATACATATAGAAACAGAAAATATTTTAGGTAAAATAAATAAATATTTTGTTATGTTTTAGGACCCATTGGCAGTTGATTTGAAATCTCAATATGTTATTGGTATGTTTGGCGGAACCCGAGAGCACATTGGTGGAATGATTGAATCCCCATTTTGCCATATTCACGACCAGTGGAACCCAAAACCCAACTGGTGGTGAGTTCGAAACCCCAATATGCAATACTTGTTATCGCCGGGACCTCAGGGGTCCATTGACTCTTGGGTTAAATCCCTAATATGCCATATTTGAAAGAACCTGATGGAGCATTTGCAGTAGGTTTGAAACCCCATTATGTTAATGGTGTCATTTGTTTACACGAGAGCCCCAGTGTGATGGGGTTGAAACCCAATATGCTGTTGTAGTGAACAACAGAACCCTAAAGCCCATTTGAAACCCAATATGCCATAGTTGTGAACAACGAAATCCGTGAGCCCAATTTTTATGTTTGATACACCCAAATTGTTCTGATTGGATTAACCCCTTATTGGATTGACACCCCGATATGTAATTAATATTTCGATTTTATCTATGGTTACTAAAAAAACTATAAATTTTTTGGGGGCTTATACCAATCTTAAATAGATATAGAATTGTTTTTCAGTTACGCATTCGAATCATTATTTATTGATCTCCAATTAATATATTGACTACTTTTTACTCGTCGATTTCTTCCGGACACCGGGTTCAACACTTTCATCTTTAAATTATTTTGTATAGCAAATAGACTTCAACTTATATTATCATGGATTTTCTCTCTCGTTGGTCAGCGTTTTTATCATTTGTATTATGATATTAGTTGACCAATAACAAAAACTGGATTAAAGCTTTTAATACCCCTTTGCTATCTTTAAATAAAAAGCCGTTTGAACGCCTCATTCTAAGTGATACTACTGCTTTGCAAAATCAACTTGAGACATCAAAACTTTTCTTTTGGCTTTGTGAAAAGTTCTCAAAGATTAACAAGAGATTAAAAATAACTATTTACACACTTTTGAGACGCAAATCAATCGAAGGCTTTATTCTTTTTACTAGGGGATAGAAGTTACTATTTAGATTTTGTTTTGGATTCAATGTTCTTATTTTAAATGTAAACTCCAAAAGAATAAATTAATAAAAAAAGCTCCTAGCTTATGGACCATCCACAAATAAGTTTTCCTTTCTGAATTTACAATATATGTAGAATAAACTTACATAGAGATCATAAATTATATCAGGAACAAAGAAGTGAAAGTTTGTACAATCGCACCAGATAATAAAATGAACTGGGAACAAAAAAGAAGACGCGATCGAGACACATTAAGCACAACAAGGACTCGCGTAATTAAAGAGAAATTGAACAATATGCTACTAAAAAGACGTATATAATTGTCATTTAACTACAATTGCGTATTTAAAGGCCTCTAACACAAGGCATACATGTTTATATCTTTTGTTTTTATGCTAAATCATGCGAATACAGGCGGATTATTAATTAATATTTTAATATTAATCTTCTTTTTTTATACTATACATGTTTTGTTGCCCCATTGTTTGTGTATTTTATTATTTCCTTTGTTTTTTTATTTACCTTCTTTGTTAATACAATACTTTCACATCGAAATATCAGAGCTGGGATTCGGTACCGTCTATTCGGTATTCAGTAGATCTTATTATATATCTACCGAATACCGAATATCGATCGGTGCGGTAGATAAGAAAGAAAGAGAAATGTATTTAATTATCTGCTCTGTGACTTCTTCATATGCATTTAGCATCGGACAATTTATAACAAAAGACATAATTTGTTATAATTATTTTAGAGACTATTTGAAATTTAAATCATATATGCACTCGGATTTTGAAGGAAATGGAAGGCAATAACAAACAAAATATTTCCCTACCTGTCTTTTGTTATACGTTGTCCGATATTAAATGCGCTTTCAGCTCCGGAGTTTTTTATTTATTTTGCAAAGTTCAACTTTTCACACCAGGTAACAACGCTTCCAGTTCTAAATACCGATTTACATTCGGTAGTCGCAGCTCTGCTAAATATAAATAATCCATATTATTTTTTTCCACGAAAACATAACGAATATTGTAGAAATATTTTTCTAAGCAAAATATGATGCAAAATTTTATATTCTATGAAATAGATATTCTTCTGACAATTGATTCCATACTGATTCCGCTGAATCACTGTATTCACTAACTTGTATCGTATTATAGTTTAGTATATTCTAGACATTATATTGAAATTGAATTTTTCATATAGTACATTTAAAGAAAATGTATCTTTTTAAGGATCCCAAATATTATAAGAAAAGTCAATGGTATCCTTCATAAAGTATCACGAAATATGCTTCATGATTTGGTGATTTAACGAGGTTGCGTTGAGGTTATATCAATTCATACCTACAATTAAGTAATTATGTAGATACAATGTGTTTTCATAAAAATAAGGTCCTATTAATTTTCTACGATCTATGTTCCATATTGATATTTTTCAAAACAAATATTAATTAAAAATATGACTTTATTTAGTAACATTGAAGTATACCTGCGCCGATAAAGCTCACGACGTTTAAGCGTGCAATTATAAGCAGCAACGACAATAGAGCAAAGCGTTAATAATACTTGCTTTAAAAAAGAGTTTGATGTTAAAGGCGTGCGCTAAAGGAACATACTAAAAAAGTATATGACGTTAAGGCTTGCGCGAAAATAATATCCACGACTATATTACAGTAAATTAGAATATCTCTTTATTTATCTAGGATTGTACAGGGTCTCGCAGGTAAATCCGCACAAAGTTCATTATCCTCCGGATCCAAAATGGGAACAAAAGTGATACCTATTTTGAATACAAAGAAAGTTGTTTATTAGACATAATACAAGATTACTATTCAATATGGCCTCCCTCAGCCTCAAGTATGTCCTCCAAACGACGTCTGAACCTCCCAAAGCCCGTGGAGACCTCGGCAGGATCCAGCTTGTTCATCTCCGACTTAAAGGAGGCCTTCAGGGACGCCACATTGCTGTGGTGTGTGGCGTACACCTCCCTCTCCAACTTCCCCTACAAGTAGTAGTCGCATGGAAGTATCTATCTGATCATAGAGATAGAATCTATCTCTATGATCAGCTTACGAAGGTCGGGGCCGTTGGGGGGCCCAGGTGTTGAAGTCCCAGAAGTTGGACACATTCTTCTTCAGCCAGGACTGAACAAGTTTGGCCTTGTGGGCGGGCACCGAGTCCTGCTGGAATGTGTACGGGGTCCAGGAACCCACAGAGTTCATCCAGGGGACGACGACAGTCTTGAAGACATTGTGGTAAACCTCCGTGTTGACCTTCTCCTTGGGGCCGAAGAAGTGTGGGGCATGACTGACCCATTGCTGCAGATGACCCCCAACACCATGATGCTTGCTGGGTTTTGGTCCTGAAGACCATGGAAACATCCTTGGGGTCCCTGCAGATCCACCTGTCATTCCTCCTGTTGCTGCTCCTGTCCACGGTGAAGACTTTCTCATCACTGAAGAACCGCAGATGGCCAGTTCATTTTGTCTTTAGAGACACGAGAAGCTTCTTCCCCTTCGCGACCCTTCTGGCCTTCTGGGCATCGGGGAAGAGATGTCTGATCTTCAGGGCATAGCTCTAGCATCCCAAGTCTTTCTTGATTACCTTGGTTACGGTCGACAGGTGGACCCCACGCTTCCTGGCCAGGATGGACATGGGCGTCCCCGGATTGGCCTTGATGGAACTCTTGAGACCAGCCACAAATGTGGGCGTGCAGATACGGTCACTCCTGGGCTTGTGCTCCTTCATCTTGGACATCCCTGACTCCACTTACTTCTTGGTGATGCCGTAGACCGTTCTCTGGGGTACTTGAGCAACTTGATGATGGCTGCAGGACGGTGCCCTGCGCACAGCAACTCGATGACCGTGTCCCTCCGGGTCTGCTCCATCTCCGTATCAGCGTATTTGTTTCGTTTTCGGGCGCAATTTGACAGTGCATTCACGAAACCTCCCACATGTACAATATCTTAGCTCTACTTGCACTCCTTATGGATCTGGACGAACTTTGTGCGGATTTACCTGCAAGACCCAGTAAATACCACGTTTCTTTCAACCAATTAATTGCACAGTGTTACCGTATTGTTTTATTGTACCAGAATGATTATATGATTACAACTTTTAGTGCTTGTTTTGTAGGCGAGATATGTTACGTTACAACAAAATGATCAAATAAAGTTACGCCGTTTGGGCGTATATAAGAAAACAAATATAGCCATCAATATTTCACCATTCTGGGTTGTACCCAAAGGATTATATGGAAATTGATTTTCGAGTCATTTGAACCTTATTGAGGTTGGTAAGTTATTATTTCTTTTTAACATATATCCGGTTATATAACGATTTTTCATAATATTTGTAATTGGGAAGAACCATTTGTCGAAAACATTTAAACCTCCTTGAACTTCCAGAGTGTTGGAGGATAAGAACATTGACGTGGTATATTTTATCATTTCAAACGTAGCTAAATTTACATAACAATAACACATTTCGCTCATCCACCGTAAGGATTTTAGAATACTTTATCGCTCTAGAAAATATCTAAGGATCACGATGACATTCGTTGGAGGAAGAACGAAGTACTTTAAATCATGTAAATTACCATAAATACTCGTCGCTTCGAAGATTTCTTTGAATATGAAACTGGAATAAAACATTATTGATTTTCATTTAACTCTTGTCATCCTCTAAAGTCTTATTTGAATTCTTAGTTTTATATAATTTTTTAATTGTGTTCTATGATCTTAGTATTGTTTTATTTTAAGTCTCCTTTGAAATTTATATAAAAATAAATATTTTGGGCTGCATTCAAATATACATCGGATTTTATATATTGCATGCTTAACTGGTTGCGGTATTAAATTTCAGTAACCGTGATTCTATGATGTTGCCAACTCTTATGAGAAGAAATTAAACTTAATCATTTATATATATATTAGTTGCTCAATTTTTTAAGAATCTGAAATAATATGAAAAAGTCTTGAGAATATTTCTTCCTTAAGGATCAGTATTGTCGGTTCAGAGACAGCTGGAGCTGTTATCAATACGACGTCACGTGAACTACATTTTACGTAGACTCCTCATATATAGAGGTACACAATAGGGATGCAAAAAGTTAATCGACTAACGATTAAGAATCGACAAGATTTTAAACGACTAAGTTTGTCGGTTGCAATTAATCGACAGGGAGCGCCCTCTGTCTGTAAGTTAATGAAACTTCAACATTTACCGGGTTTTAAATCCACTCTTGTATTTAATCTTCTTATGAGCTCACATTTTGGAGTTTAGGACTATTACCCCCCAGACAATCATCCTCCGGGCTTTTACCCCCGTTACCTATATTTATTATATCTTAAAATCCACTTATGAAGTTAACTATGTTTTCTTATGATAAATTGCATTAGAGTTTGAAGCCTATGTTCCTAATATCGGTCATATAAAACATGTGACCAATATTAGGAACATAGGTTTCAAACTCGAATCTAAAAAAACCATAGTTAAATTAATAAGTGGACTTTAAGAGATAAGAAATATAAGTAGCGGGGGGTAAAAGCCTGGGGGCAGTAGTCCTGTTACGCACGTTTGGATCTGGAAAAATAGTCAGAGATGTCATTGGAATAAGATTTAATATTGATATTCGACACATTGGAAAAGACTTCTTTCGATAATTATAACTTAATGATGTTATTGTTGTGATAACTTTGATTTTCAATAAAAATAAAGATGCACATACCGCTCCCAATCCACAAGAGTAACTGGTCCCTTAATCTTGGCTATGGTTCTCGATTAAAAGTCGACTAAATTAAACAACTAACGATTAATCAATTAATCAATAACTTGCATCCCTTGTACATAAGTCACACTTATTATTAAAGTATTGTTTTTTTTTTGTCACTGATCCACATTTAGACTATAAATCATCATAGAAGATCAAGTCATAGGCTCGAAAAATTCGCAAAACGATCGTGTATATGCTTAGAAAAAGGACAATGTTATGTACGTGTCGTTTTTGAAAGCTCCTTTTTAAAATCGTGGTCTGGGGAGCTTTTGGGGCTCTGGAAGTGAGTGACTACAAGAAGACAACCTGAGTCTTGAGGCTCTTACTATGAATCGTTCGAGAGAAACAATTATATCCCCCCAAAAATTGCCTTCTGAAATTATCTTTATGGCAAGACCATCTTATGCTTCAAACCGACTCAAAAAGGAAGTTTTGAGCATCTACTTGGTTTTTGAAAGAGGAATATATAGTCTTGGAAAAGGCTGAACTTGAACTGAATATAAGCTTTGAAGAACATTATCTTGAGCACTTTAATTGTGTGCCCCTTTTTACAGCAAAGAAAAAGTTAATATGAAATAATTTCTATGAATGACAAACTTTGGACCAGAGAATGCTGGAGAATTTTGATACATATATGCTTAGGATAATTCGTTGATGTAACGACTTTAAATGGACTATTATCAATGAAATAACTTATTAATTCAATCTTATCATACTTTTTTTTAGGTATCAAGTAAATATATATACCAGAACACTCACTAGAATTGTAATATAGTATTTAAAACATACTGTCAATGGTTGAACAATGTCCAATATAATTTTGTCGGTGACAATTCTGAAGAATTGCCACCTTAATCAAGGATGTACTGCAATTTTATTAATTAATTGGTCATATTTAGATTAATAAAAATACTCTATTTATTTATATCAAAGTACAAACGTGATCGGATGGGTCACTTTAGTACTCGATTGATTCTATTATCTAACAAATGGGTAATAATAAAATTTGAGCCCAGTAGTCTTATGAATCCCATGTTTTTTGCGTGTAAAACATTCTTTTCTGTTAAACTTATAGTAGCTTGCTCGTATTTTTAAACCCCACAGCTATCAAATATTTGAGCATCTTCCATTCAAGTTCCCCAAGTATGGTACAAAACAATAATAACTGCTTAAATTAATAAATATCCTTATTGTTTACTTTTTGCCTTGCATCCTCTAGATAATTATTTCATACATAACTAAATTCCTAGACTGAAGAGAATCACTGAGCTGAAAATAATATGAAATGTTTTATGTGTAAAATATTAGTCATTATAATGAATTATATTTGAAAATGCCAAGGAGATTAAAATATATATACAATAAATGTATAACATTGCCTCGCATTTGACTTTTATGGGGATAATATTTCATTGAGTGTAAATATTTTTGGAGTAAGCCAATAGATGGGGTAATATAATGATATTATATTGTCCATATCTTAATTAGAGGCAATAATATTTAAATTTACATAAATGTTATTCACGCTATTACCTAGAGTAAAGTGGGGCAAAGCTCTTAATTCTTTTCGAATACTTCCATTTTCCTAATAAAAAATGCAAAGGCATTTTTCTATATAATATACATCTGAGGCTTCAAGCAAATTAACGATTTGTTAAAATAACCCGATTACTACCTTTTTGTAACAGGTGTCAGATCTTCTAAACTTGCTCCGAAATCGGAGTTTAAGTTTGGACAGCCATGGGACAAATCTGAACATTGATCAAAATCATTCATTAGTATGATTAGGTCTTTAGGCTATAACTCCTTTCCACACTTCATATGCTTATCTGGGATTTTATCTGACTTAAACTCAAATTCATTAAAAATGTATCTGTATGAATATAAAATACAACAAGTCTGGAACTAAGACTGGTTGTTTAAATGCTGTCATTGAATTGATGCAACCAATCAAGAGTGCTTGTCCCCCCAAATCGTCGGGGGAAACAGGTATCCCTGGGCATTCCTTCATCAAATTGCCAACAGCAAGGTTGTGATAAGTCTTCATTGAACTGCACAATGAGGTGTCCAAACTTTCCACTTACTTTAATTTTAAAGAAACATTTTGTTCAATCAAACTGTAGCTAATTATACAGAGTTAATATAATACCAGCAAATTTATTACCTTTGAGATTATAACCTGGTAATATAAGAAAATTTAATGAACTCCATCCATAGAGACATAAAGATATAGTGAGCTTTTTCCCTTCAATAGCAGATAAAATCGTTCAGCTGTCGCCTATGCCCAATATAAACAAAGTAATTTGTATAACGTCATCATAAGTTGATCAAAGAGACAATAAGGATGGTTTATATTGATCCCAATGACGTTTTTCTCTGAAGAATCCAATAAGCTCTCTTTGTCTTTATATCTCTATGACTCCATCACGTTCAAACCGAAAGCTATCATCAAAATATATATTCACTCAGAACCATCTTAAAAGTATTTTTCTAGATACTTCATATACCATTCAGTAAATTCTGCAAAACAGTTATAGCTTAGTGATGCCCTTTAATAACCTACCAACAAATGAGCTCAAACAATATTCTTCAAACATAAAACAGATGTTTCCAATCTTGTCCCGTTGTTCAGGTTTCTTATGTTCCTTTATTTTTTAACCTCTGTATGCATATGTATTGATGAATATTTCAAATAAATTTGAAGAAGTGCAACAATAGGCTAGAGATTACTTTATACCCGACCTGACATAGAAAGAGAAAAACAGCTGTCGATTAGAAAATATAGACATATTTCTTGTATCTCTCTGACATCTCTTTTATTATGGTATCAACCACAAACCTCTCCCTTTTTCTATTATTAATAAGCTGTTGCTATTATCATTTTTGCACTGTCATAAACAGCTTGAGTTTTCTATTCTCGAGGAGGAACCCATTTATGAAGAATAGAATAACTCAAGCTGTTTATTATAACGCAATGCATTAGTAAGGTCAAATGTGATTTCTTAAAATGAAACACGGGCATATTTTACAAAATACGAAAACAGACGTTTGCTATTCTATGAGGGATGCTCTACATTTTTTATGACTTCAACTTTTCGATTTTTTTGCCCATATGGTTCCATAGAATTGCATCCGACAGGATATAAATAAGCATTAATATTAGACTATCGAACCTAGGATCTTATGAATGAGGTAGACCAAAAGTGATCATCCCTTTTCGGGATTCGAACCTGCACCCCCAACATAGAGAGTTGAACACGTCTTAAAGCACACGGCTATCGCACTCCCTTTTTTGATTATGTGGCTGGAAAATGCGGTTTTGAACATTGAATCATCCTTAAAAATCCAGTTAAAAATAGATCTAGCTACCACAGTTGGTATCCTTGGCTTTGTTATTTTATAAGCAATGAAATATTAAGGGAAAAAGAGGCATACCTAATATTGTTTACTTGGGATGTCAGATAGAACCGGTTGAGATACTGCAGTTACCAACCATAGAGATATAAAGATATAGAGAGCTCATTCCCTTCAATAGCAGAGAAACATCGTTCAGCTGTATTCTGTGTGTCCACTATAAACAAAGTAATTTATTCTACTTCATCGTAAGCTGATCATAGAGATAGATTCTATCTCTATGATCAGCTTAAGATGACGGAGTACAAATTACTTTGTTATATAGGACACATAGATACAGATGAGGGGAATATCTATATCTTTTTATCTCTATGTTACCAACAGCAATAGTTGCTCATCTACGGCTAAATAAATTATTTCACAACTACATATATGAGCCAATTGCACATTTTTAAGTGTTTTTTACATTATTCAAAGGATTAATATGAAAATATAAACCCTCTTTTATAGTTTGTTGATGTGATTCATTTAGTCAGTTGCTTATAATAGGTGAAATTTCGAGGAATAATATCTATGTGATCAATGCTTATGAAGTAAGAATAGCTAGAAACCCAAAAAATGTATTTTTCTCTTCTTTTTCTTTTTCCGCCAGCATCATTTTTAAAAAATACATCACTAACAGGAAACGAACGGGACAATTTTTTTGCTGGGACCCGTGCCGGGACTTAAATTTTTCAAGCCGGGCCTGGATCAAACCAGGTCGGAACTTAAATATATTCGTTCCTTCGTCATTTTGAAAGTGACGACGTTTTTTTAAACAAAATAAGTTCTCTTATTACTTTTTAAAATTTAGAAATTATTTTCTAAAAGAAGGTGATGACGTTCAAAAATTATTTTGTAAAATATGACAAACGAACGACAATATAATAAGTCCCGACTCGATGATTTTTGGACATTGGGGTGGGACGTTAAAAAAACAGCTGGGACCCAGGCCGGGTACCCAGTCGTTTCCTGATCACAAATGAACCCAATGTGCATAGACCTTTACTGTGTGGGCAAATTGTCGTGTGGTTTATCAAGCAATACATGAAAGGGGTCATTTGTTCCAGATTTATAGACTAAGAACTCGTTTATATTGAATTATTTTCTGATAAGAAAAACCATAAACATATTTTTAAAAAAATCCTCTTGTTTATACTTTTAGATGAAAAAAAAATACTGATATAATTTTTAAAAAGTTAACTTCTTTTTGGACATGCTTTTGTTTAAGGTTTATACTTTTTAATTTTGAAATACCTTTTGAAAATAATCGTTCATGTCAATTTTTTTCTAAATCAATAAAGTATATGTAAAGGCTTCTATAGTATATGTGATAAGACCTTGATTAAGAAAATGAGATTGATAATATGATCGAGACTTACAAAAGTTAGAATGTATAAAGGAAAATTAATTGACTGAAGGATGAAGAATAAATAATTTGAAGAAAATATTTGCATTTGTGTACATTTTAATAATTACAAGAAAAAACATAATAAAAAATATTTAATTTTTTATGTTAGAACAAAATTAATAATGTTTTCTTAATTTAAAACAAATTTATAGGCTTATTTTTATTTTTTTAAATAGATATTTGCATCTATATAGCTAATATTCAATAGCGATCAAAATTATTTATTAAAAAATCTGCGAATATGTTACATTTTCATAAATTGTTCAATAACTCATTTTTGTACAATCCTTAAGGAAAGGATCTATTATATTTTCTGATGACAAAATAAAATAAATATATTATTTATTGATTAAAAAAAACAATATTGCTTTGGGGTTTAAGTAAACACATTTGCTTTGGGTTTTATGTAAATACCAGAGCTGGGATTCGGTAGATAAATCTACCGCCGGTTTGATATTCGGTATATACTTTTCTACCGATCGATATCGGTATTTCGTAGATTTTATTATATATCGACAGTATCGATCGATATTCGGTACGGTAGATTAGAAAGAGAGAGAAATGATTTAATGTATCTGCTTTTACTTCTTCATATTCATTTCATATCGGACAAATTATAACAAAGGACAATTAAATACATCATTTGTTATAATTTATTAGAGATTATTTGAAATTTAATACATACTAATCTTATATAAATTATATATGTACTTGGATTTTGTAGGAAATGGAAGGTTATAGATTTTTTTTTATTGCTTTCTCTTATTGTCCGATATTAAATGCACTTTCAGGTACTCTAGTATTCAATTCATAGCATAAGCTTATATTGAATGTCTATTTAGGTATATGCTCTATAATACTATAAGTTATAGTTGTTTATTTATTTTCGAAGTACAAGTTTTTCACACAAGGAAGCGCTTGGGCAAAGCGACAGTTGAACGATGTTTCTCTGCTATTGAAGGAATAAGCTCTCTATTTCTTTATGTCTCTATGTGAATGCTACAAAAGTCATACGTTCAAATATACCGTACCGATGTCAATCGGTATGGTATTCGGTATTTTCTACCGAATATCGTATAATCGGTTCGACACTTGAAATCTACCGTCAGTAGTATCGAATACCAATTTACATTCGGTAGTCGCAGCTCTGTAAATACTCATTTTTATTTATTTGCAAAATAAACGAACTGGTAAAAAAACCAAATTGTGAAATAAAATATAAGGAGCAATATTTTATCTATATTGATTAGTAAATTGTTTTGAACAAAGGCCTATGAGCTCTGGTTTATGCCTTTGGTTTCGAAAAAATATATAAGCGTAATCACTAATCCAATCCAAAGGTTTCGTGAGACATATTTACAGTTGCGTGGATAAAATTTATCTGCAACTATAGGGAATCACAACTCTATGTGACTATATTTTATTTGAAATATAGCTACGCTAAAGTAATCTTAACAAACTATAGAATATGGTTATTATTTAGTATGCTAAAAATGATACCTTAAAGATATATTACACTTTTAATACAATTCAACAGAAATACTAAATAAATGATACATATATTATATATCTTTAATGGTTTACTGTAATTTCATAGATTAGGTCTGCAAAGGGAATATATAAATAAATAAAATAGCGGGAAAAATGCTTCACCACAAAAAAGCTTCATTAAAAATAAATAGCGCAGAAAATGCTTCGGGAAAAAATGCTTAACGAAAAAAAATGTCCGCTAGAATAAGGCGAATGAGGAAATGCTTCAATACAAAAAAGCGTCTCGACGAAAATATCCACGAGAAAAAGAAGAACGAGAAAGTTGACTGACTATAAAAGAGCAAGTGAGGTAAATATCCATAACAAAAAAAACGACTTTAATAAGGTCCACGAAGAATTTACGCGCAATAAAATTACTAGACACCATCTTTAATGCCAGTTCTACTTCCTTCACGCTTATTTAAAAACCAATTTGGTAGACAATTGAGATATTAAAATATTAGATATTAGAATAAACAATAGAATATACAATCAATTGAATAAAAACTTATTCTTTCAAAAATATTTACTAAATGTAAACAGGATTAAAATTTGATTTCATAAAAATTGATATTAATTACAAAATATTGCCTTTCTTATCCAAAATTATCAAATTTATTTATTTTATATATTTATTTATTATATATATATTTATTTATTTTATATATATTTATTTATTTTATTATATATTTATTTGTATTTTAGTGTAGTTTGTATTACACTGTATTGTTTGTTACAAATACTGAATAAAACTTCGTGACCGAAAAAAAAAAATATATATATCAAATATCAAAATATATTGATATTGTTTTGCTTCAGCCAAACATCTGAAATAAATTAAAAGGTTAATATTATTATGAGTGAGGTGAATTCATTATATAATAAAATTTGTCTTTCAAGGACTTTACTATTATAATCATGGACATGAATATTCTTTAAAATGTGCAATAAAGGGTTTTTATATTTCTTGTGCATTATGATATGAATTTTTTCAATAGATGTACGAATGTCTATTGTTTATAAAGATGACCAAATTTATTGGTCGCATTCTATCAATCAGAATTCAGTACAATCTGAGTTTACATCATATGATTCAGAGCCTGTATTGACCTATAAGAAATCGATTATGAAACAAATAATAATAATGTGTTTCTTAGATTTGCGTCAAGGTATCCTCTCAAACTTTTACTTTGTCTCTGACGCATTTATAATCCATTATTTGCGTCATTTTGTACGCGAGATATGTTTTTAAAATGTACATATAACTCTCTTCTTATTAAATTGACATGATTTAGTATACCAAAATATTAAAGCTGGTGTACCAAGCTTTCATTGATATGTTTGGTGCTCTAAAAATCGCTATACTTTCAGAGAAATAAGCAAATACATTTTTGCACGTACTCTCCCAAAAAATTGATCCTTTGATATGAGAAAATACAATTACCATTTGGTAACTGCTGTTACTGTTAGCTGGATAGGAAGATAAAGAAAAAAAGAAGGGAGAGAGTATTTTGCCTCATTTCTCTCCCTTCTTTTTTTTTCTTTGCTACATATATATATATATATATATATATATATATATATATATATATATATATATATATATATATATATATATATATATATATATATATATATATATATATATATATATATATATATATATATATATATATATATATACACAGGCTTGTTGATCGGTGGTTTTTCTGATCGGCGATCAATATCGATATAGCGATATTTGATCGCTGATCGGAGTTTCGCAAAAGGTCCTGGTCTTTATATCTTTTGATCGTAAGAAAATTACTAAAAAATAGTGATCCGATCAATTGTATAAAATAACTATAATAAAAAAATGTTTGTAATAAGGATTTTTGAGACAAACCCTACATTTCTTAAAACTTAACTAGCTGTCACATTGACCAAAATCCATTCCCTCGACTAATATTTGCTTAGAAAACACAAAATACAGACAGCCACTAATGGAAAAAGCCAGTGTGTGATATCCTAATATATTTTTTGTAGTAAAATATACAGACAGGCGTCTATGGAGAAGTCATTGTTTTGAGCTCATAGGCTATGAGAACATTTATTCTGGCATCTCCTGTCTTAAAATATGCAGACATATGCCAATTGTGGAGCCAGAGTATTGGGGCTCATAGGCTAAGAGAAACAATCATTTTGATATTTTTGTCCCAAAATATACAGACAGGCCAAGCGGATTCTGAGGAGACTAGGCAGAGACTGGGGGATGAAAATTTTGAGAAGCAACTTCTACTTATGTCTAATAAAGAGGCAAATGAAAATGATCTGTGCAAACTTTAAATTTTTTCTAAATGTACTTAATTTTTGATATAGTCCAGTGCTTCCCAAACTTTTTCTGCTCGGCCCCCTTTGGTACATAAGAAAAGAACATACACACATTTTGTTCTCAAAGTCCATTGCAGTTTATTTCTCACATTGTAATTAATACAAACTTCAACTTTTTTGTCCATTTTCTAGCAGTGTTATTTAGTCTACGGTATTTATATTTTCATTCGTTCGTTCTTCCCGCACCCCCCTGCAATTGCTCTGCGCCCCCCCTGGGGGTCGCGCCCCCCACTTTGGGAACCACTGATATAGTCGGATATTGTAAATAAAGATAATGGTTAAACAAGGTGTGTCAATTGCTCATTTAAAAAGGTATGTTTATATCGGTATATTATTTAATTTATTTAATTCATTTATTTAGGTGGGTGCTTTGGACTGCCATATAAAGATAAATACTTATAAAGGTTTGACTGTATATACATTTAAATTTTTACTTAGAATTAGTATTACATAGATAATTTTTTTGTTGATCGCAATTAAATTGATCGTATCGCTGATCGGAAAAATCCCTGATCATTACATCGCAAATAATTTTTATCACTATTTTTTTCCTGATCGTTCACAAGCCTGTATACATATAGTCTGAACAAATACCCATAGGACTATTGGGAAGACCAAAGTTGCTAAGTCAGAATGAAATAAGTTTTAACCCCAATCCCAGCATCTGATGTCTTGCAAGCCATTCACAGCAATTGAAAAAATAAATCAGATTTTGAATGGTTGAGTGGTGCAACTGTTTTTTATGCTTCATGCAACACTGTTGGTGTGATCATCGTAGCAGTTAGGGAACTGTTTATTTTTACTGTTTTCCAAACGGCCATTACAGTTTGCTGCGCCACGATATCGTTTACGATTATTGTGTAAACTATTAACTAGAAAACAACAAGAACCAAATTATTATTAAAATTTCCTCGTGTGAGCATCATGACTTCAACGTACTAGCAAATAAACAATTCATAGCAATTCATTTTTGATAAATTATCTATAAATATTTGACACTTTTTAAAACTATTAAATTACTAATGGTATTCACTTCCATTAGTACATAAGTACAACAAAACCTTAATCGCCAACAACACTATTGATAGGGCCAATAAATCTAAAAGATAATCAATATTTAATTATGCACATTAGAGTTCAATATGCATTCAACTTGTTTGATAACAAGCGATAAGAGCCTTTTAAAGGCGTATAAATAGAGACCCTCACTCATATATGACCAAGTCAGTCAAGGAGTTCTTTCCAAGAGGTCTCCTTTACTTTACAAAATGGTAAGTTCAGCATTCTCCTCTTGGGAAACTTCATTCACCTTTGCCATGTTCTTCTTAGAGAGTCCCTTGGCGCTTGAGCGCTCTAAGCGTTTGCTTATTCACCATGGCACCAGCCTTCATGGCCTCCGCTGCCGACACCATCTACGACTTCTCCGCCATTGACATTGATGGCAACGAGGTTTCCTGGAGAAATACAGGGGCCACGTGACCGTCATCCTCAATGTCGCCACCGAATGAGGTTTGACAAAAGTAAACTATTCTCAGTTGGTAGAGTTGTACAACAAGTACTCTGAAACTGAGGGTTTACGCATTCTTGCCTTCCCCTGCAATCAGTTCGGCGGCCAGGAGCCGGGAACAAATGCCGAATCAAGGAATATGCCGCCAGCTATGGTGTCGAATTTGACATGTTTTCCAAAATCAAAGTGAATGGAGCCGATGCCATTCCTCTTTTCAAGTTTCTGAAGGACAAACAAGGAGGAACTTTTGGAGAGTAAGTTGACGACTATTTTCTATGTATTCGATTGCAACCGCTGAAACTAATATGGCGCCCTCTATATATTCTTATTTATTCCCTCGAATCAACAATTTATTTTTGGACTGAACCATGTTTTGAATGTCTCTTTTTCTTTAATTAGCCTCATCAAATGGAGCTTCACAAAGTTCATCATCGACAAGGAGGGCCGCCCTGTCTCACGCCTGGCGCCCAGCAAAAACCCCATTCCGGTAATTGGAACTCTGCTTCATATTCGACTAAATTCACATTTTTATTTATCTCTTTCTTTCTTTTCCAACAGCACGTTGAAAACGAAATCAAGAAGTACTTTTAAGATGAAATCTTTACTTCTCGCAGATGTTCCTTGGCAGATAACACATAACTCGTGAATCCGACCGATGATGAATCCTTCTGAAAATTGTTTATCAAAATGGAGGGACTCTGATGTTAAGGGATAATCGTGTTTTATGTATCAAAAATGAATATTTGCGGATTGTTGATTCATTTGAGGAAGTTAAATACATATTTATGAAAATGTGATACATTTGCTGATCTTCATTGATTTGAGGGTGGAGATAAGGATGTTTCAAGAGGCTATTAGAAAAATGGAACGAATCATAAGGGATGTAAAACTTTAGGTACTTTCAAAAACTGGAGAGTATTGGAGAATCAATCATCTGAATTGAGGAAACACGATTGAAAGTCATTCCAAAAGTTCAAAGTGAGGGTGGCTTGGAAATAAATCGTTTAAAAACTTTCATTCTACCAATAAGTTTGTGGAGTCCTGGTGATGGAAAATGGTTAGTGGTTGCTCTGTAAAAAATGGAGTTCCAATATTAGGAATCGACTGGGGATATGAAGGCAAACACAAGAATGATTGGAATCAAATGACTAGGCTTATCTACAATAGGATATTAAGCTGGAGGCAGTATAACCTCCATTGAGATTTGATCTTTGCAATTCGCAGATTATTCCCGTTGTGTTACACAAAGCTTCTGTCTCTCCTATTAAAGCAGAAAGATCTATGCTGGAGGCTCCTTCAACTCTTACATAAGCAATACTTTCCAACTTTGAGGAGGCTTAAAAAAACAAATCGGTGGAGATCTTTCTTTTTAAAAGACATCTCCAAAAATCCGGATATGGAATGGAGGATAACTATAGCTCATACCGATCTGTATTCCTGTCTCCTATTCGGAACAGATTTAACATATATATATATATATATATATATATATATATATATATATATATATAATATATAATATATATATAATATATATATATATATATATATATATATATATATATAATAAGATTTGATTAACGTTTTTATTTTTTATAATTTCTGATCGAATTCTTTTAACTGACACAGAGGGGCGTAACAATATATTAGGTAAGTGTTGCTATTTCTGTCCCGCACCCGGTATATGTATATATATATATATATATATATATTATATATATATATATAGATATATATATATATATATATATATATATATATATATAGCAGAGTCCTTCTCTCTGCTCCTTTATATATTTGATTATATTAATTAAAATTTGTGAATAAGATTTATATTTCAAAAAGAGGTATTAAGGAATACCTCTAATAAAATAAAGAACAGTTTAGACTAGATAACCAAAGGTTATAGTCATTCATTTCCCTTTGGTTACATTGGTGACCCCGACGTGATCCCGTCCTCTCCATACTCCTGGAGAGGACGATGATGACTCGTGAATATTAGTAAGAGACGCTACGGCTCCAGTTATCTAAGATTGGCTTACTAGATTCAAGGTTTATCATACTTCCTGATCTCCGGCGTCCTCCTCGTCCCTTGACGTTCGCCGTCCTCTCCATACTCATGGAGTCTCGCCATCCTCTTTACATTTCTGGAGCCTTGCCGTACTCTATCTTCTTACTACTGGAACCTCGCCGTCCTCGTCCTTCTCACATATGGAGCTTCGCCGTTTTCACATTTACCAACTTTCTATAGGTTCTATAGGCTCCGGTGTATTTAATCGGCTTGCAGTGATTCCTGCAGTTTGAGTCGATCCTCGCTACATCGCCCTTCGCCGTCTTCGTGCCCAAGCCTTCCCACCGCCTCCACGATGTCTACAACTCCTCCGAGCCCACTGCCACCTAGCCTGTTCGCCGTCTCATTGAGCCATAGCCTCACCACGCTCACACATCCAGCACTCTCCGTGCTCTCACCTTCAAGCTAGTACACGCCTTCAACGTCTGTATTATGATGGACCGTAATTCTATTTTTCAAACATCCAGGGATTTCATTCCCCACTGGATGACAGTCGTGTCCACAGCTAAACGCTCTTAACGGATCCACGCCACTTACTCTACTCACTACTTACGGATCCACAACTACAATAAAGTCATCAAAGACACCGGCTCGAGAACTACTCGCCTCTAGGATAACATTTCCTCACATCAATCTCAACAAACTCTGAACTCCCACCTAGTTAACTTGCCTGATAGCCTGGAATGGGCTGCAAGATATCTGTCGCCCTGACGTGGAGTAGGGAGTTCTCGTTTTCTCTTTTACTCATTCTTTTTTGAATCGTTCCTCTTACTTCGTCACTGGGGGGAGCACTGTAGCAGAGTCCTTCTCTCTGCTCCTTTATATATTGATTATATTAATTAAAATTGTGAATAAGATTTATATTTCAAAAAGAGGTATAAGGAATACCTCTAATAAAATAAAGAACAGTTTAGACTAGATAACCAAAGGTGATAGTCATTCATTTCCCTTTGGTTACATATATATATATATATATATAATATATATATATATATATATATATATATATATATATATATATCTATATATATAATATATATATATATATATATATATATATATATATATATATATATATATATATATATATATATATATATATATATATATTATATATATATATATATATTAATATATATATATATATATATAGATATATATATATATATATTATATATATCAGAAAAAAGTTTGGGAACTGAAAAAGTACTGGCTCGACTAATCTCCAACTGTACATATTATTGTATATATATTTAAATCTATGTATTATAATTATTAATTAAAATAATTTGTGGAAAAGAAGAAAACCTAAAAGACTCGTCAGGACCAAAGGGCTTCAATTCATGTAAGAAATTATATATGTTATTCGTGTGTGATATTTATTATTTATTTATTGTAGATTAAAACATCTCGTCCGAAATACATTATTCATCGACCGAGAGTATATTTATTCATGTTTTAATATGAAACCTCAGCCGTCTTCAGCTTACGAATCACAATGACTTTGAAGTTGGATTGTCCGTACCCGGAATGCAGAGCGTGCTAGAGCATGAGTCAGAGAAGGTCGCCCTCGCTCTCTTTGAGTTGCATAGTAGACAACTCCACAGGCTTTAGCGCAGACCGCTGTGCCGATGATCGGAAAAACCCCATCGTGTGAGAGGCCAAAAATAGGATATGACACTACCCAAGAGACCTGGAACAGCTTCGTATCCAGGTGGAACTGGTTCAAGCGGGTCACACACGTATCGGAAACGGAGGTGTAGATCAACTGTTCCAATGCTGTGAGGTGGAGTTAGGAGATGATCTCTTGAAGTAGAACAATAATCTCCTAAATGAAGATAAAGAGTGCTCCTCCTCGCAATTAAAAACTTGGCGGGGACTCCAGAAATCCACAGTGTGAAGCTCACAGAACTCTTCACATTAAAACAATCCCACGGAGAAACGATAAAGTCGTTTTACTCGCGCATACGTAGCAAGGCAACGAAATGTGACTTCAGGGTAACATGTACGTGCCAAAGGATCGTCGACTACACGAAGATGGTTGTGCGGATCGTGTTAATGGCTGGTGTGGCCGAAAGAATATATTTCAAGAGGTTATTGCTATTCCAGAAATTGATAAAAAGAATTTATCAGAGGTTCTCCCAGGGAGACTGCGCGGAACGTGGCCACAGGAGCACCCGCCACAGCGGCGATATCGTCGTTTAAAAACAGCTTCCAAAGAAAACCGATAAATGCCCAGGATGTTCAAAAACATTCAACCTGTTCGCAGAAGGAAAGTACGGGTGGAACAAGATCCCTCACAAGGAGTGCTTGGATTGCTGGAAAACAAAAAAGAAGGGGCGAGATGCCAAGAGATATGACATGCCTAAGGAAAACTTCCGGAGGCCGGAGCGATAGAGTTTGACATTGGATCAATGGGCCTTCAGCCAAGAGCTGGGCAAGCCAAGGGCCACTTAAGATACAATGGTAGGAAATGGCGTCAAGCAAGACCAGACCCTCACCCAAAAATTAAAATAAGGATATCCATTGAGGAAAAAGACTATAAGGATATAGGAATACCATATCCGCCTATGAAACCTATGAATGTTATGGCAGTTGCCGACACAGGCGCGGAAGCTTGTCTATGGTCTAGGAAAGAGTATATAAAGACAGGACTGAGATTAAAAGACCTATTCCCTGTTAAGGATGGGATGACCTCGGCGTCAGGAAACAGAATTAGAATCGATGGAGCGGTTCTGATACGAATAAATGTTACGGGGGATAATGGAGATCAGAAGGACGGGGCTACTATGGCTTACGTCAGCCCTGACACGAGACAATTCTATTTATCGATGGATTGTTTGGAGCAGCTCGATATTATACCTATGACGTTCCCAAACCCAGAATCTGTCAGTTAAGAGTCAGTGATGAAAGGGCTAAATGTGGATGTTTGAGACGTTCAGCACCCCAAAAAGGCCAGAACGGCTTCCAATGAAGCGTAACATCGAAAAAAATGGCGAATGGATCATAGATCGATATGGGTCATCGACATTCAATGTTTGCAACCATCAACCCCTCCCAAATGTGAAAGGACCCCCCATCAACATTATCGTTGACAAAGATGCAACTCCGAAGGCTGCGCACACGCCCTCTCCGATCCCAATTCACTGGAAGGATAAAGTTGAGAGGGACCTACTCAATGAAGAAGAAATGGGAATCATCGAAAGAGTCCCGAATGGCGAGGCAAGTAGATGGTGTCACAGAATGGTTGTGACGCGAAAACATAATGGGGAACCTAGGCGTACAGTTGATCTCTCTCCCCTCAATAAACACTGTGCTAGGGAGACGCACGCTATGAAGTCGCCTTTTCAGCAAGCCAGATCCGTACCTCAGGGACTTGGAAAACAGTGAATGACGCATGGAACAGGTACCATAGCATACCAATCAGAGAAGAAGATAGACACCTGACAACATTCATCACTCCAATAGGACGGTTCCGATACACCCGGGCACCACAGGATTCCTCTCAAGTGGGGATGGCTACAATCGGAAGCCCTTAGACGACACTGAAGAGGAAGAGACAGGATTGATGGTATCGGTGCTCATTCACAAGTTAGATTTTAAGCCGATCTTATGGAACAGAATTGTTAGGGAATACAACAAGATGCGACAAAGTCAGAACTAAGGGAAACGATTTCTATTCAAAGCGAGAACAAATGCCACCTAACCTGATCGAATACTGGCAGCTGTGGAATCTCTATCGGTTTTTAGTAACGTCGTTACTTACAAGGACAGGATTGTAATCCCTCCCAGTCTTAGGAATGAGGTATTAGAGACGCTACACTCGGCACATCAGGAGTATCAGCAATGATGACACACAGTGTTTCACAGTGTTCTGGCCCGGAATCACTCAAGATATTAAAAGAAAAAGAGACCTATGTGGAGTCTGTAACTCAATTGCGCCATCACAGGCAGCATTGCCAAGATCAGCCCCCACATCCCAGACACATATTTGAAGCCATCGTGGCAGACTACTGTGAAATAAAGGAAATTACTACTTAGTCGTCGCCGATAGACTATCAGGATGGATTGAGATAAGGAGTGACGAGAAATAGCGAAGCATCCGGGACAAAGGGCCTCATTCAGTGCCTCAGAAGATTATTCTCAATTTTTGGTGTACCTAAAGAGCTTTCAAGTGACGGCGGTCCCGAGTTCAGGTCTCAAGCGACACGGAGTTCCTCCGAAGATGGGTGTTGAACACAGAATTTCATCCGCTTACTACCCACAATCAAATGGTAGAGATGAATTAGCGGTGAAAACGACAAAGAGACTCCTACATGGCAATACTGGAAGGGGCGGAGATTTGGACAACGATTCATTCTTAAGGTCCTACTAACACTTCGTAATACCCCTGATCCATCATGTGGAGTATCTCAAGCTGAAATAATATTTGGCCATCCCCTGAATGATGCTATGCCACGTATACGGAAAGAAAAAAACCCAACTTTCTTCAATAATGATATTCACCCATCATGGAGGAAAGCCTGGGAACTCAAAGAAAAGGCTTTAAGACGCAGGGCAATCACATCTCTAATTCAAGACGAGAAGACGAGAACACTGAAGCCTCTAAACCCTGGAAAAAGTCTTAATTCAAAATCAGACCGGACCACATCCTACAAAATGGGATAGGAGTGGGCTGTCTTGGAGAAAAGGGCCTTATAAGAGAATACCTTATATAAGTCGACGGCACGAAAAGGATCACTTTAAGAAACAGCGTTTCTTAAAAATGTTCATGGATCCACTCAGGACAACCCAGATAGAAACCAACCAGTACCCAACCATTTTTTCTGCAGGGGAAAAGCTTCTTCGAGACACTTATGAAGCGTCTGAAGAAAAAATTCCACCCTCCAATGAACTAGAGGTTACGAATACAGTAGAACCAATAAATCCGAACCTGTTGGTAGAATCTACCCCTCGGCTTGAAGACGGAGTTCCATCTATTCCCACACAAGATCCTAAGGAACAGACAGTCATCACACCCATATCACAACCAAGAAGATCGTCCCGGATTAGGAAACCAAAGAAATTCTACAACCCTAATACTGGGAGATATGTGACCAGTCATTATGATCACGTTATTACAGTTACTTTAGGAAAATCTTGTAATAACAGGGGGGGATGAAGAAGTACTGGCTCGACTAATCTTCAACTGTACATATTATTGTATATATTATTTAAATATATGCATTATAATTATTACTAAAAATAATTTGTGGAAAAGAAGAAAACCTAAAAGACTCGTTCAGGACCAAAGGGCTTCATTTCATGTAAGAAATTATATATGTTATTCGTGTGTGATATTTATTATTTATTTATAGTAGATTAAAACATCTCGTCCGAAATACATTATTCATCGACCGAGAGGATATTATTCAGGAACCACTGGTTTAATGCAAGGTACGATCCTTGCCTCAACATATACCCATAGATATGATACCATGTATACAGCCGTGGCCGTAGGCCACCCACCGCCCGGAGGGCCTAGCCACAGCCGCGGAGCGGCAATGGGCTAGTTAATATAAAAACGTATTAGTTTAATTAAGTTTAGGGGGATGTAATATTGTCTGGTTTATTATGTATATACTTTGTTGTTATCTTGTACATAAGTTCTCTTCTTTTTTACTCAAAGAGATATAGAGAGCTTATTGGATTCGTCAGAGAAATATATAATTATGTCAAGAACATATGCATCTGTGTATTCAAAATAAACAAAGTAATTTGCAGGCTTGTTGATCGGAGTTTTTTCTGATCGGCGATCAATAGCGATATTGATCGCTGATCGGAATATCGCAAAAGGTCCTGATCTTTATATCTTTTGATCGTAAGAAAATCACTAAAAAATAGCGATCCAATCAATTGTATAAAATAACTATAAAAATCGTCGTCAACTTTTTTGGGAGATTCTTTTCTAAAAAAACGTCATCACTTTTTTGGAGATTTTTTCTAAATAAACATCGTTAACCGTTTTGGAAACCCTTTGTATTAGAAACGTCGTCACTTTTTTCATTTCTAAAAAAACCGTCGTCACTTTTTTTCTTTCTAAAAAAAAGTCCTCACTTCTCTAAAAAACGTCCTCACTTATTTTGGAAATTCTTTTCTTAAAAAAACGTCATCAATTTTCTGGAGATTCTTTTCTAAAAAAACTTTGTCACTGAACGCTAACGGAACGCTGAACGCAAAAACATTGAACGGAACACTATTTTTTTTTAACGCTGAACGCAAAAAGAGCTGAACGCTCACAGGCCTGGATATAAGTCAAAAATGAATATAATTGTACTTCGCAGATGTCTCGCATTGAAATTGAAATTCGCGTTTTTGACAAAATTGAGGCGGGGTCCACGGAACGTGCCCGAAGACCGATAGGGGTCCACGAACCGAATCCAGTTGGGAACCACTGGTATATACATTTAAATTTTTGCTTACATTAGTATTACTTAGGTAATTTTTTTTGTTGATCACAATTAAATTGATCGGATCGCTGATCGGAAAAATCCATGATCGTTATATGCTAAGAATTTCTGATCGCTATTTTTGATCGGATCGCTATTTTTCCTGATCGCTCACAAGCCTGGTAATTTGTACTACGTCATCGTAAGCTGACATAGAGATAGATTCTATCTCTATGATCAGCTTACGATGATGTAGTATAAATTACTTGGCTTATAGTGGACACCAGACACAACTGAACGTTTCTACAGTACGTTCTATACTAGTCAGTAATAAATAGTAAGTCTAAGGACCAGCAACTATCTCTCTCTCTCTTTGCTACAATTTGTTTAAATAATTTAAAAACAACTTTTAAGTGTATCCATTTCCTTTAATAGTTATAATAGGTAAAAACTTATATGTAAGTTTTTTAGCTATTCATCAAACTCATTTTCTCCTATTATTATTCATAAAGTATTGCAAATTTATATGTATGGATATCTGAAAGTGACATAATAGCATTTGTATTTGTTCTACATAATTTATTGAAGTTGTCCTTTCTTTCATCTGCATTTGAAAGGTATTGTTTAAAGGTTATTATGCTGATATGTGTACAAAGGCTTCATTTATCTTCTTTGTTTAAACAAATCCCATCTGCAACAATCAAGATGCGCATGTAGATACTGAGACTTTGATTTAAAAGTATTTAATTGTAAAATGTCTTAAGATAAGGTTTGAAACGTACATCGCCAGAGCGTCAACGGATGGGACTCAATTAGATTAATCGAACATCTGTGCAATAATGAAATCGAGATATTCGACGCTCACGGTCAAGATTCCAAGATATATGAACGGGAAAACTCGAGAAACTTATGAATTTTTTTCCTTCGAGTTCTGTGCGTCATTTTAAACATAGAACTTTATATTACAACAGTATGAAAAACTTGCCCCAAAAACTCATCATCATGTTTTTATGTTGTGTCTTGTTTTTTTGTTTATTCGTTTAAATAGTTGTTTTACCTTTATAGTTCATGGTGATAGATAAGCTTATTCGTTGATTTTTAAAATACTTGACATCTGATTTTTTGTACCTTAATACCTCTTAAGTTTTAAGTACAAGAGTAAATATTATTTAAGTAAACTTAATAGAAATATTAATTTATTTATTTTACCATTGTTGAGCAAAGCAAGTTCAACGATTTGATTTTTTTCCCCTGAAACTTAAAATTATGAATATAAAAAAGCTTAGTTTTGATCCCACCCTATGTTGCAAATTTTATTGTGTTTTATCGTTGTTCCTTTTTTAATGAGTAGAAAGGTCTCTAAGGACATTTAAAGTTATAACTATGACGTCAATGTATGGTTTTTAATAACAACCATTTTCTCCTTACATATTTATGCTAATTTATTTAATTTTTTAAATATAATATAGAAATATAGACTTTTGAGGAAAGAAATAATTTTCTTAAAATTAAACCCCTGATCTCAACTCCTATATATATGTATATATATATATATATATATATATATATATATATCTATATATATATATAATATATATATAGTATAATATTATATAATATATATATATATATATATTATATATATACATATATAATATATATATATATAGTATATATATATATATACCACTACAATTTATATACTATTATCATGTTATTAAGTTTCACATAAAATAATTAATAAAGGCATTTCTGCTATCCATCTAAAGCCGCTTTTTCCTCATTTGGATGAGCATCTTTATATACTTTTTTTATATTTTTTATTTGCCAAGAAAGGACTTAAAAATTATATTTCTTTCTTTTTTAGCTTTATGAATTATGAAACTTTATATCTTACTAAAACTATGTTTTATAACCACTCCTAAAAATCACTTTAGCACCAGGCGTAAACAAGATGGCCGCAGTATATCTATATTGTTTTGATTGTATTTGCTTTACAGCATCAAGCAGAAACTTAAAAATATATTTGTATGTTAAAATACGACAAAAATAAAAATGACTTTATGCTGTAAAATTGTGGTTGGGCATAAATTGGTCTTCCTTGTGAGTAAAGCAGGTCTGCAATAAAGTATTTTATTACTCAATGGTAGACTAAGAGCTTTCATCTCTCCAAAATGTTATACAGTGTGTGCCATCCAAATCTCAACAATGTTATTTAAGAGCATAAACATATAAGGCGTCATTTAGTAAAGAATAAGTTTTTTTGTGTTTTGCTCATGGTGGTGAAGGATACAAATGACGATATTGTCCTCCTCTGATCGGAAATCAGGTCCAGAAACATTGCTAAACAGCTCAACTGCTCCAAAACTACTTTTTATGTCGTGAAAAAATGAACCATTTTGCTGCTAGGTCATAGCATTAAAGTTCCTCTATTTTGTAATTGTGACTGTTGTTGTCGCGAGGAAAACATATTCTTCCGTATTTCGAAAAAAGTCTCAAAAATTGGTGCCACAGAATACCTTGAGTTAGGAACGACCGGGTACCCGACTCGGCCCGGTCCCGGCTGTTTTTTTAGTGTCCTGGTCCGGTGTCTAAAAAACACTGGCCGGGACTTTAATGTTTTCGGTCGTTCTTTCATTCTGAAAGCGTCAACGTTTTTATAGAAAATTTTTTTAAATTTCGATTTAAAAAAAAATATTTATGAACTCTTTTCTGAAAAACGTCGTCACTTTTTTAGGAATTCTTTTCTAAAAAAAACGACGTCACTTTGAGAATATGACGAAGGAACGAAAATATATTATAGTCCCGACCCGCTTGAAAAATTTAAGTTCCAGCCCGGGTCCCGGCGAAAAAGAGTGTCACGGTTGTTTCCAGCTTGGAGTTGATGGAGACTGTCTTGAAGTCTTGCCAGATTAGGAGTTAAGGGGGCTCAGGAATGGTTGCAACAAGATTCAGATGTAGGCCATAAGGCCCAAATCACACAAAAAGACAACATATGTGAGTTTTGGCCTCCCTGTCCACCAGACCCCTTGGACTTCATTGCAGCATTGAGGCCTCCCATCATTACTCTCATGGATGTCATGGATGAGGACCACATCTGCACATATGTGACACTTACCGACATCGTTTGGATGCCAGTATTGCTCCTGAAAATAGGCATACCGAATATGAGGTTATATAATTTAGGAGCCATATAGGGGGCATAATATAAAGGGGCATATAAAAATTGAACCCCCTACTCCGTATAACTTTCAAAAAAGAAATATGTTGACATTAATATTAGTTCAGATTCGAGTGGCGAAACTGTAATTGAATAATAAAGAAAGATTACCCCCCCCACCCAAAAAAAAAACACACGATACATATAGGGGAGAATGCGATAGCCGTGTGTGTTAAGGCGTGTTCAACTCTCAATGTTGGAGGCGCAGTTCGAATACTCACGAGGGAATGGTCATTTTTGGTCTACCTCATTAGTACGATCCTAGGTTCGATATACTAATTTTATGCTATAATGCTTATCTATATCCAGTCGGACGCAATTCTATCGAACGATATAGGCAAAAAAACGATACATATCATAATGAAAAATAAAAGAGTGACTAATTACATTTTTTTGTGGTCAGGTTTTCAAGGGCAAAAAAAGTAATAGAATCGAACGTTTGAATGACAGAAGGATAATTTTAAGATTATTTATTGACAATAAAAATGTCTATTAGAAAACCTAATATGAATGACAAGAAAAACATAATTGACATCAAGAAAGATTTGTATCATAATGGTGGTGTTTTCAGTTCATAAATGATTTCATTTATGAGACTGCTCTTATTATAATCTTTTCATTAATTAATCAGTCGTTTGTGATTGAAAAATTAAATACTGCAGCAAGAGATTCGTAAAACACATACTTAGAAGCTTTACCATTTATATAAACTGTATCATATTATAGAATCTAGCAAATTATAAAATACTTAAATTAATTCTATAACTTTATCATTATGTATGAGTTTATTAGTTAAGAAGGGAAGAAAAATCAAGAGAAGAAAACCTTAAACTTTTCTTCTTGTTAACACACACATTTTCTACTGTAATCTATGTTTAATAAATTGATATCTCGTGGTCTCTATTCAACTTTTAAAATTATTTTAAACAGGACTGGGACTACATAATGATAATGGTTACTGCGGTGGTAGATTAACTCTTCTTCCGATACCAAAGTTGATAATTTAAAAAGTTTTTTATTAATTTATAAAACTGAAATGTTCGTAATTTCTTAGAATATATCGTATACCAATATCGCATTCAATCATAAGATGTATAAAAATATGATCTACCGATGGAACACAACTTGCTACTGAAGACCAATGCCTGCAGTAGATTTTTCCTACCTAATCTCAGCTCTAGGCTAATATATCGGAAAGCATGATTGCTTTTTTGTTACATTTCGTTCATATACCGACATGCGCTATATATATTTGGACTCTCCTATTTCTTCCTTTCATTTCTTTTTGATAAAGTTGTAGTAGAAGCCCCAGTTAGCCTACACATATGCTAAATCTAAGCATGACCAACGGTTAATTTCAATATTTTTTTACCCTCTGTCTTGACAACAACCTCCAATCCTACAAATAAAAATGCTGCCATTATTATGATCATGACAATAGCGATTGTAGTTCATTCTTGATATATACTTTGTTTAAGTTCTACCATAGTTTAGCTGCAAATTAGAAACTATGACATTCTAGGTTATCATTTTAGGCGCGTCTTTTTGTAAATATGTTTGATATCATCATCGGGTCTGAATTCCAGAGCTTGAACTATCGATTTATATTAAGTTTTTCGGTATATATGTGCTGCCGATACGGTTTACATGATTTGAAGTCGATCGGTGGCGGTAGATTGATAAAATGGGAATAAAAAATCATACTTATAATTCCTCGACAATAAAGTACATCCCTCTCCTACAGATATATCTTTTAAATCATATTTTTGTTCTCTTGTAACTGAATTGTCCTTTCCGCAAAAATAATAAAACTTTGAAAAGCATATATGGATCGTTAAAAGTGCTTTTTCTCGTAAGGAGATTTTTAATTTCTATAGATATCGCCGTAAGTTTGGTAGACTAAAAAAACCATACAGTATATTTTTCTTGCTGAGTTCCAGTTCTTTGAATGTCAAATTTAATCATTTCAAAATGATTAATTCAGATACCTGAGTCCAATTATAATTTGACAATGTTTTTTTTTTCATCACCACGACTGTGTGGTCCGCACTTATTAACTGAATTTATCAAACCATATATCTCAAGAACAATATATCTCTCTCTAAGGCATCATCAATACCTTAAAACAATGTAATTTTCCACAATATTTTATTACAATATAATTTGCATCCATACATACAAAAAATGTACGTATTTATTGCAAGGTCGTTAAAAATCTCACTTCATCATATTACAATCATTTATTAAATTTTCATGCATGGTAATTTCATCCTTTGAATACGAATTCTCTCTTTCACTTTGTCATGTTCACTGATGCAGGAAGCTAATTTATGTATATTAAAATACATTAATATATATTCAATGAATGACGTATGTATATATATATATATATATATATATATAAATATATATCAGTCTTGTTGACGTTAGCAAAAAATTTCGTTTGTCGTTTGGCCAAAGTTATCGTTCATCGTTAATTTTAAATTGAATCGTCCGTCGTTCATCGTTCGTTTGTCGTTTGCCATTCTGAAAAAATTAACATTTTTTATTAAATAGAAATTTCTGATAACGTTTTTTTAAAAAGTACATTTGTCGCATGAAAATTAAATATCTTTGTCTTTTTTTTTGGCGCCAAAAACAAACGACGAACGATAATAAATTTTCCTTATCGTTCGTCAAAAACTTTGTCGTACATCGTTTGCGAACGGCGAACGACAATAAATGAACGATAAATCAACAAGTCTGACATATACCTATATATATATAAATATATGTATAGGTCAGACTTGTTGACATTTGCAAAAAATTGTCGTTCGTTTGTCGTTCATTAAAGATTTTGTACATCGTTCATTAAAGATTTTGTACATCGTTCATTTTAAGATTGAAGCGTTCGTCATTCTTAATAAAAGTAACGATGTTATTTTTAGAAAGGAATTCTTTCCCATCAAAAAGGATTTTAAAAAGTACAATAGTACTTGTCTATTTAAAGTCCTTTTCTATTTTTGGCGTCAGGGATGGACATTCATGAATATATTTTGAATAAGTACAAACCTGGATTTTTTAAACAAACAATATATTTTTTTGTTGTCATTCGTTGTTCGTCAAACATTTTATCGTTCACCGTTCGCGAACGACATTGTGCCTTATATCATTGTATCTTTAAAAACCGATTAATTAATGTGTGCATTTCTAAAGCTGTTTAAGTTCTATTATGCACTACTGACCAAATTCCCCCCAAAATATAATTACTTATCCACTTAAATGTCTATTTGTCCTAGTTGATTAAATATGTATTGGTCAAAAGTTAATTAACCTTTCATGACATGCAAAAGACATGCAAACTCAACATTAATATTTAATCGCCAGCACCAATGAATACTTCAGATCAATTTCCTTTTATCCTTTGGCCTTTTCTGAATGCCTTCAGATGGATATCTTCGAATGATATCGAGGGGGAAGGGTTTAGGGTCCATTTCTAATCTTTATATCCTCATGCAAAGAATATATTTAACCTTCTATAGTATGTTGAGGTAGCTAATCTATAATTAAATATAAATATATATATTCACAATCAAAGCTATTCATGACTATACTACTACTTTGTGCTCAGATAGAAGATATCGGAGTCCGGACCACCCTGAGTATTGCAAAGTCTAAAAATACTACTTATGTAAACCTCTCTAGGAAACCAGTATTATGATAGGCGTCAAAAAATGATGCTTCCTTATGCAAGTGATTTCGTTTTTAGGCCCTAAGCACATCTTTTGTTTTGTTAAAGTAGCAGAAAATATGTCCCACAATATGTGATCAAATATCTATTTTAACTTCTTTACAACATTGCTATTCATATGGAGGATTTGAGGTCTCATATGCATTTATTCCGATATCTGGAAATACTTTTAATAGCTTCAAATCAATGGTCTGCAAATTCTTTAAGCTTTATTTTGTTACAAAAGTGCCATCTCCTGAGTAATAACCAAAGGAAATTTCTGCCCTGTTTTACTATGAATGTGTATCTTCTCAAAGATACACTTTTTCTCTTGACATATTGAAATAGAAAATAATCTAACAAAATCCTGTTGTGATCTAAAAGGGACTATCTGGTTAATCGGCTCTGATAGGACGTTTTACAAGCTCTTAAAACCTTGTTCAGCGGACCAATGAACTGTCTGCCTTTTCTTGCTCAACAGCATTGGTATTACGATCCACCACCATCGGTTCATTTCTTCTTCAAACATCAAAGATTAACAAAAAAATCCTCATATATGTACCATTTATCCGTTTCCTTACAAAGAAATACGAATTATTTTTCCGATTTTCATAGAAAATGTAATTATGACACCATGATATATGTATATTTTTTGCAACTGGTTAATCATTACTCATATACGTGCATTACATTGTATAGTTATCAGTTATAGATCATGTTATCGATGTAGCATCCACTTATTAAAATTATTATTTACTAGCGGAAAATCCCGACGCAGCCCGTGATTTTTCAACTTAAAAATAGTCTTTGGAATAGAAAAAAAATAATACGAATAATTATAGTGATGCCATTGCATGTGATTTTTGGATATATATACATATATTTGGTGTGTATTAGGGTTGTTCTATTTTTCAAATGTTTGAAATGTTAGCAATATTGTGGATTTTCTGTTTTTTGGTGATAAAAGAAGACAACATACAAAGTTTGAACAAAATCGGTCAACATTACAGGTTGTTCAACGAGGTCAAAGTTTTAAAAATTAGTAAAAATATAGTTTTTCTGCAATTTCTTGAAAATGGTGGGCGTTACAGACTTCAATAATAATGATTAATTTAAAGGAAATCTAATTTATACCAGAAACATATTTGATGTATTTTGCTAAAACAAAGTTTTCTGTAAAAACAAAGAAAAATGTGTAATGTTAGTATATTTCATAGCTTTTTTGTATCATTAACTTCACTCGCTAAAAATTAATTAATTAATAATTGCTATACTTTAAGAGAAGTAAGCAAATACATTTTGCACGTACTCTCCCAAAAATTTGATCTTTTGATATGAGAATATACAATTACGCTTGGTAACCACTGTTACCTGGATAGAAAGAGAAAGAAAAAATAGAAGTGAGGCAAAATACTCTCTCGCTTATCTTTTTTCTTTTCGTAAATCCACAATGTTGCTAACATTTCAAACATTTGAAAAATATGAACAACCCTTATGTTATATAATATATAATATATATATTATATATATATATATATATATATATATATATATATATATATATATATATAATATATATATATATATATATATATATATATATATATATATATATATATATATATATATATATATATATATATATATATATAATATATATATATATATATATATATATATATATATTCATACTTTACAATAAGAATGATAAATTATTTTTTTAATGAAAGCCAAATTTAGTGAAATTTGAAATAAAAAGATTGTATTTTTAGTTGGGGCTAAAATATTAAATATTGTGGGGGACTTTATAACATGGAACTTAAATATCGATCTCCATATTTTTTTGGGACAAGATATGGAAGGATTTTTTATTAAATATGTAATTTTAGATACATTCTTAACAATATATTTTATAGGGTAGGCGGAAATTGCCCGAAAGAAAATTGCCCGATGGAAATTGCCCGAATAGAAAATTGCCTGAACAGAAAATTGCCCGAAAGGAAAATTGTCCGAATTTTTTAGTACTTTTTAAATCCCAAAATACCCAAACACGAAAGAAAACACGGTTATCTTTTCTTGAAAATTAGCTTAATCCATTATCGTAATATCTATCAAAAGCAACAGAGCAATTATTCCAGTTCCGCTGTTATATTTCAATTCCACATTTTTTGGACGATTTATCTTTTGCCTCAAAATTTGCCTCAGTTTCAGCGATAAACTCTTCATTCGTTGAAATGATGTATTATGAATTATATTACCTACTTCACCTCATGCCGACTCATGTTAGCCCCTCAGAAACCAAAAGTAGGTCCCAAATATTTGGATTGATTTCAGGTAACGCTGATATCTGAATAAGAAGATCAATAAAATATATATCATCTGGGAAATGTGCTGATACAGCTATTGCAAAGCTGGTAGACAGAGCTGAAAGTGCCGTCCTCACAAAAAACATGCTATTATCGTGTTCTTCGACATTGAAGGAGCGTTTGACAATCTTCCGTTCGATATAATTGAAGATACTTCAAGAAAAATGGAGTAGATTCGTGCCCAGTTCAGTGGTATAGACACTTCCTACAGAGTCGAAAAATAGTCTGTACACAACAAAGGGAAAAATATATTTCACTCCCACCAAGGGCTGCCCGCAGGGAGGAATTATTTCCCCATTTGTATGGAATTGTGCAATTCAACATATAATAGCCCCCAAACCAGGACCGTTACTCACTATAGGTTTTGCTGATGATATAGCCGTAATTATCACAGGCATTGACCTGACTTCGATGACAGATATCATTCAACGAAGAGTGGATGAAATGAACACCAGTGTGTCCAAATTGGGCTAAAGTTTAGTGCATCAAAAACCAAAGGAATGTTATGCACTTGGGCATGCATAATGGACCTTCCCATGATTAAAATCAA
>CP045902.1:7930735-7952847 GCA_013387185.1 Caligus rogercresseyi
ATGTACATAGAGTGTGTCTTAGAATTTTGTTTTGCTCCGATCCAAAATCCGATCCTATCATGAGTTGTGGTTTTATAAGAACAAGAATTGCCTGCATTATTTTTTTCATCCATCAAAAATTCGTATGGCTACTTCCGGTCAACACTTCCGGTTACTTATAAAACTCCTCCAAAAATGAGTTTTCATGCATAAGAAAAAAATTCGTTATCTAATATGGGTATAAAAATACTTTTTTATGTTATTAAAAAAATCGATTTGTTTTATAAAAAATGGTGTTTTGCAACATGGTTGTTGACCGTAGTAAAGAAATTCGTACATATAGCGTAAGGTAATAAGAATCGATTATTTTCCTTTTGTTTATTCTTTTTTAAATATGAGTATTAAAAAATTGCTCGTTAAACATAAATTGGCATTTTTCTATACATATTACTTTATTATTTTAACTTTTTTACAAATTATACAGGTAAATATTTTTAATTTATAAAATAATAAAGAAAAAGGTGGCAAGAATAACATTTATAATTATCTATCATTTTCGAAAGCAATAAAATCTGACTTTTGGAAATCCTTTGAAATTTTCGATCTTAAATGATGAATTACCACTAATCTTTGGTGTCTTGTTCTATCGTCAGGTGTTTTTTTGGCTTCTTTAGTTGTTGATGCGACAAACCTTTCCACATTTTGTGAGTGACACGGGATGTCAGGTATATCCAAAAGTTCTCCTTCAATACACTTAAGAAATTCTTCATGTTTTATATTAAAAGTTAAAGGAGGCTCAGTCAAAAAGCTATTTGGAATAGTTGATAAGTCAACTAGCTCTAAATAACTTTTTGCATTAAAATTTAAGTACTTGGTTGGGCGAATGTATTGATTAACGGATCCAATCTTTCTTTTTTCTCTGTCTTTAATGATTACATATATCGACTGCTGTTCTTCTAGAGTTTTTGTCTGGATCAAATAAAGCTCCTAATAGAATTACTTCTGGGTGTGCAGAGAAGGAATTAATTTTGAATGAACTTTCAACTACATCTCGTTCTTCTTTTGCAAGATGCTGACGCCCTTGATGCAAAGCAAAGAAATAATGATGAGAGGCATATTTGATATGAGGCTTCTTTTTAATGTTTACAAATGTTGGTTCCATTTATATTAAGAATCATCACAACTAATCTTGTAAGTTCTTTTGGTGGATTCCTGGTTTGAATGTAAAGTCTCAGAACAGTGGATGCTGTTGTTATCCATCTAGCATTGTGGATAGTTCCTGGATGTTTTTTTAGGAAAGCCGTTGTTATTGAATCTGGTCCATTTTGAACATTTAAACAAATTTCTAGGAAGTACTTTTGATCTCTGCTGAGTTTTTTTTAAATAATTCATCGACGTCTGGAACACATCCTTTGATAGTTCGATATTTTATAGGTTCCGTTATGTTTGTGAAATTTGAGATAAGCATTCCTAATTTTCCTCGAAATGTGTTGGGTCCTGTTGATTTTCCATTATAAAATTCAATTCAATCAATTCTATTAAGGTATTCCCGTACTTGTTTGCTCACTTTAGATGTTGAAAGTAAATTATGGGGAGCAGCTAACTTTAAATCCCTTAGTAGAGCATTTCCATATGCTGCAGCAGAACGAACTGAAAGACCATATCTTATTAAAATTTGGCTAGATTCTAGAAGTTCAATCTTGTTCCTTTGTACCACTGGTTGGCATATTTCACTATTAGGTGTATCACTATCATCCAAATTGTTTCCATGATCATCAAAAATATAATTTTGTTGTCTATATTCCTCGTCTTCTTTGTTCAAAGTTGCAATTCTTCCTTTTTCTCTCTCTGTTTGTCTTGCCAATTGGTCCATCCTTTCTTGCCTTCGAACAAATTTCATATAATTATCTTTATAAGACTCACTTGTTGCCCTGTCAATAGATTATGCGATTACGAGTTTCCTATAGAAATGTTCATCCTTGTAGAAGTGAAATTCCATCTTTGGTATTTTTTTGAAGGAGTCACATGTGCAATTTTTCTCGGTAAAATAACTAATTTTCTTATTCTTATAACAAGGGCATAGAGCAATGTCAAAAAGAACCGACATTTTTTCCAAAAGCTCGCCCACAACTTTATCACTTGATCTTATTTGTATGGTCCTTCATGGCCAATAAGAATCTGTCAATTTTTTGTGACAAATATTTTATGTCGTAAGAAGGAATGCTAGCCATTTCCCAAATGTTTTTGACTTTCATAGATATTGTTTTGACGATTTGAAGATGCTTTTTTCTCGAAAGTTTTGCTCGATTTGGATGTTGATATTTAATGTAGAGGTAATATCTTATTAAGTCTAGCTCACTTGGGAGAGTATTCAAAGGGATGTCGCAGGCACTTCCGAATAAAAAGTGTTCTGAATTGGTCCTTGTTCCTGACGCCATGTTGAAGATAACTATTTTGCTTTATATGGATAATTTTAAAACTAGGTAGAATAGCTTTATAAAACAAAGATTATTTTTGTAACTGCCCAATGCGTAGTTAAGTCATTTTTCCTTCGAAGAACGTCGTAATTAATAACTACAAAAAGAAAAATATTTTATATCAATTTAAAATGCGCTTCATATTACCTTACGCTATATGTACGAATTTCTTTACTACGGTCAACAACCATGTTGCAAAACACCATTTTTTATAAAACAAATCGATTTTTTTAATAACATAAAAAAGTATTTTTATACCCATATTAGATAACGAATTTTTTTTCTTATGCATGAAAACTCATTTTTGGAGGAGTTTTATAAGTAACCGGAAGTGTTGACCGGAAGTAGCCATACGAATTTTTGATGGATGAAAAAAATAATGCAGGCAATTCTTGTTCTTATAAAACCACAACTCATGATAGGATCGGATTTTGGATCGGAGCAAAACAAAATTCTAAGACACACTCTAATATATATATATATGGAAAGAATGATGGCTCTCAAGGGAGAGATTACAGATAGGAAGTTATCCGTGGAGGAATATATTTTATAAATTATATAAATTTGTTCTGTTTTTAAACATTTTTGGTCTACCTCATTGATAAGATCCTAGGTTCGATAGACTAATTATAATGCTATAATGCTTATTTATATCCTGTCGGATGCAATTCTGTCGAACCATATAGGCAAAAAACAACAACAGTAGAATCGGCTTGCAGTTGGGATGCAGTTATTTCTGCGGTTTGATTCGATCAGCCCTTTCCCTTGGATCCTCCCTTCCTCGCCATCTCCTCGTTTGCCATCCCACTGCTCCATGTCTCCATGAGTCATCGCCTCACCACACTCACAACAAGCACTCTCCGCACTCACAACTTACCGGTACTCTCTGCTCACAACTTACTAGCACTATCCGCGCTCACTCTTACTAGCACTGCTCCTATCTGTCCTTCTGCTTCTATATATTCCTCAATTTTCCCCCTTTTCAAATATAAATACACTACCAGATGGGGCGACAGACATTTTTTGCTTTTTTCAAAAATATTTTAATGCATTTTTTAAATTAATTTATCCCCTTCTTTACATGAATAGTGTTTATGGGCGTCCAGAAGAAATGGGCCAGGAAAATACAGCATAGGAAAAAATTACCCAATCATAAATTGACCAGGAAAACATGACCGAATATAATAGAAAATGATAGAAAATGAGAATTTATGGAAAATAACCCAATGAATGGGCTACAATTAAGTTTAGTTTCTATAAAAGAGTTGGTACACCCAAAAACCTTGGTGGACTTGGAGCCGTGGTCTTAAAGGGTTTCTGGATGTCGCTTTAGGTAGAATGGATTCTTAAATGCTTTAGATAAACCAAGCTATTGGAATTTTACAGTTTCTAGTGATTGCTTTAACAAACAGTATTCAAACTATGGCGTGGTTTTTATAATAAATCAGCTCTCAGAATTAAATTTCTGGAAGCCTCTTCTGAAAAATGTTTTAGATACCTTTTATTTGGTAGAATGGAGTTTTGGAGACTATACTCCTCTCAAGGGATCCACAATTGAGTTTCACACTTCTCTACAGAGGATGAATTCCTCATATTTCCTAATAGACCTCCTACAACATATGGACAACTTACTGGCTACAATGACATTCAAAAAATCAAGAAGATGCAAAAAATTAATATTTCTTTCCACAACAACTTTAATCCATCACCATTCTTTAGGGAGCAATGGGCATCCATTAAACTCTATGAGCTCAGACAGATATGGAATTCCTCTTCACTTCCTCTTATATATAATGTTTTAATAAGAAAAAGTCTCAAGATAAAGGATAAACAAGCTTGCCAAAGTTATCAAAACCCATTCTTGACCCCTCCAGAAAAATGGTTCGTCTATCGTGGGGTCACCGGGACCCTTGACGACTCCTCAATCTTAAGCAGTGGCACTCAATGTATATTCTGCCAAGAAGCTAAGGAGACAACTCTACATCTTCTACTTGAGTGCAAGATTCTTCATCCCCTTTATGAAGCTATGAAGATGGAACTAGAGGAGAGGTTCGGGACCTCCTTGGGGGGAGAAGACTTTTAACACTTTCGGCCAAGGACAAACTTCTCTAGCATGCAGTGATTGTTAAGCTCCAATATTGTATAAAGGCGGTTAAAGCAAAAGAGAAAGAGATTCGCGTATCCATACAAAACATAGCAAGAAAATATTTGGAAATTTAATACAGCAATGACTGTTTTAACTTCTTCGGTTCTTTGTATAATTATATATTATATTTCTTACCATATCTTATGCCTGATTACGTCTTTCTTTCGTTATAGTTTTATTTCTTTGTTTGAGTTATACATTATTACTATTCTAAATGTAAGATGTCGAGATAAATCAAATATATGAATGCTCCAGGCCCCCCAAAAAAAGTTTAGTCCAAATATAATTTCTAATATCAATTTCCTTTCCTTCAAGTTTCCTTGTTGTTTTTATTATACAAAACAAGATTTATTTGGGCCATTTATTCCATGAGTCATCATTTTCCTTTTCTATTTTGGGTCATTTCTTCCTGGTTAATTTTTTCTTGTGTCATTTCTTCCTAGGACATATTTTCCTCAGACATTTCTTCTAATATTGTGTTACAATTATTAAATCTCTTCTCTTTTTCTTTTTCATATGATTTTGAATAAATCCGTTGATAAACATTGGTAGATTTGGATTCGTAGAATTTCAGAAAAGGAATATGAGTTCGAATCCTTTACGTAATAAATCATGAAAAAAGTGTCGAGTTCTTATAAAAACGGATCATGAGATCTCCGTTTGTGTCCTTTAAATTGGACGAGTCCTTAATGTATATGAGTCCGAGTCTGCATCCATGTTAATAAATTATGTTAATAAAAGTCTTTGTGATGATACACCGAAGAATAAACTATTAGGTAGATTTAAAATGTCACCTGCATAAATATTTTCTTTTAGACAAATTGAATTCTATACCTTAGATATTCTTTTAACTTTTATATTATGCACGCTTCTCAACATTTTATAATCTTCTAATGTTTTCAGCGCAAGTTTTTTAACACCGAGAGGACTTCATTGCATTCCCGACGAACACTTCTTATCTTAACTTTCCTTTGCTAAAGATTTATTTTCTTACGACTGAAATACAGTGTTGTATGTACAGTAGACACAAACTTCTTTGGGTCAAAATTATTTTTGCGGGATGGACATGAGTGTTTCTTTGAATCCTTCACGTCACGGAAGTGCCTTCTGCTGTGGGAGATTTTAGTAGAATTAAATGTGCATAGTTGCCAAACTGCTTCTAAGTACTTGTAAAAATAGAGAAGTACAATCCTATTCGAGTAATTGCTTTTTCACTTATTCCAAGGATGACTCAGAGTTTATTAGGCAACTTTTGTTTTAGGATGTTTTCTAATAAACAACGAATAAAAAATAATGTTTAACGGGAGTTGCATCCCTTATGCCGGTTTTGAGTCTTTATGTTGTATGGTTGACCGATTGATCCAGATCTTATCGTTTTGGATGATGTATGTACAAAAATGTATTTTTTATGCAAACGAATGTGTGACATTCAATATCGGTTTATGGCACTTATGTTATATGTTATGTTATAGACGCTTAATGCAGTTGTATTACTTAATGAATCAATGTATGTTGTATTTGTAAGATTTTTTGTTTAAAAAGTTAAATGTGACGTTTTACCTGGTTTCACTTCTAAAAAAGCTTATAAAATTGCACATAGATATATTCACATGAACCTCTAAAAGACATTCAAATAACCTTTAATAGTTTAAAAATAGAAAGTTATATAAAGTAAATTTCAGGTGAATATAGACCAGAGTTGTAAACAATTCATAGAATTAATTATTTTTCTTTTTAATTATTAGATATACATTCGATATTTTCGAAAAAAAAAAGCGGTTGGACACAAGTTGGTAAGCAGTTCGTTGAAGTATTTTATGTAGTAGGTACTGACAATATCGCGAGAGAACGTTTGAATTTATATTAAGTCAACAACATATGCAATGGTAGAAACATATTTTCTCTACGTATGACATATTAATATGGCGAAATATTTTAAAGATTTACAGTTTATATCATGATTTTGTAGTTGAACGACCATATTATTAAAGCGAATAGACGTTCTCGAATCAGTACAAGAATCTTTACTCAATGGTCATCATCGGAAACATACGCTTAAACTCCGTAATATTACACAATGCTTAATATTTTTACGTGTGCACACTTTTTGAATTGCGATGTTAAGCGACTGAACTGAGCTAAGATATTCTATCGGTAAGTACGGCGGACTCGCTTTGTAGCTATTGTTGACGAGGACATATTTTTATTTTTGGTGGACAGAAGATGCTGTTATGAAAAGGCATATTTATGTGCCTGTGTCTTCGGTTCGTAGAGACAGACATTCAAATTCTAGGGAGCATTTACATTAACCTGCACGTTGTTCAACTTTAATATTGTTGTAATGTATTTGTCCCTGTCTGAGAAAAGTGAAATCTGTTCTCAAATTTACGGTCTTTTCGGTTATTGTCGAACGTAAAAAAGGTTTTTGTGCGTATACAACGTCAAAAAAAAAAATATTGGAAAAGCCATGACGATCACGGTTAGAATATTTTATCGTTAATCTTTTTGTGAACAAATAAATTGCTTCAATTCGAAATGGTTCTTAAAATAGGGAAAGGTTCACATTTTTTCAGAAAAATATCAATATCAATAGAACATTTCTTATAAAATTAACAAGAAAATACATATTAGTTTAGACATATTAGCATATCAAATATTTCTATGCAAATGAAAGTGTATTCACGATAGTCAAGACATACATCATGATCATGAGTTCAGAGTCAATCAGAGTTGAAGAAAAAATCAAATAAACCTAGCCACATGCTACATTTTTTTAATACATGCAACAAAGTCAGCGATATTGAAGAAAACTACGGAAATACTTTATTTTATTTATTTACTCACTAAACCTAAACACTAATAATCTTTGTAATGTTATTGAAGAACCATAATTCTTTTGCTTCTTATTGTTATGATAAAATAAATATTGTTAGTTCATAGCGACAAAATATAAATGTGAAGACTCTTAAAATTACAATCAATCAAATACTTAGGATCCTCTACGTTAAGAATTCGTGTTCCACCTTGAAGTTTCTGGAGCTTTAAGAGCTATGCCCTGAACTCGAGCTCGGGGAGAATCAGGATCAATTACGGGCAGGAAGAAGGCGAACCTGAGTGGATGGATCCGGAACTTTATGTTTTTACTGGAAGTTCCAGCACATATAAGTTCGTAGAGGCCGAGGGGCCTCTAGTCAGGAAGAGTTCGAGGAAATCTTTAAGGCTGAGCCTATCGACGATTTCCTTACCCATCGGATGAGGTTTGGACACTACTAGTGTGGCAATACGTCACATCACTCGATTATTGTTGGCTTCATTACAATGCCGCTCCACAGTCTTCTAATAGGGAACTCAACCCTAGGGAAGTCATCAAGCCAGGCCCAGCAGCAGGCCCAGGCTGTTGGAGGGCCCTACAGTTGCTATGGGGGGGGGCACAGTTGGCACACTCATAAAAATCGGGCCCACGTCATTCGCCTAGCCCCCCATCCCGCTGGGCCTACATCAGCTCGAGCGAGCATGGAGTCGGAGATGGTGGGGAAGGATTCAGCTCTCATATTGAAGTAAAGAGGATCCAAGGCGTGGAGTCGCCCAAGAAGTTCAAAGACCCAAAGGCACCCCAGCCACGTGACCACAAGTGTTCTGCATTTGAATGGAACCAAGGAGGATAAAAATGCCCATATGCAAGTTGGAAGTGCAACTATAGAGGAGAGTGGGCCGCTTCGCTTTTATTGAGAGGAACCGAAGCCGACGACTGCAGTTGTTTCTTTCAGCCTCGTAGGTGGTGAGGGCGACATAATTTTCATCGAATCGTTGTTGATGGTGTGTATAATTAAATTCATTCTCGAGCTCGAGTTGTATGAAGAAAACTAGACAATAGGGCAGTCTCCCCCAACTTCTGGGGGTCTTAACCTCCCGACCCCTTACATACGGCTTCATGATGAGACTGTCTGTTTCGGAACCTGATGGGGTTTCTCCAAATCAAATATAATAACTAGGAGGACAAAGCCACTGCCAAGGAAAAAGAGGGAGAGGCAAAAAGATGATGAAACCTTGAAGAAGTAATGGAGCCACGTTATTTATTACAATATGAAGAGTTATTAATGGCACCATATAATTTAAATTGTTTTCCAATTAATGTCAAAAATAAAAAATAAACGGGTATTAAAGTTTTTGAATTGTATTTTATTCTTAGATACTTAGAGTTAAATTTTTTGACGGTACATGAAACCACATAAACATTTCACAAACAATAAAAATAAAAATGAAGATATATTTCTTCAATATCGATTGAATGTTATTTCTTATGATAACCCTCTCGTGGTATGAATGGTTTTTTACGTAGACTGATGCAAGACGCTCAGTTTATACCCATATATGTCTTATGGATTATTATTCTCAGACTTGTATTCATAGGTTTCTATTGTTTTAAGACTTATATTTTTAGCAAAAAAATTGTAAATTCAATTGAAGGTTGAATATTTCAAGTGACTCAATACTCCTTCTTGACATGATATTAATTAATATCATGCGAAAGGTATATGCGATTGTATATTTATGATAAACAGATCCATAAATGAGTAAAGGTCCTAGATTAATATCAAATGAGACATAAATAGGTTAGAGGTTCAAACTGGCTTTTCTATTTGAACTTAAATAGCCATGATAATAATTATAATATAACCACATTGTAAGTTTTTTCCTTTTTTATTATTTCAATATACAAAATACTCCCCTTTTACTTTTAAGTTTACGAATATAATTTAATGTAAATATGAAATGACTAAGAAAATACTTTACAAGTAATACAAAGAACGAAAGCCTTAATAAAACATAATAATACACAGTAAAATAGTGAGCATATAATTACATGGAAGTCTTAAAGCCGTGGTTTCCAACAGTGGTCCCAGTGACCCTTTGGGGGTCCACGAAGGCCTGGCCGGGGGTCATGTGTAATGATCTTTTTTCTCTATTTTCTTTTCTTAAAAAAAACGTCATCACATTTTGGAAATTCTTTTTCTAAAAAAACGTCATCACTTTTTCTAATAAAAAAAACGTCGTCACTGTACGCTAACGGAACGCTGAACGCACAAACATTGAACGGAACGCTATTTTTTTTTAACGCTGAACGCAAAAAAAGCTGAACCGCTCACAAGCCTGGATATAAGTCAAAAATGAAATATCATTTTACTTTGTGCAGATGTTTTGCATTGAAATTTGAAATTCGCGTTTTTGACAAAATTAGGCGGGGTCCACGGAAAGTGCCGAAGACCGTTAGGGGTCCACAAGCCGAATCCAGTTGGGAATCACTGTCTTAAAGGATCAGGATCAATCTTAAGAACTTTGATTAAATTTATTTCTCATAGATTTTTATATGAGAAATTGAGTAGTAATCAGTATTTTGCTGGGGTTTACAAATGAATAATTATTAAAATTAGAACCAATATGTCTCCCTATCATAATTTCTCAAAATAACGGATTATGATTTTAATATGGCAACGTTGTAATATTTTTATACATATTTTAAACTGTGAATTTTGTTAAACATGTGAGTAACATTTCATAAAATTGTAGTTTTTTTGTTAATGTGGATATGCTATGCATTTGATCCATTATAAATAAATATGGAGGCTAGACATCCAGCATACAATTTTACTAACAAATATGTGTAATAATAAAATGAATGTCAGAGAAGCTTGTAATTAACATGGGTTAATAGTATTATCCCAACTCGAAATAAAAACTAAGAGCAAAAAAATCAAAATTAATGAAGAATGGGCAATGTTTATTTATCAAAATCATAAGTTAATCATTCAAACGATTGATAGCGTCTTCAATGTGAGCCTCCGTTAATTTTCTTCTGTTGTAAGATTTGAATTTTGGAAGGCAGAAAAGTGTAGCTTGAAGTCTCGACCAAAGAAAGCATATATAGCAAAGCCTTGATTGTCTTCACCATTATTGGAATGCTGTTTTTGATGATTGCTAGCTGAGGAATGATCTCTGCATCCTGGAAGAGTTTTTGCTTTATTTATTGCCACGTTATTGTCCTCCAATTCGCCAATGATTGTCAACCGAGTTCGTGGATGAAGCTGAGCGGATCTATTAGTTTGGGCATCTTGTAATAGAAAGTAATAAGAATGTTAGTATTATCGACACTTGAAGATGGAAAATTTATCACAAGCAATGAAATAGTATGAATGATATAAAATCTCTACATCTATTTTATGGAGTTCCATAAGGAGCCTACTTTCAAAAGCTACAATTTTTCCCCCTCAAAAGCAAGGTCTTTATTTATTCATAAATATATAAAAAGCTATATAAAAATTATTTATAAACGTTCAAAGGACAAATTGTATTATGAAAAACATAAATTAACATTGTAGTTAAAAATTAAATGCCCCTTAAAGACCTATCAACCCAATTATAAAAAGAACAACGATACACTATAATATAATTTGCGACAAAGGGTGGGATAAACAACTTTTCTTTAAAATTTCACTAGGGGAAAATTAACTCAAGGAAATGGTTTTGCACACTAATGTTTAAAAAACTAAATAAATGTATATATACACACATATACATATACACATATACACCAGTCTTTCTAATAAGTCTCCAAATATTTCTTTACTCTCTTACTTTAAAAAAAACAAAGAGATTGAATGGTTAAAAAGCAGACCCTATTAACAAAACAAGCCCCTCATATCAGGGTGGACTATAAAAGTAAAACAATTATCTAACATAATAAAAACATATTTTGTAAAAAGAGGCTTAAGACTTTCTTGGGGTGAATTTATCATACTGTTGTATTATAAAGTTCAATGTTTTCAAATGTCGCACGGAACTGAAGGGAAAAATTTCAACTTTTTTGATAAATATAAAAAAGAGATAGAAACTAATCAAGTATCTATAAGTTCATTATGTATAGTTCCATGCAGGTTAATTTAGTATTAGTTCAAAGTCACTACGATCATTAAGGAGAGGTTCTGGAAAACAATTTACTCCAGCAAGAGACAAATTCGACTCATGTGGTATCATGTCCTCACCCAACCTCCAGGACTACATCTACACGAAACACAGAATCCTTTTAGAGGCCACAGTATCCATCCAGGCTTGACTCCGTCCTTGAGGAGGCATGACTTGGCCTACATTGCTACAACTCACTACAACAGACTATCAGGAGCGATCCTCAATTTTTGACAGACCTCTTGAGGGCAGCCAAGTGCTTGGGGTTCTCTTTCATCTGGTCACTTTTGGGTTGCACTGAGACCTGCTGGAATCTTCCTCGCCTCTTTGATGATGGTCGAAACGGTGATTGATGGGGACTCATGATCTCTTCTTACCTCGAGCCCCACGTTTCATTGAAAAATCTACCACAGTTGCACATTGATCCCTCCTAGCAGATCTCTTCTTCTTTGCCTTCACTCATTCTTTCTGCGCCCTGGGCTTCGGACATTGATAATTATGATAATTAGCTAGTGTGAATTACATCTATATCTGACGAAATAGAAGAGTAATGAACAATCTCTAAAACGTCTCCGTAGATCCCAAACTGCACGTGTTAGATTGAAATAGAATGAATTATACAAGTCTTCTTTTTCCGTCCTGATTTTTTTATTTGATATAAACTTTTTTTCCTCTTCCTAAAATGAAAAAATGAAAACAGATCAATGACAAGAAATTCAAGGGTAAAAACTGTGTCGCTCTTCCTTTCTTGCTTGCATTTCTTACTATTTCATCAGAAATAATAGTAAAATAATAATAAAAAAGCACGGCCAAAAGCAACATTTATTTTTAGCTCGTTCAACAGCATCATTTGAAACCCATTGAAGCAAAAAATTGATGGAGGTTTGGTGTTTCCTATTGAATGTAGCCGTTTTTCTTGCTCTATTTCTCATTTGTTTTGGCCGAAAAGGATAATAAATTATATTGTTAGGGCTATTTTATTGTTTTTATACATCTCTGATTATGATCGATGATAATCAACATTGGAATCTTGAAGAAATATGTAATACTATTTATAACAATATAGGTTTACGGGTTTTATGTGTGTTAGATCGATTGCATAGTTTAGGTATTCTAGCTGTGTATTTCATATTTCCCTCGGATTAGGACATATCGATTATTTTTTTGTTAGAATGGTGGATTGTGCTAAAAAACAAGTCTTGTTTATGTGTAAATGCAGATGTTTGCTGAGGTAAGCATACGTAGAAATGAAGATAACTATGATCTTATTATCGCGATTGCCTGTCATCGAACGTACATATATTATGCATAGAGTTAGGTTTACTGTAATTCCTTCGTGATTAATTTTAGCGTGCACTCTTCCATTGCAAGCCTTTTCATTGCACGCGTTTCCTTCGTTCTCTTTTTCTTTGCAGGGTAATATTAGCGTTCGTCTTTTCATTGTGGGTAATTTCTTCGCAAGTAATTTCTTCGCAGGATTATTTCTTCTTATATAAGAAGTAAATAATTCCACAAAACGCTGCGTAATTCAAAATATAAAAATATATTTGGTCTAAATTATTTAAAAATCAAACCTTATCCACCAAATTCATCGCATGAATATCTTTTTAGCTCGAGAAAGCCTTTTTTTTAGTTTAGTTTAAAGGTGTATTACTGTATACCGTATACATACATATATACATATAATATTACAAAGACATAATATAATCGAGAAAGCCTTATATATACATATAAATATATATATATATATAAATATATATATATATATATATATATATATATACTATCGGATGTTACCTGGCGCTGCCCGGGATTTTCCAATTGATAATAGTCTTTGGAATAGAAAAAAGATCATACGAATAATTTTAGTGATGTCATCAAATGTGATTTTTCATATTAAACTCAGTTCCTTAAAAAGTTGTCCTTAGGTCTTAATTGCCATTTTTCCGGTTTTTGTTTCATAAGGCTGGAAATTTAAACATTGTAAAAAGAAGTTATTTTTAAGTCGTTTCATAGAGTGCCTATGTTATTATCTTATGAAAAGTAGTTCCTTAACACTAGAAAGACGGTGAAGTCAATTGACTGTTTTTTCGACTTAGGAAGCTAATATCTTAAATGTCAGTGGTCCAATATGGTTAAAAAAATTGACTTTTAATTATTTAACAAAATAAAGTTTTAATCAAATATCTAATAAATATTTTAACTTAGTGAAGAGTTATGACAATTTATACTTAGAATGACGGAGAAGTCAAAATGACTTCTTTTTTATAGATTTAGAAAACATACTGTTTGTGTAACAATTATAAACCTGTTAAAACACTATTGCTGAAAGTAGGAATACTTGTATGTGCAACAAGTTTAAATCTCTTATGACTCATTGTCAAAGGACACCCAATCAATGATCTTTGGTCCAAAGTTTGGGGTCCACCGTATTTCAGAGAGACCATGAGTCGTGATCAATGTAAAGAGCTCCTGAAATATTTCCGGTTTGGTATCAGATCTTCAAGAATTCAACGAGTTCAAAGTGAAAAATTTGCATTTATTTCTACAATTTGGAACCGATTTATAGAAAATTGCATTGCCTGCTACAAACCCGGTGTCAATATCTCAGTAGATGAGCAATTATTTCCAACGAAGTTACGTTCCCCATTTACACAATACATGGCAAATAAGCCCGATATATTCGGAATAAAGTTTTGGTCGGCTGTAGATGCTGAGTCCCACTACTTGGTCAATGAATTCCCCTACTTAGGAAACAATGACCATCGGCCAAAAATCAGTCGTTCTCAGAGTAGGTTGTAATGAAATGCAAGCCATATCTCAACGCAAGACGAACTTTCACCAGTGAAAATTTGTTCACTTCACTGAAATTGGCTAAATCACTGGAAAAAAAGAATACGAGTATTATGAGAACTATCAAAGAATGAGGAGTGAGGTGCCCAAAGCAATCAAGAACAGCCTCTTCATTCTGCAATAGTATTGAAGCATGAAGACTTCACTTTTACGGTCTTTCAAGGCAAGCCTTAAAAAACGTATAGTCCTAAGTTCTATACATAATTCGGTTGGTATTTCTGATACTCCAAAAAAACTTCCAGAAAATGTTTCTTTTTACAAACAGACCAAATCTGGAGTTGATAATATAGATCAGATGGCTCGTTTATATACCGCCAAGGTGGCATCAAGACGATGGCCCCTACAGGTTTTCTACAATATTTAAGATATGGCGGCCATCAATACTAAAATGATATACAATAAGATCAATGGAACAAAAATAAGGCGAAGGATGTTCATTTTGCAACTCATGCAAGAACTACAATCCATGAACAAAGCCAAGTATGGTGGAAACGATGAAGATGTTAGTGGTGTAGAAAATGATAATGAAGAAGAGACCCCAGTGAAGAGAAAAGTTTGCCAAGTGCAAAAATACAAGAATCATAAATCTAGCATCAAATACTTTAAATGTAAGAGAATCAATCATAGAAATGTCCGCAAAAATGGAAAATGGAAAATTATGTAAAATTTGTCACTCTTAAAATGTAAACCAATTACTATAATGATTATAAATCTTATATTTTTATTTGACCATTTTAATTTACAAAATTTTTAGTCTCAATATATTTATTATTATTCATTCTAATATCATATATAGTTTGAGAACAAATTGAAAAATTAAAAGAGAAGTCAAAATGACTGTTCCGTCATTCTAGGTAGAAATACTTTGCCGTCTTTCTATTGTTAAAAAGTAGTCATTGCATCGTCATTGCCATTTTCCGTTTTCTATTCCTTAAGGCTGGGTATTAGCATCACTCTCCATCTCTAGGCATGATTAAAATTTGATTAGCACGATGTTGCAATATAAAAAATGCTGTTATTTTCCACAAAACTTAAATTTGGGGGGACATACAGGGACAGAAAGAAATTATTCAATTAATCATGTAGAAAAATAATATTCTGGGAAACACTCAATAAAACAAAAACACGTCTTACTACCTCATACTCATCCACAGTGAATTGGTCAAAATCTTTCTTGGCAATTTTTAAAAAATGGCAAAAAAACGTTTTGGCAAATCAATAAGCATGGCGATGACGAATTTTCCAGGAGTTGACAACCCCATAAAACACTCCCTGAGCTCTCAAAACTATTCACAGAAAATTTTTTCAAGATCTAATGAACCGTTCGGGAGATACACGGAAACGAACGAACGGAATTCTTTTTTATTAGTATAGATAGCGAATGTTACCCGATCCTGCCCAGGATTTTCCAACTTGACAATAGTCTGGAATGGAAAAAAATCATACGAATAATTTTAGTGATGTCATTGCATGTGATTTTCATATTAAAATCAGTTCCTTAAAAAATTGTCATTGGGTTTTCATTGCCATTTTTTCCGTTATGTATCCCTTAAGGATAGGTATTTAAGCAGTTAAAAAGAAGTTATTTTTAAGTCACTTCATAGAGTGCCTATGTTATTTTCTTATGAAAAGTAGTTCCTTAAAAAGTCGTCATTGCCATTGCCACTTTTTCCGTTTTCTATTCCTTAAACCATATCCGTGCAATTAATTCATGTTTTTTATTTGTTATCATTAATGACGATAAACTCTCTGAGGATAATATGTATCAAATATATGTTACCCAGCGCTGCCCGGAATTTCCAGATTGACAATAGTTTTCATGAAAAAAAAATCAAACGAATAATTTTAGTGATGTCATCGTGTATGATTTTTCTTATTATAACAATTCCTTAAAAAGTTGTCATTTGGGTATTCATTGCCATTTTTTCCGTTTTCCATTCTTAAGGCTGAGTATTTAAATATCTTAAAAGAAGATGAATAATTTTAGTGGTGTCATCGCATGTGACTTTTCATATTAAAATCAGTTCCTTCAACAGCTGTCATTGGGTCTTCCTTGCTATTTTTTCCGTTTGGTATTCCTTACGGTTGGTATTTAAACATCACACAATGAAGGAATCACACGAATAATTTCAGTGAAATCATCACATGTGACTTTTCATATTAAAATCAGTTCCTTAAAAAGTTGTAATTGGGTATGCATTGCCATTTCTTCCGTTTTGTATGCCTTAAGGTTGGGTATTTAAACATCGTAAAAAGAAGATGAATAATTTCAGTGATGTCATCGCATGTGACTTTTCATATTAAAATCAGTTCCTTCAACACTTGTCATTGGGTCTTTCTTGCCATTTTTTCGTTTGTATTCCTTACGGTTGGGTATTTAAATATCACACAAAGAAGGAATCACAAGAATAATTTCAGTGAAATCATCGCATGTGACTTTTCATATTCAAACCAGTTCCTTAAAAGTTGTCATAGCTCTTCATTGCCATTTTTTCCGTTTTGTATTCCTTAAGGCTGGGTATTTAAACATCGTAAAAAGAAGATGAATAATTTAGTGATGTCATCCCATGTGATTTTTCATATTCAATCAGTTCCTTAAAAAGTTGTCCTTGGGTCTTGATTGCCATTTTTTCCGTTTTTTGTTCCTTAAGGCTGGGAATTTAAACATCGTAAAAAGAAGTTATTTTAAGTCGTTTCATAGAGTGCCTATGTTATTTTCTTATGAGAAGTAGTTCCTTAAAAAGTCGTCATTGCATCGTCATTGCCATTTTTTTCCGTTTTGTATTCCTTAAGGCTGGGTATTGACATCCATCTCTAGGCATTATTGAAATTTGATTAGCACGATGTTGCAATATAAAAAAGTGTTGTTATTTTCCACAAAACTTAAATTTGGGGGACATACAGGGACAGAAAGAAAAATATTTTTAAGTAATCATGTAGAAAACGAATTTTCCGGGAAACACTCAAAAAAAAAAACACGTCTTAGTACCTCAGTCTTATCCACAGAAATTTGGGCAAAATCTAACTTGTAAATTTTAAAAAATCGGCAAAAAACGTTTTGGCGAATAAAATAAACATGTCGATGACGAAATTTCCGGGAGTTGACAACCCCACTAAAACACTCCCTGAGCTCTCAAAACTATTCACTGAAAATTTCGTCAAGATCTAATGACCTGTCGGGAGATACAGGGAAACGAACGAACGAACAAACGAACGAACGGAACGACGAACGAACAAACGAACGAACGAAACGAAAACGAACGAACAAACGACGAACGAACGAACGAATTTTTTCTTTTTTTTATTATATACTAGCGGAATGTTACCCGGCGCAACCCGGGATTTTCAAACTTGACAATAGTCTGGATGAAAAAAAAAATAACACGAATAATATTAGTGATGTGATCGCATGTGATTTTTATATTTAAATCAGTTCCTTAGAAAGTCGTCATTGGGCCTCATTGCCATTTTTTCCGTTGTGTAATCTTTTTATTGAGGGGTATTTAAAAATCATAAAAAGAAGAAAATCACACGAATAAAATATTTTGATGTCATCGCATGTGACATTTCTTATTAAAATCAGTTCCTTAACAGTTGTCTTTGGGTCTTCATTGCCATTTTTTCCGTTTTGTATTCCTTACGGCTGGGTATTTAAACATGGCACCAAAGAAGAAATCACACGAATAATTTCAGTGAAATCATCGCATGTGACTTTTCATATAATTCAGTTCCTTAAAAATGTCAGGTTGGGTAATTTCATTGCCATTTTTCCGTTTTTCCTTACGGCTGAGTATTTAAACATCGTAAAAAAGAAGAAATCGTACGAATAATTTCAGCGATGTCATCGCCCTTTTCATTTTAAAATCAGTTTCTAAAAAAGTTATGGGGTATTTTTGCCATTTTTCCGTTTTGAATTCCTTAAGGCTGGTATTAAATATAATAAAAAGAAGTCATTTTTGAATCATTTCATAGAAAACATAGATTGCATAATATATGTATGGTAGCATGAATATCAGAGTATTGTTCGATCTCCGTTGATGGGGGAAACAGCAAAAACTTAAGAGACTTCATATATTTATCAAGAAAAGTTGAGAGGGGTTGACATCATTCTCTATCTCTAGGCATTATTAAAATTTGATTAGCCCGATGTCTGTTATAAAAAGTTGTTATTTTCCACAAAACTTAAATTTTTGGGGGAAAAACGGGATATAAAAATAACTATTTTTAAGAAATTATGTAGGAAAACGAATTTTCCAGTAAATACTGAATACACAAAAAAACATGTCTTACTACCTTACAATCATCCACAGAAAATTTAGTCAAAATCTAACTTGGTAATTTTAAAGCAATGACAAAAAACGTTTTGGCGAATAAAATAAGCGTGTCGATGACAAATTTTCCGGAGTTGACAACCCCATAAAACACTCCCTGAGCTCTCAAAAATATTCACTGAAAATTTCGTCAGGGTCTAATGAACCGTTCAGGAGATACAGGGAAACGAACGAACGAACGAAAACGAACAAACGAACGAACGAACAGAATTCTTTTTGTTAGTATATTACATATATATAGCGAATGTTACCCGGCGCTGCCCGGGATTTTCCAACTTGACATAGTCTGGATGGAAAAAAAAAAATCACACAGCATAATTTTAGTGATGTCATTGCGTGTGTGATTTTCATATAAAATAAATTCTTTAAAAAGTCGTCATAGGGTCTTTCATTGCCATTTTTTCCGTTTTGTATGCCTGAAGGCTGGGTATTTAAACATCATCAAAAAAAGAAATCACACGAATAATTTTAGTGATGTCATCGCATGTGACATTCCATATTAAAATCAGTTCCTTCAACAGTGTCATTGGGTCTTCATTGCCATTTTTTCCGTTTTGTATTCTATACGGCCTGGGTATTTAAAATCATGCAAAGAAGAAATCACACTAATAATTTCAGTGAAATCATCGCATGTGACTTTTTCATATTAAAATCAGTTCCTTAAAAAGTTGACATTAGGTATTCATTGCCATTTTTTCCGTTTTTTTATACCTTACGGCTGAGTATTTAATCATCGTAAAAATAAAAAAATCACAAGAATAAATTTCAGTGATGTCATCGCAAGTGTTTTCATTTTAAAATCAGTTTCTTAAAAAGTTACATTGGGTTTTCATTGCCATTTCTTAAGGCTGAGGATTTAAACATCTTAAAAAGAAGATGAATAATTTTAGTGGTGTCATCGCATGTGACTTTCATATTAAAATCAGTTCCTTCAACAGATGTAATTGGGTCTTCCTTGCTATTGTTTCCGTGTGGTATTCCTACGGTGGGTATTTAAACATCACACAATGAAGGAATCACACGAATAATGTCAGTGAAATCATCAATGTGACTTTTCATATTAAAATCATTTCTTCAACAGATGTAATTGGGTCTTCCTTGCATTTTTTCCGTTTGGTATCCTTACGGTTGGGTATTAAACATCACACAATGAAGGAATCACACGAATAAATTTCAGTGATGTCATCGCATGTGACTTTTCATATTAAAATCAGTTCCTTCAACACTAGTCATTGGGTCTTTCTTGCCATTTTTTCGTTTTGTATTCCTTACGGTTGGGTATTTAAATATCACACAAAGAAGGAAATCACAAGAATAATTTCAGTGGAAATCATCGCATATGAGTTTTCATATCAAACCAGTTTCCTTAAAGTTGTCAAAGCGCTGCATTGTCATTTTTTTCTGTTTTGTATCCTTAAGGCTGGGTATCTAAACATCGTAAAAAAGAAGATGAATAATTTCAGTGATGTCATCCATGTGATTTTTATATTCAAATCAGTTTCATTAAAAAGTGTCCTTGGTCTTTGTTTTGCCATTTTTTCCGTTTTTTGTTCCTTAAGGCTGGGAATTTAACACGCGTTAAAAAGAAGTCAGTTTTAAGTCGTTTCATAGAGTGCTATTTTATTTTCTTATGGAAGTAGTAGTTCCTTAAAAAGTCGTCATTGCATCGTCCATTGCCATTTTTCCGTTCTGTATTCCTTAAGGCTGGGTATTGACATCCATCTCTAGGCATTATTGAAATTTAACTAGCACGATGTTGCAATATAAAAAAGTGTTGTTATTTTCCACAAAACTTAAATTGGGGGGACATACAGGGACAAAAAGAAAAAATTTTTTAAATAATCATGTAGAAAACGAATTCTTCCGGGAAACACTCAAAAAAAACAAAAGCACGTCTTAGTACCTCAGTCTTATCCACAGAAAATTTAGACAAATCTAACTTGTAAATTTTAAAAAATCGGCAAAAAACGTTTTGGCGAATAAAATAAACCATGGCGATGACCAATTTTCCGCGAGTGACAACCCCACTAAAGCACTCTCTGAGCTCTCAAAACTATTCACGGAAAATTTCGTCAAGATCTAATGACCCGTTCGGGAGATACAGGGAAAACGAACGAACGACGAACGAACAAACAAACGAACGACGGAATTATTTTTTTATAAGTAATATATATATATATATACAGGCCCGGCTCTAACCACTTTGGTGCCCTAGGAAGATTTATGTGGCACCCCCCCCCCCCCCCCCCCCCCATGCAATCGCAGTACATGCCACTGCTAGTGTACATTACTCACAAGAAACTGAATATCGTTGTTCTAGATATTGTTTTATTTAAATAAAGAAATAGCACATTTAAAAAAACTAAGAAAATAATTAAGGAAACAAAGACAACAATAAACTAAATGTATTAATATACATAATACCTCATTTAACGTATTAGATTTAAATACTCCTAAAATATAAACTGTAAACAATTGAAATAAATTAACGTATTAATACAATATAAATAGGACACTGCAGTGTGCATAAGAAACCGGTGTGCACTGTTTTTTACAAAGATTAATAAAAATAAAATGGCCAAAGTAGCCAAGGCATCTGGCAAGCTTTTTGCAGCATCAGCTACTACCAGATTTAAAGTGTGGGCACCACATGGGACAAAAAAAGCTCTTGAGTTCAGCTGAAGCAACTTTGCCTGAACACTTTATTTTTCCCCTCATATTGGCACCGTTGTCATAGGATTGCCTCTACAGTTCCTCAAATGGGGTGTTAATTCCTCTAACTCTTTTTAGGTTAGAGATGACAAATGATAACTAGTGGTTGTCTGCAACAGAAAGCCTAAGAAATGCTCCTTAACTTTAGGTGTCTTCTTGTGGCACTATCCTGATTATGGCAGAGAGCTGTTCCTTATGACTCAGATCAGGGGTACAATCTAAAATAATAGAGAAATATTTGATCTTTGATATCCTTCACAATATGTTCTATTTTTTTGAACTGATGGAGTCTATCAGTTCATTTGTATTGTCTTTCCAAGATAATGAAACATGGCTGCCAGTTCCATTGTCCACCTACTAACATGCTGCTCTCTCACTGATCAAATTGGGCCATACAGCCACCTCTTCAAAAAATTACCATAGTCTGGGTTGATCTATGTGTCGTTGGAACCCCTAAACGACATGTTTCTCTCAGCTAAAGACTTAATTATTGCCAACCAATCGATGTAGAACATCACGCCACATTTTTCTATCAGCCTCAGCAAGTGTCATCTCTTGTTTATCTATTGTGAACCCCTTGTAATACGGACCTCCAAGTCCTTCCACGTTGCCATGTGAGCATTGGTTCCTGGCTAATGGAATCTGTTCGTGATC
>CP045902.1:7952947-7979067 GCA_013387185.1 Caligus rogercresseyi
TTGATACAACACATATAAATAAACAATATCAATTAATGAGAGCCCTCATTTGTTATACTTTTACTGGAAAAAATTGTAATACGAATACACTTTTTTCACTTTCTAAAGCATTTCCTATCTTTACAATAGAAGTACAATTTACACTTACAAAATCTTCTCACTATGTTTGTAACTATTTCCGGATGACATGATGGAATATGATTTTCGGATAGTCTTACCATTTAGCGGAAGAAAATTACATCTATTGGTTTATTCAATTTAAAATATTATTCTCAAATCTTCGAAAACAAGGTTTGCAACTTCAAACAAAGAAATTGAAGCCTCTGAACAATATATTAATGAATTTTCAGAAAATGATTTCTCTTTAGATAATAAATTAAGAGTGAATATGTATCAAAGTCAATTGTAAAAAAGCTTGAACATTCTTTACAGGGTTTACGACGATTGAATCCTTATGTATACAATACCCTCCTAATGAATAAGAGAGGTTTTTTCAAGGAAACTTATCTTCTTATTTCTAAAGAAATATCCTCATAGACAATTTCTTTCTGATTCTTTCCGGACGCTGGGATGATGTATCTCCAAGATCGGTTAGAACATAGAATCACCCCCGTGGTGATAGCTATGTGAATCTTTTCCTGAAATATATTGTGACATAGCAACCAATTCAAACACTTTTAAACTCCTTTGCGTTAGGATAGGATTTTTTGCACGAATAGATGAAAAGAGATTCTCTACACAATCTGAGTGAAGCGGCTGCACAACAGGAAACTGAACATGTGGTCATTGAGGATTTATTTTGTAATATTATCAAATGATGTTGGCTAAGCACAATTCCGCGCTGAATGGGCTTCCATCCCCGACTTTGAGAATGCTCAATTCTCAAACAAATTCTTAAAATTTGTAGAAATTCAATGTTTCGTTCAATTTGGCGGCACACATTTGCTTAAAGCAACCGAACGTTTTCTCGAAGTTGTGATATCGAACCAGCGTCCAATTTGATCGCAAAACAATGCCGTTGTCAATAATGCTGGCTGTATTTTCCTGTCGATACAAGTATCCGAATAGATGCAGCTGTTTGTCGACTTAGAAGATGTGAACAAGATTGACTTTCATTTTTGAAATGGCCAGATAAATCTACTTCGGAGACAATTGCGGCTGAAGTTTATAGGACAAGATATCTTGATACTAATCAGAGCCTTGAAGGGTTCAAGATTCACAAAGTCACAGGGACGATTATGTTCTTCAACAAATTTCCGATGGAATCTTGATGATTTGTCCTCTAATGATATGATTACGTTAAGCTTTTTATTAAGTGTGGATATCAGCCATCACACATATGGATTCGCTTGAAGAGAGGGGACACTAGGAAAAAGTGTTAATAAGTTGTCCTTTGTGTGAGCACTATTCCCAGCTCCTTCTAAATACTTGATTCATGGACCCATATCGCTGGTAATAGAAGCCACTTTGAGACCAACTTCGTGTGAGGCAGCAAATTATTTGATTAAGATAGAAACAATCTTCTTGGGGTCGAAAGCATTTCCGTTAGTTGAAAGGCTCTCACCTGTTTCCATCTCGTCTGTATGGCCCACGAGCATAAAACATAATGCATTAGTTGCTGGACATTGGTGCTGTCAATGGTTGAATAGCCTACAACAGATTGACCATCGAATTCAAGTCCGGGTTTAATTGCCATTTCGTCGAAAACTAATGAGCAGTGACCTCATTGTCTGGAAATGACTGAACTTTCACCTGAAAAATGAACTCACATATAAATCGAATTTTAAAATATAAAATGAGTATGTACCTTCATCAATTCCATAACATCTTCTAAAATGCCAGGTTGAATTCTAGAGATTCCAATCGTCGCCTCAATGTTCTCAGGCTGGGTAGAGGAAATCCTTTTTGAAGTAACATCTCACCCCGTAGTACCACAGGCAATTCGAAGTTGAATAGCTTTTTTTATTGTTGATGGCGACCATTTGCAGCACCTACTCTTATTAGTCAAAGAGACAATTTGATCATCGTTAAAAATGGATTCAACGGCCGAAGTAACTTCTGAAATATTTAAAGTTAAAACAGAGTAAAATAACTAAGAATTAAAAAAAGCCTACCCGAAGCATTAATGAATTCCTTTTTAGGTGCAGTTTGAGTTCCAAATTCTCGTACATCTGGTTGAGAGTCTTCCGTTTGGGTACCAATGGTTTTTTTTAAGTGTCGTATCTGAAAAAAATTATATCTATAAGGTTTAACAGAAAGAAGCATGCTTATAATCACCTACCTATGAATGAGGCATAAGAATGGTCCATATGTACCACATTACATAAATATGTGACGTCTTCACAGGTTGGTTGGGAACATTATCGTCATCACTAATGGGTCTATTGACGGTTATAGATGAACCAAGTATTAAAGGTTCACTGGACTTGATTGAAGTCATCGTAGTTCTCGGTTTTGCCACTTTTGAAAAGATGAACTTACATGGAATAGCACCTTGTTTGAGACACTTCCTGTTTCGATTCCTTTCAAAAGTTATATCACTTTTTAAAAGTGCTCCGAACACAATACATGCGAGTCTTAGCCTGATAATTTTTCCTCCTCAAGCTGCGTTCCCAATTTTTTCGTAGCTGGAAGTCTTTTGGAAATCGAAAAAACGATATATCCTTATCCTTGTTGTTGTCGATTTTTGCATCCAATGCTGAACAAGAAGGCATTTTTGCAGAAATATTCACTTATCAATAAAATACTAGAGTCTCTTTACAAATACTGAGTTCACAACTTTCATAACAAATAAACAGCTGAATAATTTCAGCTGTTGAATGTCCAGACTCTCCTACTTAAGGCCTGATGCTAACATGCCTATTTATTCACGATAAAGTATGCATTATGATTTCCACCAAAAACTAAATTGGAATCCTTGTATTATCTGATAATCGAAATTAATCTGCAATCCTATCAAATACAACTAACGTGGTTTCACGCTTGTACAACTCGTCAAATTGATTCACTGTAGATAATGATGAAAAAATGGAAGGTCACAACCGGATTGCGACCTTAGCATCTATTTTAGTAGGTATATGCCTAAAGGAACTGTCAAAACGTTAGCCAAAAAAATGTATAACCGATTATATACACCATCAAATCTTTGATAAAAGGTCTGGGCGATTATATATATATCAAAGTACATATATATAAAACTTCATGTGGTCCCAATATTTCCTCTGTGCCCATTATACAAATGTATATATATATATATATATTATATATATATATATATATATCTATAATATATATATATATAATATATATATATATATATAAACATATATACATATATATATATTATATATATCCTACATAAAGGAATAACTTTACATATTATTTTATTTTAAAGGGATATATTTCATAATAGTATCATTTATTTTATTGATATTACAACGAACACTACAACAAAAATAGAGTAAACGAAATCCTATATAATACAAGTTTTTCTTCTCCTTCAAATATATTGAGGAATTTATATACAAAATCAATTTGCTCCAAGCTAATGATTTATTTCCTTATAGATAATATTTTTTTTGATTCAAATAATGGTAGTGACTCCTTTAGGCTAAAGAAAGCAGTTAATATAATGGCACAGGTATAAAGTAGAAGAGAAATAGACTTGGGCGTAAATGAAGGGATTGTTATTTGGGGAAGAGAGATCGAAGCATTTCAGTATTTTATCCATATGAAAAACACAGGTCTGATCCTGTATGCCTTCAAATAATAAGGCGCCTTCTTTCTTTCATGACAACGAGATAGCGAACTGCTACCAAGGTTTATATGATAAAGTTTAGACAAAAGAGATATGTTAGCAATTTTTTACTTATGTCATCTTATTATTAATTCTATGAAATAAATATTATATATATATTCATTTTACAATTTTTAATGAACATACTTGTATTTCTCAGTCGTTATGACCTTGATTAATTCGCCATTTATAACTTTGAGTTCTAAACAGCAATATGTAAGAGATTTTATGAAGAATCCCTAAGGAGTAGATAGAGAGGATAAATCCTATGTCCTTATAAAGTTGTTGATCTCTTATCGGTAGAAGACGTAGGTGGTACCCTTAAACTGTGCAAAAATGCCGTAAAAGAATGTTAAAAAAGTGTATTTTTGAGCGCCCTTCTTCAACAAAGGAACGAGCGCCCTCATCATGGATAAAATATTAAACCTTTAAAACACGCCCCATGCCCCTTTAAATCAAACTTCTAACTAAAACTAAATGAGAAGAGCATTTTACATATAAAAAATGAACATATTTGAATCACTTTGGTAGAATAGCAAGGAATGTAATAAACAAAGTAAGTATTAATTATAATCACTATGTAGAGCGTTGTACAAAAAATATATATATCGTTGATGTAATACAATATACAGATAAATAAATAATGAGGGGAATTGAGGGGACGTATGCAAAAATGAGTAGAAAAGAACATCATTTGTACTTTAAGAAAGTTGGTGGTGTATCATGAAGTAAGGAAAGTGTGTGTAAAAAGCAAATACAAAAAAGTTGGAGAAGCAAAGACTCTGGAGTTGTACAATAAGCAAAAACACCAGTGTTTTAAAAGCAGCTGCTCAGGAATAAATGTATGTATATAAAGTAGTTGGTTCTGTAAGCAGACTAGGTATTCTAATAATGCGGATTTTATTTAAATGCGCGTCTCCATTATTTGAATGGAGATATGGTCATGGTATATAGGGAACTGGGTCTACGAATGATAATAATTATAAAAATCCAAGCATTCCTAAAGGTCCCAATTCTATTAGAGAAATGCGAAGTAACAGCTGTATTTTCTCTGTTTCAATTAAGACCCTCAGGCTGATATTTATTTCTTATTTATATTAATCGCACACCCAATCTTCATAGATCCGGGAGATGACTCTTATTTTATAAGATATGATGGATAGAAAAACATAAAATAATATATGACGTCATTGGCTAAATTGTCCTTCATTAAAGAAGAAGTTTAAAGGAATACAAAATCCTTATTATTAGGCGTGGAGAGAATGAGTAAAAAGCATTTTGTTTATATTTGAAAATATATAACTATAAATCCTTACTATATGCCATGAGAGGCTAAGAGGAATATCTTTGGTCAATGACGTCATATTTTGATATTATTATGTTTCTTTACTCCGTATAGCTTGGGCGAATGGGAGAGTCTTTGAATGAGCATACTGGTAATGCCGCCATTTTGAACAGTCTTTTTGGATTTATTGTTGTTTTAGATTTAAGTGAGGCCTTTTTGTTGGATCACTGAGAAGAGAGGTCGACTAGAGAGTGAGATAATGAGAGGAGAAAACCAATATGAGCTACCGTATCAAATATTACTAAAAATGAAGCGATATAAGCTCATAAGGCAGTTAGTCTAGATTTGCGTATTCTGGAACAATGTGATTCGCGTTTTCCCAGAACTTGCATGTTTCCCGTGGCTCATGCCGGAAGGAGACCTTGGAGTCAACTTTATAGTACCCCAGAGCCACATCCCTGTCGCCATAAGGAAAGACCCTTCCTTGACAAAGGAATAGAATAATTCTTGCATATTGGTCACGAAGCGGGTCTCTGTGCTATTGGTAGGCTCATAGACCCCGAAAATGGCAGATATGTCGGACTCTGGCTCTGCAATGATCCCTAGCTCATTTGGTCGACGCTGGGATGCGATGTAGGAGTAGACGTTTGTATTGGAGTTTACGGAGGCCTCCTGTGCGAGGTTCAGTATTGGGCAGAGGGTTCGGATGTCTGAGAGGAGGGAGATGTAGTCTATCCAGTTGTCCGTACTGTTATAGTGGCCCAGGGCTAGGCCGGAAGAGTCACGTTGAAGGAGCCAAGCTTTTCTTCCACGAGCGCCTCAAAAAGATCTCTATCTTCCCAGTCCATGAGGCCAATGTTCTCTTCAGTGGCCTCTACGTGCTCTGTTACACCTGTTGAATTAAGGAAAATGAAGGTTGTTATTGGGGTTGATATATTATGATATCTTGCTTGAAATAGGCATGCTATATTAGAGAAATAAGAAATGTGCTAACCTTGAAATGATTCGTTGTTGAAATAGTATTATAACATAATCCCTATATGAATGACCAATATAACTCGCTTAAATAATACTTTGCCTTTTTTCATAATTATTAAGCCTATGGCACACACACATCGAAAAACCAATAATCCTTACCAAAGACCATTGGAACGCTGAGCTCTTGGGGATGAGTCCTCCAGTAGGAAACGGGATGATGTGAAAGGATGTGTTTGTCCACAACGATCCAGAGTGATCCTTTTCTCCCATGATGGGCAAAGAGTTGGTCTTTGAAGTGGCCCCTCGGCCGGGATGTTTTCCGTGAGAACCTCTGCGTCCGCGTTCACGAGACAACGCTCAACGTCTGAACCACAATTTAACGGCTTAACGATTTGCTAAAAAAATAAATGAATAAATTAAAAAAGGAAATTGGATTTCGGAAGCATGTATCGTAATAAGACAATCGTTATTTATATACAGAAGACCTATAAAGGATATTTTATCTGTTTGATATAAAAAATGTCAGATATTTAAAGAACCAGTTTATGTAGTTTATTGGGTAACATCATGTGTTTTAATAACAGTCCTAAAGATCCCTGAGTGTGCACAATTGTAGTACATAATACGATATTCCAGAATAATGCGAATCAGTACAAAATTACGGTACACACGAAACTCATTTGATCGTTTATTCTAGCGGATTCGATTTATTGTTCTTACTACTTTATAAATAAAAAAATTAAAAGACACTACCAATGAGAATACAAATCAATTTTATAATGGTTCCCAAGCCAATATTCCATAATAACATGTTTAATTAATTTATATTCTCCAGCAAATATTAAAGTTGATTTTATTTAATTAGGTCAGAACGTAATCTTTGTTTCTTATTTCTAGGAATATTCAGTTTCATTATTGAGCATAAAACTTCAAAATATCGGATGTGATAGCCGTGAGCGTTAAGGCGTGTCCAACTTTCAATGTTGGGGGCGCAGGTTCGAATCTCGAGAGGGGATGGTCATTTTTGGTCTACCTCATTGATAAGATCCTAGGTTCTAGACTAATTTTGATGCTAGATGCTAATATTGGGATTCTTTTGGATGTACATTAAATATCGAAAAGGAAAAAAATCCTGTTTTTTTTTATAAGGAAATGCAATGAATGAAAGCATAATGCTATTCAGAGTGGTACAGCAAAAATTAGAAAATGACAAAGGCCAATTTGAAGGCTGAAATAGTTTATTTTAGAGCCATTTTAATGGTAAATTCCTGAAACAAAATATGTTAAGGATACAGTAAGTTACAATTTTTATTCAATGTGTCCTCCATTATTCCTGATGATGGCTTCAATACGTGGACGAACGGAGGCACAGCTGGTCTTGATGAAGTCCTCCGACATGTTGTCCCACTCCTTGGTGATGGTGGCCTTCAGGGCCTCGACACTGGTGTGTGAGGTTTTGTTGGTCTTGCCCTCCAGGAAGCCCCAGACAGCAAAGTCTAGAGGGTTCACATCCGGCGATGAGGAGGGCCAGAAGTCCGCCGGCCAGAAGGAGGCCATGTTCCCCTTGCAGAACTCCTGAACCTTCTTGAACGTGTGAGCCGGGGCTCCGTCCTGGGTGAACACATAATTGTTCATTGGGAATGTGCTCTTTAGCTATGGCAAGACCTTGTACCTAAGGACCTTGTAGTAGACATCAGAGTTGACCTTCTCATTGGGCCTGAAGAAGTGTGGGGGCATCTTGTTGCCGTCGGAGGCCACGATACCCAGGACCATGACTTGGGCTGGATGTTTGGTCCTGTAATACCCCTCCACCTGACCTCTTGTTTCTGCCAAGAATCGATCATTTCTTCTGTTCAGCACTGCGTCCACTGTGAAGATCTTCTTGTCGGAGTAGATCTTGACCGTGTCGCCGTTGTGCTTGAAGAAGTTGAGGACTTTTTTGGCTCTCTCTAACCTTCTGGCCTTCATAGTGGCCGCCAACAGATGCCTTGGTGTCCTGACGAAGCTCTTGAGGCCCAAGACCTCGTGGACGGCCCTGGTGACGGTGATGAGAGCAACGTTTCTCTCGGCGGCCATCTTCCTCATGGACTTGGTGGGGTCCTTCTTGATGTTCTCCTGCAGGAGGTTCAGGAACTCACCACTTCGTTTTTTGTTGTGTCCCCCAGTCCCAGGCTTCCTGGAGATCGGATCCATGCCCTCCATGGCCTTCCTGATGTTGTAGACCGTGGCCAAGGATACCTTGATCTGGGTCGTGATCACCTTCGGGTCGACTTGGGCGCAGAGGAGATCAATCGCCCTTTGCCTTTTCATCTCTTGCTCAGACATTTTGGTTATACAAAACACAACAGATACCAGTTTGTAGGATTTTGTTTACTCTTTCGAATGGCACCAAGCTCAAGATCATACAACAAATAACAATGGAGGCCTTTAAAAGTCCATTCTAATTTTTGCTGTACCACTCTGTATATATATATATATCAGGAAACGACCGGGACACCTTTTTTTCGGCGGGACCCGGGCCGGGACTTAAATTTTTCATGCCGGGCCCGGACATGATATATATTTTCGTTCCTTCGACATTATGAAGTGTAGAATTTCCAAAAAAAAAGCGATGACGTTTTTTAAGAAAATAATCTATAAAAAAAAGTGACGACGTTTCGTATTTCAAAAATTCCTTTCTAAAAAAACGTCCTCACTTTTTATGGTAATTCTCTTCTTCATAAATTTATGAATGACAAACGAAAGAAAATATTGATGCCCCGGCCCAGTGTCTTTAAAAACCGGGACAACCGGGCCGAGACGCTCAATTTTTTGGCCACAAGGCGATACTTTATTAATTTCTATAAAGATTTATATAGACATGACGGAAAGAACATTCTACTAGACAGATAAAACTGGAATCAAATAACAAAAAAGCATATAATATATAAAAAGTAGTCACAAGGACTTTCCATTTGGATAAAAACTTGTTTGTAAAACACGAAGATGTAATTAATAATATTGGAGATGCCAGAAATGTCGTGATCATTGGAGCTTCTTTTGGCATATAAAATTTGCTGGGTTTTGGTGATGATTGCGTTGATGACGGCCTCCATTTGACCAGTGTAAAAGGCTATTAAATGGTCCCTCGTTGGAGTATAAAAGTTGTGTTGGAGGCGAATAATTTATCCAGTTTCGGTATAAACTTCCTGTAGCTTGGAGCAATCAAATAAAAAGTGATCCGTCGTTTCCCTGTTATCGTGGCAAATCAGAGGCTCTGTTGGCCAGAGAAAAAAATTCTCGAACTTCAAGCGTCCCAGTTAATGAAGGGCTCTAAGGTAGGTGTTTGGGAGAGACTGCGAAATTTTGAGGATGGTGTGTTAAATAATTTTAAACGAAATGGGACTTTGGGCTTGATTATTGGAACATGTTTCCCGAAAAAGTGAGTATATCTTTGAAAAGCTAGTTTGTAAATGAGAAGTTCTTTATTAGCTGTTTCAGCGGCAAAGTTCAAGCTCTTGGAATATGTATTTAAGTCATTAAAACACTCTCGTGTGGGCATTTCCCATTTAAGAGATATTTCAAAGTTCTTAGTACTTGATTCCAGGCTGTTACAAAGTTTTTGTATACGCGAAGAGTATTGAGAAAGCTCATGGAACACCTTTTTCAAACCCGCATATGGATCACTACGGTAATTGAAGCTTATAGATTTGACTAAGTGTATACTCCAGAATTCATCCATTGCCAGAGTTGTTGTATCCAATAAAGATTCAACGATTTCCATAGGTCTTTGAAGGATAAAATGGAGAGGCCACCATAAGAAGAGGGATTGTTAAGTCATTCGAATGATATATTTCTTTTCTTGTTTAAATTGAAAAACGCTTTTTCCGTATTTAAAAATGTCTTGGCATAGGCTGTCATCGCATGGGGTCACTCGAAGGAGATGTGTACCTTTGGAATTATATACACATTCCATGCCTGGATTTTATCTCACATGTTGAGGTTCATAGACGAAAAAAAAATTAAGGCCTTTTTAATTCTTACTTTAATCTCATGAAGATTTTTCTCCGTACACTTATCTCCAACCCAGGAGCCCAGTAGGTAGATACATGTTTTTGATTTGAACATAGGCCATGCTTTCTCAATTATTTCTTCGTAATTACTCAGGATCTCCGTTTTCTCCTCGTTAACTGTGAGGTCTGCCTCAATCGAATACTTATTAATAATTTTCATTGTGTTTTGTATGGATCTAATAGTTTCTAGCGGACTGCCTCCAAAAATAAAAGTCATGTCGTCAGCATAAATGAGACGTTTTTGATTTAGGGTTGGCGAAAAGCCATTGATCGTGCTGGCAGTGTTTAATTTTATTATTAGCAGATTCAAGCAAAGCACGAAGAGAAGTGCTGCGCTTGGGTCGCCTTGTCTAACGCCTCGTTTGTTCTCAAAGAAGCCCATTTGACTCCCATAGTGAATAAGATTTTAGATCTGGCTAAGATAGCACCAACCATTCGAATGATAAAATCGCCAAATCCTTTTTAAAAAGGGTATGAATGATAAATTTATGTGATAGCGTATCAAAGGCTTTGGCAAAATCTATTGTCATCACAGATACTTTATCCATGGACTCTAATAGGGTTTGTAGACCAAACCTAATGTTTTCCATACCCTTTTGTTTTATAAAACCATATTGACTAGGATTTAAAATTTTGGATAAAACGAGGCTCAAACGATTCGATACAATTATTGAGAAAATTTTAAAATACAATTCTGCATTGTGAGTGGGTGAAGATATCTCAGATGCCTGGGGTCTTTGTTGCTTTTTGGTATTAAAACGATGCACACATTAGAAGCAAACTCTGAGAAATGTCCAACAGCCATAACTTTTTCGTAAAATGCAGTAAAATTGGAATTAAAAGATCACTGTATTTTTATAAAATTCAAAGTTGAACCCTGATGGGCCTGGGGATCTATTTAGCTTTGCCTCATAAATAGCTTTCCTTATTTCGTCCTTTGATAGATGTTTTTCCAGAAAATTGTTGTCTCTTTCACAGATTGTGTTCTTCTCATCCTTTTGTATTCTTAGGTTATGGCAAAAAGAGGCGTTTTTGATGGTGCACCTAGAACACTTAATATTGTTCTCGCAGTCGAAACAGTTGTATAATTCAGAGTAATAGTCTCGTATTTTCTTGCAAATGTATTCAGGTTTATTTGAAAATTCACCAGATTGTGTTACATGTGAAATAACCTTTCGTATGCTTCTTCTTCTCTCTTCTTCGACGCACTTCAATCTTGAGTGGGAGAGATCTTGAATGGCCTCTAATTTAAGCTTTGTACGATAGCTTAAGTCGGCTTCACGATACAATTGATTTGCTTCAAAGTACTTTTCTGCTGAAGACTGAGCGGATTCTGTTATTTTTTCTAGATCACCTAGTTTTCTTCTTTTAGCTGCAGCACGAATAGAGCCTTTTCTGTGTAGGAGGTTATTTATTTGGACAAACATTTTTTCAGTCAATTCAAAAACGTCTGCCTTTTGGTTTATTGATAATCTAAAATTAGTATCTTGAATAATACTTTCTATTTCCTCATTAGTAGATCTGTCTTGAGTAAGAGAAATGTTTAGTTTCCAAAAGCCTTTGCTTCTGTATTCTTTTCTTGAAGGGTTTAGTTGCATTTTTAGAGCCTTGTGATCTGATAACCTAGTATCAATGACATCATAGGATTCTATGGCGTCGTTCTGAAAGCATTTTGTTAAAAATAAGTCTATTCGGGATGACACTTCAATACATTTTTTGTCCTTAGAGAAGAAAGTATGACGAAAGTCTTTTTTCATATGTGCTAAAGCTTTAAAGTAAAGTAGCGCATCACGGGCAGATAGCCTGGAAGGATTTTCATTGAGTCTCTTTTATCTTTTTGTCCAGCAGATGTCGCTTTTATGACAAGATATATGACGTCATACCGTGATGTCATTCTAACTATTCATTCATCTCATCCATTTAAATAATTTCATTCACTACTACTTTCATTCACATTACTCTCACTTTTTGTTACAACATACTTATTTTACAATACTCATTGATATTTAAGTATTCAAAAAAGGACTTTTGGGTAAGTGGAATCATTGTTATGTCTCTTTGTTATAAATTTAAAATTTTATTCTTATTTTATGTAGATTAATTGTCTAGTCATCAATTCTGAATCCATTTATACACCATGGGTGGGTGTCCCGTTCTTGGATGCAGAAGCAGAAATGATCTGAAGTATATAAAAATCATGGAAACATACAATTCTTGCGATTTCCTAAGAATCCCAAAGAATGCGAGAGACGAATGCGATGGTTATCTGATTTGAAATACCCCTCTAACTGGAAACCAAAACTAACTTCTACAATTTGTGAAAAACATTTCGAAGGTAGAATGTTTTTCCCTATTACTCCTCTGACGACCAAAAAATATTTGAAAGCTACTGCGATTCCTACAATAATGTTCGATAACAAACGGATCATGACTACTGTACATATTTTAAGAAAGCAATCTTGGATTCCAGCACTACATATGCGTCCGTAGACCCATTAATGTCATCTGCCATATCTCCATCTATATTCGATACTTACACTATGCAAGATGTTGCAGTTAAAAGTATGTGCCATAATTGCCATATATATGAAAACAAAATTAACATCAGAAGAAATTATAATATCATTGACAATTTATATCAATCTTTCACATTCACCTCAGCTGTCGAAACATGAAACAGACGTCTTATATTATTTAGCAGGTTACATTATTTTTAAAATAGAAAAACATGAACCTCATTGTTATCATGTTTATCTATTAAAAAAATAAAAATGGCCATTGCAATGATAGTATATCTAACCTTATAATATATCTAGCAGAACTTTGTATACGAGAAGAAGACTCTTGGCTTGGGAGCCTTTTTCATAAATCGTATATTGAAGCCATTAAACGTCCGAGAGCAGCTCTTGGTGGAGGGATTTCTCTATTGAGAAAAATAATTCCAAAAATGTATATTAAAATCTTCATTAGCCTCACAAAGCATCCTACAGTGGAGTGGAGAAGACTGGCTTCTAGTGGTCCTCTGTATACACAGCTGTTATTTGGGTCGGACCTGACCAATAACATAACGTCAAATATATCCCCATTCTGGGGGGCAGCCCAGCGAATCTTATGGAAATGTACTCCCAATTTCCTTGACGACTCAGTGGTGGATATCATCCGGCGGAATTGCCACAAAAAAGCCTTCTTCAAAAACCTTGGAGATCCTGCTGCCATGGAAAAAATGGCACTGGACAAAAGTGTGCTCTCGTTGCATGATATAGGCTCTGGGTCTCTTTTTGTTGATGGAAGGTTCTTGTTTCCCCTCCAAGAAAGACAAGAGGATTAAACACTCTATGCCATGGCATTTAAAAATGTCAATGGGTTTTGAGTGTGATAAAGAAGAAGTGTGTGCTTTTTTAACAAAAAAATATTCACTACACCCACATATGAATAAAAGGATTTTATCCTCACTAATAACATTTGTGATGGAAGAAAGTTCACTGCACAATTTCAAATTTCGGCAGGACTCATAAAATTCTACAGGCCCTGTAAAGACTGCGGAATGCTATATATCATACAAGTCACGCATTCGTTGATTGCCCAGCCATTGTACAACTGAAAATGTTTTGCTTCCTCAATGTTGGTGGCCTAGACGACAGGTCGTCATCCAGCTTGAGAACCATAATTTTGTTTGGGCTCTCCTCAAGAGGGAGGAAGACCTCTGACAAAACGAAGGCGCTAGATTTTGCCCTTTTAAAACGCAAAGGCCTTGATAGCAAAAAAACTTTCAAAATACGAACTGGTAATTCTATACATATTTTATTTGATGTGTTTTGATGCGGCGCATCCCTATTGTTTGCTTTGTTTATTATTTTGTTAGTTTACGTCATACTGTATAGTTTCTGGGTATATTTATCAGTGTGATTGCAGGAAGGAGCCTGAAAAGCAGCGTGTCCCTTCCAATAAATTGTTTAATGATTATAATACAGTCCATTATTCCATCCGAAGAGTGAAGGCTCGCCCTTGCCGAAGAGAGGGAAGAAGATCGTGTGGATTCTTATCACGAACCATAAGACCGGGAGAGATCAAGGGATCCTGCTTGGAGCTGCAGGTAGATACGCTGCCTTTTCACTCAAAATCCCATCGTTGGACGGTTCATCATGGACATTCGCGGCTGAATTGATAAAATATTACCCGACGCAAAGTCATCGCTTTACCAAATTTTTAGGAAAATAATCAAGAACTTTAAGAAATTTGCATGATTTTTATTATTTTTTACAGCTTATTCTTTTAATACTTGTTAATTAGATAAAATTTATTGTTTGTTCAAGATCGATGCTAAATTTTAAACTATAATGTTTATTTTTGTATTTTATACGTATAGCATCGTTTTTATATATTGTGCTGTATATATGTGAACAGTTTAATAATAAAAAAATATATATATATATATCTGATTATACCGGGAATAGCCTCATTTATTGTTCCCACGAAATTTTTGAAAATCTCATTCTACCAATTGAGAATAATATTAGAAATATGGAAGAATCTTTATATAATTATCAAAAGAAAATATATCCTTAAAGATAAAACATGCGTGTGACAAGATTACTAAAGATTTCAACCTAATACCACAATGCCATTCTCAAAAAGATAAACTTATGAACAGATTTATACGATTAAGACTAGTCATATTTTCTAAAACATAAAATAAAAACAAGAAATAAAAATGTAAATAAAAGAAATAGCCACTTGTTTCCAAAAGTATGGCAGTTAGATTTTCTAAAAAGTAGATTATATTACAAATGTTTCTCCCCCCCCCCCCTTCTAGCTATGCTCAAGCCATTACCCACCCCTTCCCCTTGATCCCCAGTTGATGTTTAATATTTCAAAGCGAATTAAATAAACAAAATATAATTAGTTAAATTGCATTGTTATTTATTTAATATATATATATTCCCATTTATTCATAAATATTAATATTTGAATCATTTTATTATTTTCACAATCTCAGATTCGTGTGCAGTGATGGTTTCTACACGCGGAGAGGTTTCAGTTTCATACTTCATGCATTGTACTTTGTACTGATACTCTAGCTTTTGCTGCGCTCATTATCTGCTCGACATTGGCTTGAAGCTGTTGAGGCACCGTTTCTTGTTGAATGGGATGGATGAAGTTGATAGTCTACATATGTCACAATCTGTGTGGTCCAGACACGCCAGTTCAAGCTCAGCGACCATTGCGTGCTAGATAGTTTGATGGATTCGTCGACCTTTTTCTTCCTTGCATCACGAGTACCGCCTCAAAGACATTTGAGAGGTGGATATGAATATAAACAGACCCCTCCTTTGACAGCTCAGAGCCTTGGAATTGGATTTCTATTCTGAATTCGTTTCGGCGGAGGCCCATAACTTAGACTAACTCGATTCTAATACATATATAAGTAATACAAATAATATTAGAAAACCAAACACTTATACATGAATAAATACAAATAAGAATTACTTTAGTTCATTCCTTTGAACGCAGTATTCTAAAATCACTTAACAGAAAAAGTCAAGGACAAGGATGTAGAGAATTGAATGGAGGATGTCCATGATACTAATATCGTAGACTTAGTATCCAGGGTCGAGAAACCCCGGATTGATTTGTTCTTCTATTTAGTCAACCTGGATATAGATCTAAAACATGCCGTTCAATTGACTTCCAGGGGGCATACGTTTTACGTCCATTTGAATTCCAGAAGACAGCATCCTTCCTTCCTTCCTTCTTTCCTTGAACGGGGGAGGAGACGTCTTCTTTGCTCTTCGATTTTCGGAGGACTGTGAGAAGGCAGACAGAGGCGTGAAGAGGAGTTGAAAATACCAGAGTCCTACAAGGGAGGAATGAGTTCTACAAAACGATGGCAATTGAGTCCGAGCACATTCGAGTTGACTTCTCTGTTCTGTCGAGAATGAAGGGATTGAGGTTCAAATGAATCGGAGTCTTGGACGAATTGAAATGGGAGAAGTGAGGACAAAAGACAGTAAGACTCCTAACTGTCCCTCCGGTCTGTTCCTTGTATGTTGCTCTCCAATCCTCCTCAGACTCCTGAAGTATCGAAAAGACTTCCATGGAGCAATAAAATAATAAGGCACCTCAATGTTATTAATACAATTGTTTTTTTGTTTTTTTAATGTATTACACTAAAATTCACATTACAAAATAGTATACAATAAAAATAATGTAATCCTATGGATTAAAACAAGAAAACAGGTAAATATAAAAAAGGATTTAAGTATGATAAAAAAATGAGGTTGTAATAAAAATAAACAAATACACTAAGAAGCCGTCCAGGGCAGAATTAAAAGGTGTGAAGCTCCATCAACTCTTCCTTCAAACACAGTACCATCGTTGGGGAGTGGGGACATCGTTGATGATGTCCGTGCATTTCAATTGAATGTGTTCGATACCGAGCGCAAGACCTCTATGCTTCTTGAGACCACACGATGAAGACCCAAAGGGAATCCCCCACCGTTTACTCTCGAGGCATAAAGGATCCTCTGAACCGTAGAGATCAAATGCTCAATCTCATAGGCTTCCACATAGGATGAGGATGTTGAAATGAGCCAGTCTGAAGGCGATAGCGATACGTTGTATGCTTCAAAAATTATCTTCTCCACCATTTTAATAGCCGGGACTCTTGGACAGAAGAAGAAGAAATGGAATGAAGTCTCCTTGGTCCCTCCGCACCAATAGCAACTTCGTTTACTCGGATCCGCTCGTGACTTACTCATAAATAATGAAGATGTGGAGAGTCGGTATCGAAACCATTTTTGGTGAGAGTCTGTAAATCGGTTTTTCATTATGATAATAGGACTTAAAGGTAAAACATTGGGTTCTCCATTTAGATCCCTCAATCTCCTTTGTACGATGTCAAACGGGTGTCCGCAACAAGACATCTTCGGATTGGGGCGATATAGAAGGGCGTAGGAGGTCCACATCGAGCCCTCTCCACTGAGGTAAGAGTGCGGCGTTTTTGTAGTCGAAGACTTAAGATATAATTATTAATACTAAATTTTCGTTGAAAGAATTCCCCAACAGACGTAAGATGCCCCTCATTGAAGAACTCGGAGGAACTTTCTAACGACCCATTATGGTTTAAAGGCTCGTCTCCGCGAAGTAGAGGGAGAACCTTTTTCAGACAGGACCTCCAGGACTCGGCCATCCTCTTCCAGTGAGAACCACACGACTTAAGAGCTTGAAGAAGCTCAAGTGGGCCCATGAAGATTCTTTCCCGGAACTCGTAGCCAGTATTTAGATAGAAGGTATTTTTGAGTCTCCTTGCCCAAATGTCTTCGTTCACAGTAAGCCTCCGTAGCCATGAGAAGTTCAAAGTTTTCCACAAAGACTCCACGTCTAGGGACCCTAAGCCCCAATGAGAAATGCTAGAGTTTATTCTGTTTTTTGAAATATATGGCTTGGAAGTACCCCAAACTAGGCTTGCCCTTAGTTTGTAAATCTCTTTACAGAGGTTCTCTGAGAAAGGGAGGTATCTGAGCAAGTGAAATATTTTTGGAAATATATTTATGTTCCAGGCAATTAGTCTTTCGTAACGAGAAAGTGGAATTCTTTTATAAAATAAGACAGCTTTTTGTAGAATCTCCGTAACATTTTTATTATTATTTTTTTCAGAGTCCTCTGAGGAGCTGGCTACCATAATCCCAAGAATATTTGCCATCCTTACGAATGCAAAGCCTTCATGATGCGTCCTCAATATCTCCTCGCAGTTCGTCAGCACTTGGGTTTTTTTTACATTAATTGAGAGACCCGAAGAAAATTCAAACTCTTTTAGGACTTGCAGAGCTCTTCCAATGGAAATGTTCAGGGTTGTAGACGACCCGGATAGAAGAAGGGTAAGATCATCTGCATACATGATGCTTTTGAAAATGGTTCCTCCAATATCCATTCCCTTTATAGATTTATCCTTGGCTAACTTCTCTAACAGTCCATTCACCGAAAGTATGAAGAGGGATGGTGACAGGGAATCCCCTTGTCTCGCTCCCTTACGGATGTAAATCTCCTCATGTCTACCAGGGAGATCCAATTTAGAGGAGGAGTTTCGTAATATGGCCGAGATCATATCTACAAAGCCGTCCGGAAAGCCGTATTTGTAAAGCTGCTCCAGGATAAACTTATGTGACAAATTGTCAAAAGCCTTCTCGAAGTCAACTGACAACGCTGCGTAGTTGTCTCCTTGAGCAATACAACTGTCGATTGCGTCTTGTATGGACCGTGGGCAGTCTTCCATATGACGTCCGGGCATGAATCCTTTTTGGGACGGATATATGATATGAGTAAGAGCCTTGTGGAGTCTTTTATTTAATATCCCAGTAAGTATTTTATATGACGAGTTCAGTAAGGAGATTGGCCTGTAGTCCCTAATATCTTCTCCCTTTTTATTCTTTTTAAGGACCAATGTTATTATTCCCGAACCTATGAAGTCCGGGATGAAACCTCTCTTGAAGATATCTCCGAAAACTCTCTCCAGTATGGGTGCAAGAGGGACCGCAAAAGACTTGTAGAATTCATGAGGGAGGCCTGACGGTCCAGGAGACTTGTATTTCTTATTATAGTCGTTTATATAATGTAAAATCTCTCCCTGTGATATTGGAGAATCAATATTCAAAAATGAATTGTCAACCTCAACCTCCTTAGTGCTGCAAGTGTTTTTCATTTCTAAATTAAGAAGGGTTTCCACTTATTGACATCTTTGACAAGCCTCCAGTGGTAGCAAAAATCACAAATTTTCCTCGTTGAGCAATTCCCACAGCTGTAAAGGTTAGAAAAATAATGAGCGGCTTCTTCTGAAATCTTGGCCGGGTCGTCGGATATGTCACCTGAGGATAATTTTAAACTTGTAATTTTTTTTTCTTGATGTTGATTTTTCAAGGTGTTTAAAAGAAGTCTTTCCTTGAATATTTAAATTTATTATATCTCTTCGGAGTCTAATCATTGTTCCTTTGTTTTCATATTCAAGAAGCTTATCTAAGTCCATATTTTTTTTAGTACAGTCTCCAGTCAAGTTTTCCAAATATATTTTCTTATGTCGTCTTTCCTCCGCTTTTTCCTTCCCTTTATATACGAATACCATCTTAGCATATTCTTCTATCCTTTTCAACGCGTCCCATGATGAATATTTCCTTCGTCCATGTTAATCTTATTTATCTCAATCATTTTAGCAATTTTGATTTGACATTCTTCAGAGTCAAGTAAGGAGACATTCAATTTCCAGAACGATTTATAAGGTACTGTTGGTTGAAAAAATGTTAGGAAGATAGGATGGTGGTCCGAAATGTAACAGGGTAGCGTCTTGAACTCCTTCAATAAGTTAGACAGTCCATATGAGGATAAAACATAATCGAGTCGGCTAAAGATGGTTTTATTAGCTTTAGTTTTCCTATGAAAAGTCATTAAAGGTGATGTACCATCTGATTTGAGTCCCAAGTCTACTAGATTTCTCTGGACCATGATTGTCTCAATGTTTTTAGCGTTAGCTTTATTGTTGGAGCCTTTGTAACCACAAGCATCCCTCTCTGGATTTCTCGTAATATTTAAATCCCCTACGAGGATCATCTCGTTTCCTGGAGAGGGCGGATATTCATTTATTATTCCAGAGAACCAATCCTTAGACTCGTGATTTACTCCATACACTGCGTATAGAGTAGTCTTCCTTTGCAAGAAAAAAAGTCTAATACAACATAATTGCCCTCCGAGTCTGTCGCCACTAGTGTTGGCTGTAATATTTTTTTTCACGAAGACAATCACTCCCCTCGAAGGATGAGACTTTAATTTTGTAGCTTTGGCGAAGAAGACATCATGGGAGTTTGGAACGAGTTTCTTAATAAAGGAAATGTCATCGAGTCTTGTATCGACAAGAACAACAACATCCGGAAAGGAGCGGATAATTCTATAGGAGACACACTTTTTATGTAATTTATGTATATATTAATACAATTGTTGAAGTTTACGTCTCTATACGTCACTAGAATACTTTTAACTACCTTGAGATATCCAAAATTCCTACTATTTATTTACTGAGCTGCATCAGCATTAGCGCCTCTAGCGGATAAATAAACGAAAGGAAGCCAAGAAATAATCAAAAATCAGAACAAAAAGCTCTTGATGCGCTACTTTACTTTAAAGCTTTAATATGTGCAACATCTTGAAAGCCAAGGAGGACATGATGAAAGTGAGTTTCTTTGTTGCACGAGGATGGTCATTTCTGGAGGCTTTTGGAAAGTCTCGTCCGCTCGAAGCTTAATATTGAAATCGCCCCCCATAATTGTTGGTTTGTGAGAAATTAGCTGGAATAGTCTTCTCTCGAAAAAATCAGGATCATCTGTGTTAGGCCATACACGCCAATCACCTCAAAGTGACCGTGTTCAATGGTACACTGGGCTTTTATGAGGTTACCATCGATGATCTGAAAATTACTTCTGGCTTTAGAAGGACTTTATGAGCAGCGTAACTCCTCTTTTAGGATTATCATTAGTTGTACAGAAGAAAGAGCATATTATGTAGCACTTTGGTACAGTAAAATGATCCTGGAGGCAACAGCGAGTGTCACATAAAACGATCACATCCGGGAGAGATAATAATTTTAAGAACCTAAACAGGTCGTACTTGCGACTGACACTCTGTAGAGAGTTAACGTTAAGTGAAAGTATTAATAACTCATGACAGTTTTTTTGTGTTTATGTACACTACTTCTTGGAGATTACTCAGATCTAGTACTAGGAGAAACTGATAGAAAGAGAAAGATGTGGCCGCGTGCGGACGTCTCCTCTTATAGCTAGTGTGAGAATTACTAAAAGCTCTTGTTTTATGTAATTTTCTTTAAAAAAAATCTAGTGCTGTGTGTTCTTAAGGATTCCGGGAATTCAATTGGATCTCCAGGACTTCTGAGGACGCTTTATTCATCGCCTTTTTGATCATTCCTTGATCTAAGAGGACAAAGTTAAGATCAATTGCATCATTCATAAGGTAAAAGAAAACATTTCTTTTCCTTTTATAAGCGTGCTGAATTGAATGATGTCAGGACGACCGCCTGATAAACCTCCTGAAGAGGGGCTTGCCCGTCCCCTTTACTCTAGAGCAGTCAAGAAAGGGAAGGGAATAACAACAACTGAAGCATTTAAAGCTCTCAATTGGGAAAGAAGGTTCTCTTGGGAGATTTTTGTTGTCCTTATTGAAAATAATGAAGATCCCTCGTTCCGTGTTGAACGATTGCGACATGTGGATGTGTATGATATGGCCCTTCTATTTGGGTTTAAGGAGCACGAACTTGCAGGGGCAAATCCCAAGTTTGGCCTCAACCAGGCTTGTTTTTACACTAAACATCCTGTTGATATTCGGGGAAGAATAGTAGAGCTGAAGGAAAAACACTCATTCAAAGTTCAAACTATTTCTGGCAAATCTATTGACGTCACTTTAAGATTAAAGGGACTTGATAGAATAGATACAAACATGAAGAAAAAGGTCACTGTTACCATGATGAACACCTTTAAAAGAATAGACGAAGAAAAAGCGGCCGAATGGCTGAAGCAATTCGGGGAGGTCACTGACCATTACCCAAAAAAGAATCCATCGAACGAAGCGGCTGAATTAAAATACAGAAGCTATAAAGACATATGGAGAGACGGGGACTATATTGTAGAAATGATTGTTGACCCTAATAATCTACCCCAAATCATCCCAATACAGGGAATACTCATAAAATTGAAGTTTAAGGGATCAAAGCTTCAGTGTCAAAATTGCTTTGGCGTTGGTCATACAAAGCATTCCTGTAATAATGCTAGAGTAAAATTAGAGGATTATAATAAGGCGCTAAAACAGCTCATAGCCCAAAATAAGTCTAGTAATGATGCCCAAAATGACGATCCGGCTCCTCCTCTATCGGAAGACCTTCAAACTGAAGTTACGGTTGGTTCTGGGCCTCCCCATTCAGGAGAAGAAGTTAACATTGACAACTCGAATAATATCCCTCTAATTGTAGAAATTACAGACGATGCTCAAAGTAATATTATAGAGCCTAATTTAAATGAATTGAATAATACCATAGAAAATAATATTGAAAATGACATGATTTCTTCGGAAACAAATACTGACCTACCTCTATCAACTGAAGAGGCAACTGAACTGATGATTGAGCCGCCCGGGCCGCCAGTAGAACAGGAACTAATCGTTGAGAAGGATGCACACGAAATATCGCAAATAAAACTCAGAAAATCACATATCAACCCAGACCTTATTCTACCTTCAAGATCAAGGTCAGGATCGTTGTCAAAACGAAATTCCTCGAACTCCGGATTCTCGCCTCAAAAGGGTCAGACCCCTAGTAAAGTAAAAAAGAAATAGTCTTTGACTATTTTTTTATATTTTACTGTTTTTAACATGTTAGCTTCTAAACAAAAGAGAATCGAAGATTTCTTTTCAATATCGTGCTCTTCGAGTCAAAAACTCAATATGGGGATAGGAAAGATAATTTCATTGAATTCTAGGGGAGGAAAAAATATATTAAGTCGCCATTCTCTCATGAAAAGTTTATTGAGGTATAACCCTGATATATTGTGCCTACAGGATATAAGATCAATAACATCTGCATCTTGTTCACTATCCTGCACCTTTTGTGCCCCAAAAGATTACCACTGCTTTTTCACGGGTGACGGTACTCACCGGGGAATTCTTTCTCTGGTATCAAAACGGATTCAGAATCCTCAAATGGTTAAGGAGTTTACACACGAAAATGAATGGCACAAGATCTTTATTCCCACAAAAGATGGAGGACTATATCTCTTAAACACATATGGCCCAAATAAAAAATGCACACGCTTCTTCCAGGCTATTATAAACTCTTGTAAATATGATATTTATCCCCATTTAATCATTGGAGACCTTAACGTTGACATGGACAGACCGGGATACCCAAATCAACAAATTTTGTCGAAATTAATGATGGAACTACGACTGGTCGACACCATCAAAAAACTGAACCCAGATGACAATGTATCGTGGAGATCTGGAAACAAATCTTCACGCATTGATTTAGCCCTGGCTCCTCCTCAAATTTTGACATTGTTAAAAGATGCACGATATCGACCCATAAAGCTATTTTTATCGATTTGCATTATTTTAAACCCAAAAAACGTTTTAGAATTCCCAAATGGTTACGCATGGACGAATCTTTTATTAAAAGACTGAAGTTGTGTTTAGCTCATCGTTTTAACCCCTCATTTAACGCAAGAAAACATAATTCTATTTTAACTAATACAATTCAGTCCTTGACTACACATTTTATTCGTAAAAACATCAAAACATCAAATTCATTCCAAGAAGAAATCGAAGAAGTATTGAATAATGGGCCTTTATTTCTACGTTCAATTACCTCTGACACCACGAACTTATATCGTCTCACAGAAATTAAGGAACTGGGTTTTGAGTGTAAAATCGAGCTGGAAACCAATGCTAACTATAGACTGAAGAAACTTTTTCAAAAAGATATCTTTTCAGCCTCATGTATTGCAAAAATTATAGACCATGGCCAAGAAATCACGGATCCCAAAGAAATACTTCAAAAATTTCATCATCGTTTTCGTAGAATCTTTGAAACGGATAGATTTCATTTTCCTCGCCCTAGACGTGGAAGCCTTTCAATATTCTCAAAAGAAAATATACATAATTTTATAAAGAAACGTTTTAACAATAGCAAAGCCAGTGGACCAGATGGCTTGGGAGGAGAAATATTTACCAAATGTATCGATGAAGTAATTCCTTATCTATTCGAACTTGGAAAAGAGATGGAGCTTCAAGGAAGACTCCCTAAGCCTGTTACGAAAGGAAGAATAGTTTTGGTTCCCAAAAAAGGAGCTCCCACCGATATAAACAACTGGAGGCCCATTACTGTGCTCAACGAAACCTACAGGATACTGTCTGGTGTCATTGCTCAAGAGATTGAACCGATTTTAAATATTAAATTAGGGATGAAACAAAAAGGATTTCTTAAAGGAAGGAGAATATCGGATATATCAAAAAATATTCAAACGGCAATAGAATCCTCACAATCGAGGGGCTCATTCGGAGCAATAATTGCAATCGACTTTTGCAAAGCGTTTGATTCTATTCTCCATGAGCACATTATGAAATCTGTAAAAAAGCTCCTCCCCAAAAATATTTTAATCCAATCAGAGCACTTCTTCTTAATGGAACTTCAACAGTAACTATGGGGGATCTTAACAGTGAAGCCATAGCCTTGAGAAGAAGCTGTCGACAAGGTTGTCCTACAGCGCCTCTTTTATTTGCGGCTGGCCTTAAGGATCTCAGTGATTCCGTAGTCAAAAAATTTAAAGGTTGTGGGATTGAATTTGGATCCTGTAAGCATATTATAGATATGTATGCAGATGATATTACTCTGTATATTGAGGCAAGATCAGAAATTCAATTAATTAGGCGTCTTGAAGTCATTTTGAATCATTGCAAGAAATATGAATCGAGATCAGGATTGAAAATTAACAAAAATAAAACTATAATCCTCCCCATCGGAAATTGGAATCCCTCTCAAGGACTTCAGATCGCTTCGTTTCAAATCAAGGATAGTGTGGAAATCCTGGGAATAACATGGGACAGACTTGGAGCATCTCTTAGCAATTGGTCTTCCTTGCAGAATTTGATAAACGTCTATCTATTGAGATGGAGAAACTTAAATCTACAGCAGAGGATTGATTTGTATAATTTTAAATTGGTTCCTGCGACTCTATATAAAGCTACAGCCATTCCGTGGTTAGCAGAAAAGGTAATGGAGGAAGAAATTACATGGCTTTCTAAACTCTTCCATAAGAGCTATATACACTCTCTCAAGAGGCCCAAAAGTTTTGTGGGTGGTGGCCTGTCGAATCTTTCTACAATAATTCCTAAGATTTATAAAAAAATATGTATAGACCTCTCAAGAAATCCGGAACAAGAATGGCGAGCTTATATTACTATGCACTCTGCCTACACTTGGCTCATGATTGGTACTGATTTTTCACCTTCCCTAGCTGCTTCCCAAGAATTCTCTGGAAAGGACAACCGTCTTTTTATGCTTCTTCAACAATTGACATCATACGTGAAAATCATCAAAAGAAATTCTTCTTCACAAATCTTAAAGAACCTAAAACTTTAGAACTTGAAGCTTTCGACTCGGACATCATATCTTTTCATGATTTTAACAAAAAAATATTTTTAACTGTGGACAATTCTCTTTTAAGCTTAAAATAGCAGCTGTTCACCATATAGTTCCCATGCCCTGGCATTGAGGATGTCCTACGAAGAGTACCCCGAAAAAGAAGCAAATACAATTGTGGGAAAGTTTTTAAAAGATCTACGACTTCCTAAAACTTGGATAAAAAGGATAATGTCCTCGGTAAAAAAAGTCAATTATGGCAAACGCTTCACTGCACAATTCCAAATATCATCAGGACTACTATTCTTCAATACTCCATGTAAGGATTGTGGCAAGCTATACAACACTGTATATCATGCCTTTTCTAACTGCCCAGCTCTTGTCATGATAAGACAATTCCTTAAATTAAATCTGAGGGGATTAAGTGAAAAATATGTAACTCCAATACTTCTGTTCGGAACCACTTCTAATCCTAACAATGGCAACTCTAAATCAAAAGCCATCGAGTTTGCTCTCTCTAGCATCCGGAGTATGGTTGCAGAAAAACTGTCGACAGCTCAACCGCTGGATCAAAAGTGCCTTAAGGGCTATTCTAATGTCATCTTCGGCCCGATACTCGGCTCTCACCATCAGGATCCCGGATCTCTCAGGGACGACTTGGAGCTACGCTGGAGACACTCTACGCTTCTACTCAAACGGCTCAAAGGTGAGCCTACGGTTTCTGAGACGCCTATTAAGACTTTTTAAAGGTTTCCAAAGAGTCAAATAAGAAAACTTCTTTGATTTTTTTTTTATTTTAATGAACTTTTTATACGTTATATATAATTA
>CP045902.1:7979167-8000998 GCA_013387185.1 Caligus rogercresseyi
TAGAATGGATCATAATCAATTTGTTGTAAAAAAATCCTCTTGGTAAATGTCTCAATAAGACTTAAATCATTAATCCAATTTAAGTATAGTATCTAAGGAAAATTTCAAAGCAAAAAAATACTTTATGTCGACAAGCCGCAGTTATTATATCTTTAGGCTTGGTTTGTTCCATAGTACCCAACAGTGAACAGTTGTATCATTTTTTGAATGCACTTAACGCATATAAACCATGTCAGATCTATGGGTCAGATCATCTACGTGGTTGGCCAGGAAATGAGAAAACTGACCGATGAGCAGGCTCTTGATCAAATCTAATAAAGGCCATTCCTATTCCAGATTATTTTATGTCAGACCTGGCAAGTAGGGGTCTCTATTGAGAATTGTCCTTCCGATGGACACAGGATAGCTCCTGTATGCAAAATAAACTATGACTTCCAAAGCCAGACCATAATGCGTCAAAACGATTAATTAATCGTAGTCGCGAATCTTATTTATTTATATACAAATAGAGATAAAAATTGGTCATAACTTTTTTAGATATCACCAATCGATGTCGATTAATCTCTCATTTCTGAGTGTGTTGTTCTCGCAGAGTGATGAGATGTCTTATCACTTGATTACGGAGTGTGATTTTTTTCTTAAAAGAATGATGGTTCAAAAATGCTTTAACCAACATCTTCTAGAGCCAAAGTAGATTCCAGCAATTCTCAGAATTGTAACCATTGGGGTTCTCCAGGTAGAATGAGTAAACATCATGGTGTATTAAAAGGGTTGGTGTTCTCTGTGATGAGCCAAGAGTTTAGTTCGATTTCATCTGTTGATCAAAGTCGACCTAAATTCGACTCTGTGGATCACACCCTCAAACGAACAAACATAAGTATTTTAATGTCTTTTGTACACTCTAATAGAAAAAATAAACCATACGATAATACAAATAAGTTTTTTTTTGCCTATATGGTTCGATAGAATTGCATCCGATAGATATAAATAAGCATTATAGCATTAAACTTAGTCACTCGATCCTAGAATCTTATCAATGAGGTAGACCAAAAATGACCATCCCCTCTCGGAGAATTCGAAACTGCGCCCTCAACATTGAGAGTTGAACACGCCCTTAACACGCACGTCTATCGATCTCCCTTAATCCTTTTTTAATTATAAAAGTCTTTAATTATTTCTAGCGATCCTAGGAATTCGATCTCTCATTTTTATATCTTTTAATCACACAAAATATACATATTTAATAAAAACTTAAACAAAGACAACAAAAGTGTTTCATTGTTTTTTTTTAAGGAATGTCTAAGATTATACCAAAGGCTTTGTTCGACGGATGGAATTTTTAAGGAAAGCGACCTCATTTCTCTCATTGTATTTTTTTTTTTTCGTCCTCCTTGAAACTAAAATAGCACTCCGCATTTATTCATTAGCTTCCTCCTTTAGGGCTATGAACTCATCAAAGCCTTTGTGAGTGTCTAGCCATATCGATACTTACAATAGTGACGTCCAAAGAATGCATTAAAATGATTCAAATATTCAATATAAAAATGCTATAAAAAATAAAGAACAAAATCCTATAACTTGGCCAATATTGTCATATAGAGCAAAATAAATAAATAATTATCTTCTGTGAACGTCAATTCTTTTATCGTCACACAAAGCGATGACAGCATGACTGAATATCGTCTCATAATATTTTCCCAAAGAAAGCATAAAAATTGATTGAAATAAACAAACAAATTGTTAGAAATGAACTTTTTTTTTAAATGTAGAGAAGGAAAAAGGTTTTGGACCTTGTATTTCAAAAATCTAATAGCTCAGTCATAGGGGATAATAAATGGCTGCGTAAGCTCAGTATTATGGCATGTCGAAATTCAACGCTTGCATCACTGTACCTCCTCTCAAATATTATTTATAAAGAAAAAAGTTAAAATAAACTAATAAGTTTATGCATTCTTTATAAGTGCTTTATATCCTATAAATTCCTAGGAATTTATATGTTTTTTTGTATTTTTTTTTCTAGAAAAAATTAAACTAAAAATATCAGGCACAAACGGTTGAACTTGACATACACTAAAAATACTACTTAGTGGACGAATATGCATAAAAAAGCATAAAAAAACAAATAAATCATTACAAAAGCCAGCATTCCTAATACTATTACAAAAAAGATAGAAAAGGCATTAATACGATACTAAAAGTCCATACACTCATAATGTCACTAAAAACGGGTCTAAATGTACAATTTGTATTAAAAAGATCGAAACGTTAAGTGCTACTTAAAGACAAATAATACATTAAGTATTACTTAGAAAGGTTGAATTGGATAACATGTTACAAGACAGAGTGAAAATAATCTAAAATACACCAAAAAAGATAAAAAGTGCAAAATAATTAAATTGCATTATTTGATGGAAAATACATCAATTTAAAATAAAGATTGTTAAGAGTTATTAAAAGGTGAAATGCATAAAGCTATAGAAAGAAGATAAGAAATGATAAAATCAGTTTAAAATTATTAAAATATAAATACTAGAAGCATATATACACTCAGAGAGTGTGTACCTCGCCGATCCCCACAACATTCCCATTCAAACATTCTCCCTTTCACACGCCCGATTTCTATCTCTAATCATTGTTTCCTCTCTGTTAGCTCATTATGCATATTAAAAAAGCACTCGAGATGGGAAGACGGAAGAGTTTAAGCTACGTCACTGGGTTAACATAGTCCTAGCTGATATATGAACAATAATACGTCAATGAATATTTTTTTAGCGTTTGTTCTTTTCCTATCCCTGAATAGAGACCCCGATTTCATTATTTATTATTATTAGTATTTTGCTCATTTTTGCATATTAATCACTAATTATTTAATCACTTGTTACTTTTGCATTTACAACAACTCCACAAAGTTTCATTCAAATCCGTTCAGTACTTTTTGAGTGATCCTGCTGACAACAAAACCAACAAACCAACAAACGCCTGTGAAAACCATACCTCCTTCGGCGGGGTGGAAACTAGAGGCATGTATACACTCATAGAGTGCAAACCTCCGCCGATCCCCACCACAAATGAATCACTTAACGGAATTAAATCCAATCATATATGTCTACATAAGTAGGTGTGTTTGGTGAATAATGAGTGAGGAGAGAGCCATCCTAAAAACATCCATTGACGTCATACTAGTTATTCGTCAATTTTGAAATACGTCACTGAGGTTTAAACTCCTTTTTTTTCTCCATCATGCTCTTAATATTAGCGTTATATTTTATTTAATATTAATATTAGAGGAAGTACTGGGAAGGAGAAAGAAGTTTAAGAATCTCAAGTTGAGTAGTCCTTGAGCTGACAATTATGAACAATATTAAGTCAATGAATATTTTTTAAGCGTTTGTTCTCTCCTACTCCCTGAATAGAGACTCCATTCATTATTAATATTTTTAGTATTTAGCTCATTTTGCATCTTAATTCTTCCACTCAGAGATGCCAAAATTAATCACTCGTTTCTTTTGGCATTTCCAACAACTCCACAAAGTCTCATCCGAATCCGTTCCGTACTTTTTGACTTTATCCTGCTGACAACAAAACACAGACAGACTAACAACCAACAAACAACAAACCAACGCCAGTGAAAACAATACCTCCTTCGGCGGAGGTAAAGGAGCAATAGTATCCAAACTGCAAATATTTATTTGCATCCTCTGGGATTAACAGATTATAAATATTAAAAAAACAAAGACGTCCTGAGGCTAAATAACTTCTTACCTACAATACATCAACTCCCACTTTAAAACCGACAAACAAACAAACAACGATATATTTCCTTATTCTTTCCTCCCTCATACTTCCTTAGGAATGAAAAGTATGTGAAAAGTGGCAACCAGATGTCTGGACACAAAAATAGAGCATTCATGAATTATTGTCTTGATGACTGCTCTATGAGCAATGCGTAAATTGGCTTATTTAGGGTTAGTAGGAAGTTATTGCATTCCCCTGAGTTATTGCATGTAAGACGTCTTGGTAGCCATTTATAATGGTGGCAAAATCTAAAATGGACGGAATAAGTACACTTCAATTTATAACCTACATTCATTTGCAACTAATTACTTAAGTACATTTATTTATATGTTGCATACGTACATACCAGGGATATCGCGTATTCACTTGGAAATCAGGCATCTAAGTCACAATCATGGTTAATTGAGGTCCAAATCATCCGCCAATGAGCTTTCATCAACCGCGAATTTTCGTATATTGGAGTTTCGAACCATTGTCAATCTGGATATCGGTTTTACATTAAAATTATGACAGTTTTGGGTGTCAAATTACTTCGTTGGATGTCATAGTGAGGTTTCAAAAGGAGGTGTCATATGTCATGAGGTTCTGTATGCCACAATTACGGCATATTAGGGAAATATATAAGGAAGTACGATAGCTCAGTTCGTTAAGGCATGTTAACTTTCAATGTTGGGGGCGCAGGTTCGAATCACGAGAGGGTCATATTGATAAGATCAAAGTGTACATAGACTAATTAAAAGCTATAAGGCTTATTGTTCCACACGCATGCAAATTATCGAACGAAATAATCAAAAATTAAGATATATTATATATACATGTGCGGAAGCAAAAAACGGAACATTCTGATTGCTAATGAAATGGTTGACTTCAACTAGAACAACAAGGGTAGAACATGTAGCTTTATTTATTCTTAAGTAAGACAGTATTAAGTAATTAATTTTCAAATGATGACCATTGGCAGCCCCATGGCCTCGAGACGAGGTCGGAAGGCCCGGCACACTTTACGGATGTGTTCCTCTGACATGGCGGCCCACTCCTTCTCCACGGAGGCCTTCAGGGCGTTAACACTCGGGTGATGATTTGCACAGGCTTTGTTTTCCACAATGCACCAGATTCCTAGTCCAAAGGCGCCGCATCGGGTGAGGATGATGGCCAGAAGTTGGCAGACCAAAAAATTCGAAGTTCTCCTGACACCACTGTTGCACAGTTTTAGCTTTGTGCCCCGGGGCTCCATCCTGTTGCCAATAGTAATTGCATTCAGGGTATGTTCCATCCATCCAGGGCTTTACAATGTCCCTCATAACCTCCAGGTGCTCCTTAGCCCCCACCCGGAGGCCCTTAAAGAACCAATATGGAAGCATCTTCTTCAATTTCAGCAAGAGACCTACCAGGAACTCATCTGTCAGGGTTTTGTTGTGGCCACCGCTACCAAACTTCCTCTCAAAGCTGTCCCCGGCCTCAAGCTTTTTCTTGGTGTCGTACACCATGGTTTTGCTGACTCCCACAATCTAACAATCTCCGCCGCACTTACAAGCGCACGGAGTAGATCTGACTCTCGTTGCCTTTTTGCATCCATTTTAAAAACTAAGCAAGCTACATAACTCAGCTGCATCTGTTAAAAAGATAAGATTCGGAACTTTCTGCACAAATTAAAACAATCTCGATATCTTCTTAATTAGTGAGATATAAGCATTTAAAGTTGATTCCGTTTTTTGCTTCCGCTGTATATATATTTATACCCGGTGCGGGACAGAATTGCAATACTTACCTATATATTGTTTACGCCCCACTGTGTCATTAAAAGGATTCAATCAGAAAACTATAAAAAATAAAAACGTTAATACAACTCTTATTTTTTTTAATATTCTATATATCCGCCCTTAACGGCAACAACTGCCTCCAAACAGGACCTGAAGGCCTGACAAACAGACCGTATGTAATGAGCGTCCATTCCATCCCAGTGTTCATCAACGGAGTTCTTCATTGCTTCAATATTGGGGTGACGGATTCTGCAGGCCCTGCCTGCACATGCGGTTTAAAAAGAAAAGTCCAAAGGTTTACATCAGGGCTGCATGGAGGCCACTTTTCGCTATCCTAAAATGGGATGTTCTCTGATAAAAAATTATGGGTGGATTTTGCTGTATGAGCTGGTGCTCCATCCTGTTGGAGCACCACTTCTTGGTTTGGAAATGTTGCCTCAACCCATGGCAAGAGTTTGGTGCGCATCTTTTCAATGTACGTGGCAGCATTCAAGCGAAACTCTCGGGGAAACCAATCAATGGCATTGTATCCCCTGATGATGCCACAAAGCCCAGAGACATGGCTGAGGCTGGATGCTTGGTAGTTGTAATTGTTTTAAAGTCTATATAATCCACAGCCCAGGTCTTTTCATCACTGAAGATGATGATCCTTCCAGCTGGTGCAGATTTCAGGTCATTGATCAGACCCTTGAAGCGTGGAGATGAGTCACTTTGATTTTAGGTGTCATTAATGGTCTCTCCAACATCACTAGGGACTTGCCACCACACTCCTTGACAGCCTTCCTGACCGTACTCTCATCAACACCGAGGTCCTTGGCATGAGCTCTCATGCTGGTGGTTGGAGCCCTTTGGATCACATCACAAATCAATTGTGGTTCCAATTGTACTTGCTACCACTCCAGATTTCCCTTCGATCCCTGGTTCATGTCCAGCTTCTTCTTGAGGCGGTAATGGTCGATCTTGCCACGTTCAGTTGCTTCGCGATCTCAGTTGGAGTCTTACCCGCGCCAAGGAGCGTCAACACTTGCACTCTACGGTCTCGTTCCATCTCTCTGCTTATTCTCAGAGGAATGTTATAAAAACATAAAAGCATAAACATAAGCACTGCTACTGAAGTTATTTAGCAAACATTTGTTCGAAACCTCTTGTAATCTCAAATTAGATTTTTGTAAGTGTTGCAATTTCTGTCCCGCACCGGGTATATGCCGCAGCAGAGATGAAGATCCAGTTGAGTCGTTGACTATCCAGATAGAGATCACGATTGTAATCTCTCCTAGGAGTGATCACGACCGTGATCTCTGTCAGAAAGAATCTAGAAGACATCAGGATTTTTAAGTCTTCTAGGAGGGATGTCAACTTAAATATTGAAATATTATTTTACGATGTTGTACAACTTTTTTCCTATCAACATTATATTTATTGCTGGAAATGATTTTATTTTTATGTTCTAGCAGGCAAATGCGTTGTTATGTTTACTATTATTGCACTCATATATACATATCGATGAATAAAATATCCTGATGCACATAATACTCAATAAAAGAAGTCAGAAAATAACATATTCAGTAACATATGGAGTCCTCTTATGTAGCTTTCATGAAGTAATATATATTCTTATATGTCCTGAGAATGACAATGTGAATTAGTGATTGTTTTCATTCTGTGAGTAATCATATTCTACATACTAAGTCAAAAGAAAAGAAGAAATAACTATTAAGATCCAGTGACGTCATTTTAAGTACACTACTTTTTTTAAACATAACTTCTCACTGGACATTTATTTCAGGTTTTATAGTCTCATGGTTATATTTTAAAAAATCTCTTATTTTTTGTGACGGAAGAAAAAAAGATGGAGTGAGAACTAATAATTTTTAAATATTAAAAGGAGTGAAATGATATAAGTGGTTCTTGAAAAGGAGTAAGGTGACGTCACTGGATAATTATAAAAATAGGGACTAATGCAGTTGGTCCCTATTTTTGCAAAAGACCCATTGAGACCTTCAAGAAATTCCTTAACCTTTACACGCCACGTTCCCATTTTGGGAACACACTTTTCAAGTGTTTTGCATCGCGTCATATTAAATAAAAACAAAATTGAATGAGTTTATATTATAAAATATAGCTTGGAAAACAAAATATTTTATTTGTAAATAAACGAAAAACTGATTTCAATACTAGTTCGAAGGCTTTGAAAAAACCGATTTTAACAAGTTTTGGACTTATCTTCAGATAATAATAAAAATAGGGTAAAAACTGGTACTATTACTAGTTCATAACTATTTTGAGAAGCAATATACTAAGATTTACGTTGAACATTTTTTTAAAATAATATTAATATTTTAGTAGACTAAAATCGACTTTTAAACTGATGTTCCCAAAAGGGGAACGTTGGCGCCTATTGGTACTCATTTCATGTTCTACGTGTTTGCGTACAATTCTTTGTTTCCTTTCAGTTTACGTACGTTAGTACATTTAACTAAATATAAATGTGTGTTATAATTATATTTATAATGGATGAATGAGTTGAATAGTAAGATATTATTATTTATTTCGATTAATTTTATGATTCAAATGATTTAAAGAATCTATTAAAATGACTTCCTCAGTTGTGCTATAGAGGAGATCGAAAACATCAAAAGTAAGGAAATCGAGATTGTAGTTTTAGGTATTTCCACGAATAGTAAGCGGGATGTACCAAGTGACGAAGAAAATGACGACGAATGTCAGCATCAAGACTCCATTCTTGTTGAATTAACTGAAGACATTGACATGAATTATAATTTAATCAAATAAATTTCGTTTGAGGTACATTCAAATAAGGTTAAAAGATGATTATATTTCAATTTGAAGAAAATCGGATAACAATTCACGGAGCCGCGTTTAAAGGGTTAAGGATGTTTTCCTTTCGTAGCTCCTGATGAAATAACATTTACCTCGTCCTTTTAGTGGTTGATGCCATTTTCATGTTCATAGAAATGAGCTACGTGGTTTGCGAAGATAGGAGTAGTTTTCTACTGATTATCAACTGTAATCAGTGAAAATAGAAGTCTTCTGTGATTTGAAAATAAAACAACAAATGAATATTACTAATTCATATATTTTTACTATAATATGATCAAGTTTTGAATATTTAAAAACGCCATTGGCTCTTTTTCTTTAACATATATGTAATGACGTCATCGCACTCCCCACTTAAATAAATTTAAATAGAGACAACTCTCCTAGAAGAAATAACAATCCTGATCCCTTCTAGAAAGTAGTTAATACTTCTGATAGAAACCACGGTCGTGATCAGCCCTAGGACAGATTACAATCGTGATCTCTACCAGGAGAGTCAACTACTCTACTGGATCTCCATCTCTGCTGATATATATATATATATATAATATATATATATATATTATATATATATATATATATATATATATATATATTATATATATATATATATATATATATATATATATATATATATATATATATATATATATATATATATATATATATATATATATATATATATATATATATATGTGTGTGTGTGTGTGTGTGTGAGTGAGTGTAAGTAGACTTCAATATAAATGCATATGTAACAGTAAGAAAATGTAATCAGGGATTAGGTATAATATGGTCTTCTTGCAATTTAAATAACCAAACAATTGAAGCTTTTTATGCAACCTTAATAAGACATAATTGACAAAGTAACTATCCAATTTGTGTGTAGAGAAGATACCTCAAACTACCATAATTATTAACTATAGAGCCCAATGGCCCTGTGATAATAATTGGTTTGAAACCTTTCACTTCAAACGGTGAAAAAAATTTACGCAATTGGAACCAATATCTGAGTTCTTTATCTGAGACCGATGAATACGTTTGTAGATTATGCTATGAAAGGAGTATAAAAATGTTTGAACGTGTTGCATTTATTACTTTTTTTTAAAATTAAAGTTTCCACGGCTCACCATTTGCACAACAGCGGCTCGGACCTTTACAAGAGTGGTTCGCATTACAACTGCACAGTTTATTCATAATCAAATGAAAAGTGCGAAAGACGATCAGCTCAAGATGTAAAAAATAATGACTGAACATTCTCTATTTGCGGGAGCATTCTTTTCAGAATTAGAAAAAGCGTATAGGCTTGCCGAAATGGGAGAGTCTGAAATGTCACAAAAAGTTCAAAAGAAAAATCAGACCAATTAAAGACTAAAAACTTTACTTATCAAAGATAAATACTCTGCAAAGACTATAAAGGTAAAAAAATAACCAATCTTAATGAAATACTGGACTATTTCCATACCCGCTTCCAGGAATGAGTACAATCAGAACGACTGAACTTCCCAGGAAAAAGCCTCTTCTAGATGTAGAATCTTTACTCTAGAACGCATTTCAACCTACATTAAGAAAAAGTTTAAAGATAAAAAAGCCTCTGGAATCGATGGAATTGATGGGAGACTATTTAAACACCTTCCGGAAGAAACTGCTCCTTTCCTTCTTCAGATAGGAGAGTCCATGGAATTGAAAGGCAGGCTTCCCAAATCCCTCATAAGAGGGATAATTGTCCTGATAAAAAAAGGAAATGGCACGGACTTCAATCATTGAATACCGATTACTGTGCTTAACAACTCTTACAGGATTCTTTCTGGTATTTTGGCACAAGAGATGGAACCGGAGCTGAATAAAAGGATTAATGTCTCTCAAAAGGTTTTTTTCAAATTCCGAAAAATTTCGGATGTTTCGTGAAACGTACCGGCAGTTATCGAATCTGTCGACCGGCGGAATAAATTCGGAGCAATCATAGTTATCGACTTCAAAAAGTCTTTGACTCGATTTCCCATCTCCACATTCTTCGAGGTGCAAAAACGTTTTTTACCCAAACGATTCTTCAATCCAGTCCGAGCACTCCTACTTAATGGGTCATCTGTGATATCTATTGGAGGTCTACAGGGGAAATCAATTGAACTGGAGAAAAGCTGCAGGCCGGGATGTCCATCTGCCCCTCTTCTATTTGTTTTTAGCAATGGAAGAGTTAGTTCTTCTTCTAAAAAATAAATATACTGGTTTGGAGTTAAGTTGACAGACTACACACATCCCATCGATCTGTATGCTGACGAATAACTCTCTCAGTTGAAGCCAATACGGAGACTCAACTAATCAAAAGAGTTGAAATACTCTTGAGCTTTTTTGAGAAATTCCAAAAGAAGTCAGGGTTGGAGTTAAATCGATCAAAGACTTTTGTTCTTCCTATTGGCGCATGGGACGCAAAGGAAGGACAAAATATATGGGTTGCCCGGTAAGAAGAAAAGTCTCTAATTTAGGAGTTGACAGGGGACCGGAAGGGATCCATGCTGATAACTGGAGAGTAATGTTTTCTTCAATTCCAAATCGAATTGCTGCATGAAGAATTTTAATTTACAAAAGAGGATTGATTTTTACAATATTCAGGTTGTCCCTGGTGTGTTGTATAAAGCAACAACTTCTCCCTTGATAGCATGAAAAGGTCATTGAAGAGGAACAATTATGGCTCTCAACTCTTTTTTTCATAAGAGATATCTCCCTGCATTAAAGAGACCAAAGTCTATGATAGGTGGAGGATTAACTCTTTTATCCATTATTATTCCAAAAATTTATTTGAATTTTTTTTCGATTTAACCAAAAATCCCGAAACAGAATGGAGAAGATCTTTCACCTAAAGTAATCTTTATTTAAGGCTTTTATTTGGAACCATGTTAACGAATAAGACAACAGATGTTTTATAAAAATATGGGCAGCAGCCCAACGTATAATATGGAAGTTTAGTCCAGTTTATAGTGGGGAAAGTATAGTGGATATAATTCATCAAAACGCAAGCAAGCCATTCTTCTTCAGAAATCTGGGCATCCCACCTTTACTCGAGGAGTTAACATTGGATCATGGCTCTTTTGATTTGAATTTCACAACAAAGTTCGAATTTAGTAAAGATGGAAATTCAAATACCCTCTTCAAAGAGCTGCTAAAATGCATAGGATGTCATGTCCCTGGCATCTCAATTTGATGCCTCCTAATCTCAAAGAAGATTTCAACAACATATTAAACTTCTACATGGAATTGCTGAAACTTACCGATGATTAGAGGAAAATAATTCGGTGTTCCACGTCAGGGATTCACGATGGGAAAAAATTTACGGCCCAGTTACAGATTTCCTCCAATTGTATCATTTTTAAAAATCATTGCAAGGACTGTGGCAAATTATATGTCACACGTTACATGCTTTTGCGGATTGTCCTGCGATATACATTTTGAAGACCTATTTAGCTCTTAATGTAAGGGATTGAACAACTCTCCCAATAAAATTTGAAAGGTGTTTTTATTGTTTGGTTTTCCAAAAATGCAAAAAAAAAACGATCAGATGCTTCAAAAGCGATTACTTATACGATCATAAATGCTAAGGCTCTTATTGCAAAGAGGTTGACCACCAACGAATACATCCGATCCGAGGAACTCAGAGCCATAATGCTCTCAGCGGCGGCGAGATATGGAGCACTTTCGCTACGGATAGCATCAGTTGTGGAAGACTCTTGGAATGTCGCCGCGAAAGAAATAAAATATTTCCCATCAAAGTCGAAGAGTCTTTTTGAATAATAAAAAACTATGGAAATTTTATTGATATTTTTAAAATGTTTCTTTTATTGTTGTGCATTCTATGTTAAGTTATTACTTTTATGGGTGTGCATTCTATGTTAAGTTCTTATTTGATTTTATGTTGTTAATCTTTTTTTGAAGTTTTAATTTTAGATTAAAATGTCTATTTATGTATTTTAATACACAATCACTTCATTGAAATAAAGATTTGTTTAATAAAAAAAGTATTTTTTAAATTGCAATGAATTATTATTCATTTCCTAAGAATAGGAATTTATATATCAGTTTTAACATTAAATAAGATTCAATAAAAAATTATGAAGTGTCCTTTTTGGAGCTTTTATTGAGTATAACTAATATAAGCCTTTCCTATGAGAAGGTATAATGATGTCCGTAGTCTCCAAATGCCGTCATTTAACACAGTTAAAATATGGTGTAAGGTGATATACCTTACACCATATTCAAGTATAGTGTTAAATTCAGTGGGATTAATTATCATTCTTTTGCACTTTGCACACGCTATGAAGGCTGGAAAACCATGACTATGGTAGATTATGATATATGATATTGGGTATGCACAACTTTCATTGTACTTTGAGATGAAACTTACATATTAGGATTATGAGATATATATAGTAGTGAGGGATGGGCAAAGATGTAGGTAATCATAAATAAATGTCAGAGGGTATCATTGGAAACAATGTTAAAGGTTTAACGGTGAATATTTATTAAGGCGTGGGAGAGTGGAATATATTTAAAAATACACATTTGGTTTATTTGTACAATTTTATATATTATGGATTAAAGCAATAGGAAAACAATATTTGTAGTTATTATGGCGAGTAAAACCAGTAAATAACATCGGGAATATAATCACAAAAAGTATGAACAAATAGAAAAATTCAAAATTTATTATTAGAATAATATTATATATATGGTGTTTATAATAAGGAGTCGAAGAACTATGGATTCTTAAAAGTTTTCTGTGGTTACTATATATATATATATATATATATATATATATATATTATATATATATATATATATATATATATATATATATATACATATATATATATATATATATATATATATATATATATATTATATATATATATATATATATATATATATATATATTATATATATATATATATAAGATATATATATAATATATATAAATATATATATATGGTATTTATAATGAGAAGTCGAAGACTGTGGATCCTTGAAATTTTTATCTGTGTATATAATTTTTATACAAAATAATATTATAAGATATGTATTAGAGTGGACAACATCAAATATAAGATGTCATGACGGTTCTTCAAACTCATTCGCGCCGATTAACCATTTCTGTTTTTATAAAAATACAAGAACAAGAAACTAATATGTACTTTCCCATCCTTGAGAAGACCGCCGTGCTCATAGGCTATGATTAAGTGCTTGAAATGATATTTTCCGCTTTGATTCTGGGCATATTGCCTGTCGGCTTCGGATAAGGAGATTCGCACATATTTTGGATTTTGTCTTACACGTGTAGGACGTCGGGTTTTTATGTGATAGTTGTAAGAAAGATATAATTATGATTCGGAGGTGTGTCTGCAAAATGAAATGCTCCTTGTTTGCATTTTGACCAATTGGTAAAATAGCTTGATGTTGGTAATCTTTATGTTAGCCGTTTTATTTTTAGTTGGTATATTTGTTGCAAAAAATAATGGTCTATGTCAAATGTATATTTATCATCAATTATCTCCAATTGTTTTTGCCTTGTTTTTTTCTAATAAACTTGTTGTTGACTTTACGAATACTGTTGAGATTAAGAATCTCAACTTTAAAATCAACCAAACTCCCCCAATAATCTTTATTTTGAATCATTTTTACGGCAATAACACTGTTTTTGAAGGACCCTTTGTTGAACGGACTTTTATTTTGCTGGCACGTATGAGTATACCAGTATTTTTTTTTAATCAGAGGCTCTAATTTTATCAAAAGTAGCTTCGAATGTCCTTTAAAATAATATCAAAAAATATAAGATTGAAATTAACTATTCATTCGGCCCAGCATAAGCGATTTTTAGGACTACATTATAAGCTCATAGGAACCCAAAGCTATTCTTTCGTTAAAATCGTAAGAGTTCTTTATTTAAAAGCTGTTTTTATCTTGAAGTCCACAATTCTTACTATGATGTAGTTTTTGAACCAGTAAAGAGTTTTTAAACCTTAACTTCCGTCACAGAGCTTTTGTGATCCGATCACCAGACATGTTCGACCTTTTGATCCCCCCACAGGAAGTATTTTCTTATATATTTGATTTATGGTTCGTGTAACGGTCAAAAAGCACATACTCGTAGCTAGTAGGTGTTGATCTTGGAAGAATAAATCTATTTAGATATAGATTTTATCTTTCAAGTCCAATTTTGAAAGAATATATAATTTTATTGTTTCGTAACCCTATCACTTATTATGCTCGACATGTCAGGCCACTAGAGAGACCCACAAATAGAGAGGCTGCTATTATACAGTTCAATGAAGGAAAATATTGTTAAAATCATATGTGTATTTCAAACTTGTTCAAATTAATTTTTGATCAGATTTTTTTCAGAGTTTTCATTAAGTATATTCTCTCTCTTATTACACATATATAGTATATATATATATATATATCTATATACCTATATATATATATATATAGCTATATATATATATATATATATATATATATATATATATATATATATATATATATATAATAATATATATATATGTTTATAATTTATATATAATATATAAGTAAAATAAACACAAAAGCTTATAATAAATATACACACCAGAGGTAAACACTATACAAATATCATAAGAGTAAATATTTAAACATTTCAATAATTTTTCAAATGTTTTAAAAATATTCTTTTGATTTTGCAGGATGAATGTATTGACGTTCCCCCCATGGACTTATTAATCCTCAGGGACAGAGGGGATCTTGAGAATGAGAGCGGCGTATCCGGCGGTAGCAGAGAGCATCACAGATCAAAGAGTTGACGCTTTTACAATTTCATTTTTGGTCAAACATCTAGCATTTTATCGGGATCTAAAATGAAACTTTGATCTTTCATGAAGCTTTGTCGTGAAATGTTTCAGATCCTTGATCGATTTCATTTCTGATGCCTTCCTAAGAATCGTAAGGCTTACATTTTAAATGCATGAAAAGTCAAAATAGCTTTTTTATGTCTTTTTCGTCGATAAATAAACTTATATTTGTTTCCTAATTATTATAAGTAGTCGGTTATTAAGGTTTCTGCTTTTTTCAACTATTTTAACCGAAGACCTTACTCCAGGGCTATTCAATTGGCGGCCCGCGGGCCAGATGCGGCCTGGACACGGCTAACATTTTTGGGTCAACATACACTTGCGAATCGAGCTTTTCTCACGTGAATGCAATTAAGAACAGTTATCGGTGTTTCCTAACAGACAACAAAATTCACCAGTGCCTTAGGATTGCATTGACATCTTATGAGCCAAACATCAGAGATCTTGTGCAAAACAAGAAATGCCACTTCTCTCACTAAAGTCACCGGCAGCAGTGGGCTAAATAGCCCTGTTCTGTTTAGCAGCCAGCCTCATGAACAATGAGAAATGTTGAGTTAAATGTTCTATTTTTTGTTTGTTTTAAATAAAGGAGATGGAGCAGAGAGTTTTTGTGTGCATTTTTATAGGCCTATTCAATTTTGAAAGCTAAAAAGGTCATATAAAATAGACCTAATAAAAAATAATAATAATAATAGGCATAGTAACCATCGGCTTAATAGTACTAATAGTAATACTACTAATGTTAAATAAAAACATAATAATAGACTTATTTGAAAAAAATGGCCGCGGAAATTTTGCGGCCCAGCTCAAGTTCTTGGATTCCAAATGTGGCCTACTTGGAAAACTAATTGAATAGCCTGCCTTACTCCAATAATAGCTCAACCCAGTCCCATTTTTGAGCTCAGATGAGTGATATAGTAAGAGGGAATTCTATGGCGGTTTTAGTTACAACATAGTCTGTAAATTCTTCGTCCGTGGGGAATGAGTTAGTATATTATACTTCTTGACTTTTATGTTAAATATAGACCAACAGGTCTTACTTTCCAACTCTGAGGAGATGGCCTTCTCGTGTATCTTCCTCCTGATGGTCTTCATGAGGAGAAAAAGTTCCGCCTCGTTTTAAATATTCCGCGCAGATTATCCACTATCGGAGAAGCCTGAAAGTAAGGCTCTAGTTTGTTAACATCAACAGATATGACAACACAAAACATCACGGTTCAATATTTGGTTGAGTCATAACGAAGGATAAGAATTAATAACGTTTATTATAAAATGTATCTAGTATCTTTATATTTATTTGGTTTTTATTAATACCATTGAGTATAATAAATAAGAAAAAGAAAACTTTACACACCAGTATTCTTAAAACAATTGGTACTTCGACTATTCGAGTCTTTTTCTCTAATATTAGGTTGAGGCTTAAAGAATGAGCTTGACCCAGTAAAACTTGGAATCTTTTTCTAAATAATAAAAATACTTCTTAATCAGTAAACATAATCCCCTCCGACTGCAATGACGTCGTGGCAGTGGTCCTGGAGCTTTCGAAGATGGTCGAACAACTCGTCTTCGCTGACCCTCTTCATCGCCCGCTGCACGGCCAGTGTGGTGTCTTCGTGGCCCCTAAACTCATCATTTCAGAGCAGGTATTTCAACTTCCGGAACAAGTTGCGGTCACAGAGATTCAGGTCGAGTGAGTAGGGGCTCTGTTTTACCTGTTCAACATCTTCCCGGGTCAAAAAGTCCCTGAGCAAGAGCACTTCACTCGCTGCCTCGCTGTTGGTCTCATAGAACTGATGGAGGACGAGTAAATTCAGGACGTTTCGTAGTCCTAGATCATCCCTCCAAGCTTGGAAAGGTTTCCTGTGGTAGAAAACTTCGACGGCAACCTGTCCAATGGTCATTTGGGGGTTACCCTCGATCATGCGCTTTTACAGCGACGATCCTCTTCGGTGTCCTTGTCTCCTGGGCTCTTCCTGATGACGTTTTAATCTCCAGAGCAAAACTGTCAAAGTCCTTTCACCATATCTTGATGGTGTAGAGGTCAGGAGTCAGGGAAGGTATATATGAAGTACCTGTGGATCTTGTTGCTGTCTTGTGCGAGCTTGATTCGGATCAAGAAGTAGGAACGAAAGTCGGGTGTATCCATTTACAGTGACTAGTGTGGTAACAGATAGAAATGGTGCGAGTGTTGACTATTTATACTACCTGAGTGGCGCAACATAGTTGTTTCCCACACAGAAATGCGATAAGAACGCTCACGTTGAAATTTTTGAGATATCTTGCTCATATCGAGATATTGAACCTAGCTCATTCTTTATGACTCTGTCTAATAATGAGATGGAGTAGGGGGAAAAATGACACGTATGTTGTTTGTTTGTTTAGCTCCTAGAATAGACCCCCCTCACCGGAACCTAATCTGGTATCAGCCGGTAGTGACCTATCTGGTAGCTATTGTCTTTAATAATAAAATATCATTAAAAGTGCTAAACATTTAATGTTCTAAAAATATATTCCTCCAGAGACAACCTTCTTTCACCGACATTTCCCTCGAGTTGTCTTATCTTCTGTCGTGTAAAAGGACAATTGTAGATAGAGTGATATGGAGTTTCCTCGTCGTCGTTACAGAGCCGGCAAGTTGGCTCTCAACCTTCCACATCTTATAGAGATGCCGATTTAGATCAATGTGACCGCTCACCATTCAACAATGACAGAGATTTGGTTTCCTTGAAACTGAATATCTTTTTCCCACATAGGCTCAGTGATGAACTGTTTTGTTTGACGACAACACTTCATACTTTGCCAAGCAATTCGCCATTCTTTCAAAGATTCTTGTCTTAGGGAATTCTTTGATTGGCACATAGATACTGGTACTGAGATTGGTGTACCTCTCATGGCCCATCCTTTGCCAACATATCGGTGTATTCATTCCCGGTGCTATCATTGTGTCCTCTGATCCATCCTAACGTGATTTTACAATAGAATTATTGATGGCGTCTTTACACGCGAGATTTTCTGCACTCAAAAGGTCACTGGTTTAATGTCGCGCCTATTGATAGCCGAAAAACTGTCAAAGGTTATTATCTCTTTCGTTCAATTCTTTCCCCTGAGATTACTACATATGTTTCGATGGCTTCGCACTTCAGCTTGGTATACTGGTTTTGTGTCTTCAAGTTTTAGAACTTTTGATTGAGTACATACTTTGTCCCCACACGTTGTAGCCCATCCAGCACCTGTTTGATCCTTGTTCTTGACCCGTCAGTGTACCGATGAGATCAAAATCATTGATACACCATATTTTTTGCTGTCGTAACCCAGATTATTGGACCAAAAGGGATCCGAAGTGGAGGAGTTGGGATATTTTTTACTTGCAAATATTATCTAAATATTGCAAGTGTCCTCTTTGTAGGTGGTCGAACCATTTCAGTGGAGTTTCCTTTTTCGTCCAAAGCCTAATAACTCGCACGCTCCATTACAAATAGATGAAGTGGAAGGAGCCCACATAGTACTTCCAAAGTCGCAGTAGTTGTAGACCTCATAGCTCCTGTTATGCTCATCAGACCAAGTCTCTGTAGTTTACTAAGGTCATTTTAGATGAACCTAGTGCCTAGAAGTTTAGGTGCAAAAACACCTTGTTATCACCAACGTTACATTATATTTTTCGTCATAAAACACTATATTAGACAGATTTTTAGTAGCGGCTATTATGAACCGAAAAAAACATTAAATTTAATCCATCAAACATAGGATATTATCAATGAAGTAGATGAAAGTTGACTTGTCCCTCAAGTGAAGAGTTAAAACCGGCGACATTGAGAGTCGAGCACTCCTCCACAAATTTTATTTGAATCAATGAGAAATCAAATTATTCTTGCATATGTGCTTATAATATTTTATTTATGTTAAGGAACAATAATAAGTATTAATAAATAAATGTTTTTGTGAAAGGGATATATAAATTAGAATTACTACTTTACAAAAGATCGACACAACTCTTATTAGTTTTACTTATGAAGGGAATGCTCAATATTTCAACCACATTTCTCATCGGAGTTTTTTTCTTCTTCTTCTTCGATTTCCTCAACAATAAATATTTTTCACCAACATTAAGCTAGCAGCTGCATGGCAGTGCTATATTTTTTCATGGATAAATTATGGGAACACAACAATGCACCATTTGTTAGACCATATTACTGTCACCCTGAGTAACTCAAGGCCATTAAAGGATCTTCTCTTCTTCTATACTGATGAAATTGCAGAAGACTCTCTACACAGATATCCATATTTTAAAAGTAGTAGTAGTCGTAGTATTATGGATTATCTACTGCGCTCATGTCAATTAGAATCCTCTCTTGTTTATGATGCCTTCGAAATATTTCGTTCTTTTGGTTACCAATATGGCTGGATTTAATTGCAACAAAAAGGAATTCAATTTATGGCTATCCATTCTCCTTAATTGCATAAAAAGCTGTAAATCATATTAAAACTATGGATCGAATTATTCATGTTTGCCCTTGTGTGTGTATGTTTGATAATAGGATACATTGAGAATATTGAGTGCCGAACTCACGTATGGTAGCGCTGAATATCGGGGTATTTGTTAATTCTGCATTTTCGGGGAAAGAGGGAGACAGAAATAATTAAGAAAAGAATGAGACTTCCTTTATCTAATATATATTTTTTTTATTTTAAAGGATGAGTTAAGAAGATGCACCCACCGTTTGCCCTCACACATAACTAAAGGTTCCAATGCTTATGTTTCAAAGAAAATAAAAAATGCGTCATACGTCCATATTTGATCCGATCCTAACATCCAACCAGGCTTACCTCAAATACAGGATCTGTTTGGACTGTATTATTTAGGTGAGGAAACAAGGTGTTGATGTTTGGGGGGAAGAACACAAAACAATACCTCATGTCTTCAGAGACTGCAGAGAAGTCACAGGCTTTGGGAAGAAATGGACAAGACCTTTGAGGAACTTTTGGGAGACAATCAACGCGGGATGAGAAGCTCTACGGTTTTTCATCCCAGTTTCGAAAATCTTCAGGACCCCGCTCTAAACTCATTGCCAAATTCAAACCCTCATAGCTTATTCTTATTTTACAAAAAAAATTATCTAATCCATTGTCAACGTTGTTTTAATGATCTAATTTTAAACTAAAATGTGTATTTATATATATTTTTTATATATAATATCTCTAAATCAATAAAGTCTTTTTAAAAATGAGTTTAATTTTTTAGAATGATTTTGATGCTATTTTTTTAAAGATCACTGTCCGTTTAATACTTTTTGTATGTCTGTTTTTTTATGTATGGTTTTTTTGTAAACTTTATCTTATTTGGTACATATTCGCCTTTTTATTTTATTTATTATGTTCGTTTTTTATTTTCCTCTCTGATATGTTTTAAATAAGGATAAATGAAATATATGTTATTAAATAAATACATATATATATATATATATATTTCCTCGTGAAATGATGACATCAGTGTGTTACATCACTCTCCTTATTTCATGATTAATTTGCGCTTTTGGTGAAACGTGATTGTTGAAAGAAAAGAGAGGGAAATTAGATTCAAAAACAGTTGGTGATTTGTTACAAAGTAGTCCACTAACCTCGCGACAGTTGAGGAATTACCATCACTATCCAAGAGAATAAGTTACCTTACAAAATTGCCTCTTTTTAATGGGCCTACATGGACGTCTCCTATCCACATTTTAATACTGATCGAATAAGCATATGCTATACTGAAAAAAGAACTTGTTTGCTAATATATCTCGATTAATTGATTTCACTTCTGCAGAAAAGAAAGGAAAAAGTGTTACATATAAAAAAAAAAAAAATTGAACAACCTTTGTGGTTATCCCCTATTCATTATAAGAAGATATGAAGCTCACTTGCTCTTAAATTCTTTCTTTGGCTGTCTTTTACCAACAGTGAGATTTGACAATGCCTCGATATTCAGTGCTAACGAACATGATTTCGGCACTCTATAATATTATCCATGGTAGGTACTAGAGTATGAATTTAGGTAGTCTTTGATGGATCGAACTAACGATATTTGCCCCTCCCTTATTCCCATAAGCACTTTAACCATTTTGTTTACTCATTCCACTTCGGAAAATAAACAGTATTACTTATTTCTTTTCATATTTTGTTCCATTTTATAGTACCTCGTATTTTGCATTTATTTAAATAATCAGTTTTAAAAAAATTCCTGATTATTCATATTTTCTCTGGTGATTTTAAGTTCTAAAGACACATCATATCTAAACAAAACATAAAAATGTTTTTATTCTTGCCATTGACAGGGTCTCTTCTTTGCGTAGTCACTCTCGAAATTATCCTTAAGAGTACGGCCACAATCTCTGAACGAGTATTTGCCTTTCATTTTTTGCATCCATAGACCAACCAAGTGACTAAAGACACCGTGAAAGGTTGATCAGCGGAAGAAAATGTACGAATGTGGAGAAGAAGAAGCGTTACTACGTCTTCTATCAGGTTATCGATCAACTACAAATGTTATAACTGGGAGTTGCACCTAAACGATTGTATATATATATATA
>CP045902.1:8001098-8078525 GCA_013387185.1 Caligus rogercresseyi
CTCCTTCTGTTATTAATATTCTTACTTATTATATGCATATTCGCTTTTAGATTATTTTCAAGTCGTGAAGATGAAAAAAAAACCTAGCCTATTAATGCTCTCAATTCTTAAGCTTCATTTATTTCCACAGTCATCGATAAAATGAAAGATTCTTCGGAGATGACTATCGAAGCTTTAGTTACGAGTAGCCGAGTTTGGTAAATGTCAACTAGTACATTCTCATGAAAAAGCTGAGTGGATCTTGGCTCATCCCAGATCGACTCCCGGTGGTACTTCAGAAGTGGAAGACGACGAGGGAAATTACCTCATCAAAAGCTTATTCAATGCCGAGCCAAGGAGCGTGAAAACAATCGATAGCAGGGATTATTCAAGCATTCCGAGATCAGGACTTCTGTCAACCACAGAATACAATATATCGAAATCTTTGTCCCCATATTATCCCGAGCACACGATGACTGCCACGGAAGCTGAGCTGACGAGAATGACAGATGACTTGAGCAATCCTGGATCCCATAGGGGAACCGTGAAAATTATTTTTCACCACAATTTTTCTAATGTGTGACAGAACCATTCTGTTGCAGCCCAACTATATTCTATCAACTATCAACTCTACATGTTGTCCTTGAAAATACAAGTTTCCGCTAATATTCGCTCTCCTCCTACCAGGAAAATCCAAAACAACTTCTTCCCGTTTTTTAGGATCCTAAAAGAACTATGGCCTAGTTTAAAACCATCCATCCTTATGATTAATTTCGAAAAGCCAATCATGAGGGCATTTATGGAGTAACCAACCGTTACTGTCTGTATCTTCCACCTGGCAAAAACACCTACCGTCCTGTGGTACCTGGGATTGAGGAATTTATACATCACCGATTGGGATTTCAATAAATATGAAAATCCCTATCTGCACTAGCTTTCCTTTTTGTAGAAGACTTTGTCGAACGATGACAATTTTTCTCAAATAATATTTCGTGAAATAATTCGAAACATATTACATTCAGGGAGAACAAAGTCAAGGGGTCTTCGGTAGAAATGTTGAAGCGCTTTGCAATACAATCTGTGAAAACGAGGCTCTGAGAAGTGTTTCGGAGCTGTTGAGCAGACCAGAGGAAGATGATCAGACTGAATACTCTCAACATGACACAAGCATTCCTTCAACTGGCACCCTTCTGATAAGGACGATCAGCCAGGCTATGATGAGTGGAGGGATGTAGCAAGCCCTTGGCGAGATACCTAATGCGTTGGAGTGAGGGGAACCCCAAGCTCTTACGTTGAAGGATCGTCAAATGAGAAGTGGAATGTCCTAGAGCATGTGCAATGACCCGGCAGCAATATGACAACATTATCTAAAATCACGAAAACTCAATGGCGGACGAACAGGAAATGCCCAAACTCACGGATGAAGAGAGGAGAAAGACTCACCGGTTGGAATCCACGTTATTCCCCCGTCATCTGGATGCTCCCTTGAGTGACTGTCAGCTGATTTCTTGGAGGAATAACAAGAGAATTTTTGGTCCTTAGATCATGCCGGCCTTCTAGTATTTGTTAACGGAACAGTGGAAGAAACTCATATCCTTGCGAAATGGAATGCCTTGTCAAGAATGGTCAAAAAAATGTTAAGTCAAGTACGCCTAATACGAATTTATTCCATTCAGTCAGTCAGTATTTTCATTAAAGGTTTACCAAATTATAAATACTCGAGGAGGTCATAATTAAATTGATGACTTTAATTGTATTTAACGCATCAACTACTTGAGTGCCAATAAGTCCTACAGGAAGTGTTCAGAAAGATTTTGTAAAGTGAGGATTCATCCTAGAGATGAGGGGGATCAACTTTCTTAGGGAAACCCATCACAGTCTTGCATGTTAATAGCTCTAAAAATAAAGCCTACAATGAAATCCCTGGCTTCAACAGAGGAAATGTCTTCTAGAGGCATTATTATAGAAAACTCCATAATTTTGATGGCTTTAGAGGATGGTACAAAGAAATGGTAGAGGTCGTGAGGGATTCCCTTTTCATCCAGAGTGACTGTGCCTTCCAGCATTTGAGAGGAATTGAAACGAGGGATTTGGATGATATTGAAAAAAATCTCTTGAAATCAGAGGAAGCCGAGAGGGCATTATATTACAAGAGGTTCCATTACCAACTTTTCCTGAGCACAGACTAATCCAGATCTCTATAAGAACTTCCATCCTGCCCGAGTTCTTGATAGAGAAAGATCTCGTCCAGTTCACCTGGACCGATAAGGGTCATTCATTGTAACCTATTACATGTTTCTATCCGTTTTATTATAAAATTCAAGGATACTCAAGAGATAAAATCTCTTGGAAGCAGCGGACAGAATGAACGGATAACTAGCAGCCCATTTATTTAAAGTCCTTGAACCCCTCGCGAGTGGGTCAGTACTCAAATGGAGGATCCCAGGATTGCTAGTATCAACTTCAGGGAGGACTCTACGAGAAGTTCCCTGATCAACGACCAGTCAAGGAGAGGCTTCTAAATCTCTACGACGACTTGATAATTTTTTTTGGGGGATGAAGCGGTCACAATAGTAATGGAATCATACAGACAGGAAAAACTGCATTTCTACTCATTCGGTGACGAAGAGGGTGGGCATATCAAGATGTATCGGTATGGAACAGCATTCAGAAATGTTGACGAAGAGTTTGTACAAAATTGGTCGGCGCATCGTATCGTCAAATAGTCAAGTCGTACTATTCCAAAGAAAACACCCTCTCTAAGGCCAGCGTCCCATTCTTCTCTAACCCGGGATCAAGGACATATTCGCACATGTTAATCTGCCCTTCCATAAACGGCTGATTAGTATTCCTGATGAGGACTGGCTGAGTGTGGTGTTCGAGAAGAATTTTGAATTCAACATACGACCAGATCCATTTGACCATCTGCAGGACAAGCAATCTTGCCTGATCTGGAAAATACTAACCAAATTTGGAATCCAATTGTGAGAAAGGCATACGATATCCTGACCTAACAGAGATCCAATCGACCAGATACGCTGAGTGAATCTTTGCTCATCGGGGTGGTTCCCAGAGGATGTAACAGAAAGTAAAGATCGATTCCACCGTCCTTCTAGTGTATCATCGGCAATATCACCATAAAGGGAATCCAGTATCTATCAAGCCAGTTTGCTGGTTCTCCGCTGGAATATCAGATGGTTACTCGTCCATAGCGGTGCATACCATGACATCGATGGGGTCTAGACAACAACTTGCAAACTCCAGGCATTCTATGGTTGGAGCCTTCCTAAGCCTATTTGAATACTTGAATTGGGCTCAAGGCCAACCCTCTCTGGGCACTCGTAAGCTTCGATGAGTGCACCCGTATGCTTCAATATGCCTCAAGAAACTGCGTCTGCCAACTTCGTCACTGATGTCAACCTTTCTAAGGCCTGGGATCTGTCACGTCCATAAAGAGAGGCCTGCATGTTATCAAGTGCTCGGAGGGTGGCAAAGACAATTGCAGGACTGTCTAGATCCTTCTAGTATAATATTATTAAAAATTATATATATATATATATATACATATTTTTTAATATTGTAATATTATTTGTTAATATATAAAGATATATAGATAGATAGATATTTTTAGTAGCCATGAAGGCTAGAGTTATATTAGCTCCGAAATAAAATCATACAACACAATTTATCATCCTACACTTAATTCGTTGATATCCTTATTACGTGTATTAGAGTGACTACTTATTATTATTGACAAACTATTCATTCACTCTGGAAACTTCAATAAAGAACAACCTATTATCCCTACGTCTAGTGAACGTATTTATTCTACGGAGTGCTTATACGATTTCTACATCACTGATTTATCCGAAGAGGGAGTCTGCTTTACTTCTGTCACCTCTTTTCTACAATTGCCAAACGGCAATCTCCAGGATTCATTTTTTTTTTTTTAAAGACTTTATTGAGTTAGAGATATTACATATAACAATATATAAATAAACATTTTAGTTTAAAAATTAGATCTGGGCAATTCCATGTAAATGTCAACCTCACCATGTTAAAATAAAGTAACATGTAACATAACAAAATCACTTTTAAATATATCATCAAGGTCTATATTTTACAGAACTAAATGAGTTCAACCAATATTTCAAAGAAATTGTACCCTCCTCGCTCTCTACTTCAGCTTATGGCAATCAAGAATATTGTGATTTCAATACATGTAATATAACGATTTTTAAACAACCATATATGATCAAAATTTTCGCCCACAACAATGCTCAGCCTCCCTTGGGGCATTAAGGGGTTAACTTAAGCGAAGTGTAAATAAGTTGTGTGATTTCAAGTTTCCATTTCGCTGTGGAACCTTGTTAAAGTGGGACGGATTTATAGGACAGCCAATGTCACGTCCGTGACATTTTGTTAAGAAAGTTATCATTAAACATCCGTTTAAAATGCAACAGTAAACAAACTCTCTGTGCAAAGCTAACTTTTATTGAGGTTGTATGTTAACAAGAATTGGCCATTGTACTCCCTTTCTAAATATTATTTTCCCACGTTACGGACGTTACTGTTACGGACGTTACTATACAAAATCGTCATGCCACTGCCACCGTTTAGTCTTCGTGTTGAACTGAAATAACTCCGATCCAAGTTTGTAGCCTATACAAGGTTTTATTTCCCTCGCCTACTCCTACGTAGCAACATCTTCGGTCTTGCGATCACATTATTTATTCCCAAAAAATAAATAAATCGCGTTCAGGAATAGGTTACGTGGGCTACCAAGATGAAATCCAATCTGCCCACTGGAACCAAAACCAGATTACAGTATTCACGGCTGTAGCCTGGAGGAGACAGGACGCACAGTCCTACGTCATTGTCAGTGATGAGCCGCAGCACGACAAAAAAGCAGTCACCACATTCTCACAGGCATTATGAAGGACCTGGAGAAAAAAAATCCTGAAATGACACAGCTCCACATTTTTAGTGATGGGTGTGCTTCCCAATTCAAAAACCGATTTCTTTGTTTTTCCTGGCCTCCACCTTCAAAGAAATGTTTCCACACATTACCACTGAATGGCATTATTTTGCCACCAGTCATGGAAAAGGTGCTGTGGATGGAGTTGGAGGGACTGTGAAGAGGGCGGTGTCTATGGCAGTTCTTAGCAGACAGGTGGTGGTGGCAAATGCAAGCACGTTTGCTGAGACTGCCAGGCGGGTTTGCCCCAAAATGGAGGTGCTGTACATCACAAAGGAAGACATAGGAGAGTTCTGCAATACACATGAAATTGCCAAGTACTGGGAGCAGGTCACCCCTCTCCCAGGCACACTCAACGTTCATTCAGTGACCCCTGTGTCATGGGGTCAAGTGCAACATAAGGCTTACTCCACCGCCACAACAACCGCTCACCACACACTGATCCAACACCCACCTTCTTCAACAGATGAAGAATCAACGGACGATGAGGCCAATTCTGCATCTGTCAATTCTGCATCTGAAATGCAAAACCTCACCACTGGGGATTGTGTGCTGGTGAAATATGAAGGAAAGAGGTTGAAGAGGGAGTATGTGGGTCTAGTCACCGACTATGATGAAAATGCAGTTGAGGTGGAGTTTCTGAGGAAAAGCGACGAATTGGGGCATGTTTATAGATTGCCAACAAAGGAGGACAAGTCCTGGGTGGCTCGTGACCAAGTCGTCAGACGACTGAGTCCTGTCGTAGATAACAGAGGAAGGCACCACTTCACTGAGGCTGTCCAGGCTGAATAAGAAAAAAGAATCCAGAGAAAAAAAAGAAAGAAAGCAAATAAATAATTACATTAATTCATTATTTAATTAATAAATAATTTGTTCACCTTTATCTCATGTCTCTCAGTTTGTTTTATAATTTAAGACCCAAGCTAAAATCAATTGTGATCATGTACTATTCTGTATTATTGCCACATGCCAATACAGCAAGCAGGTTGGACTGAACTGAAAAACTGAATAACAGCATCCATTCTATATTATTCAATAACTTAAAGGTAGTTTTAACAAATATTGAGACTTTTGGGGGGGATATGATGGTTAAATTGTTGGTTTTTCAAACAGAAACAATTTGTATTTCAGACACGTCACATCCATAACGGAATTATGTCACATCCATAACGCTGGTTTTTCCTTCCTAGATTCTGCATGAAATAGAAAATATTTTTAAAAAGTTTTTTTTATGTTCAACTAAGACTCCTTTATCAAATGTATATCTGTATTTGGATATCATCTTTAAAATTTCACAGAGTTTGTTGAATATCTGTAGTCACTTGAGAAACGGGTATTTTTTCTGTCACATCCATAACGCATGTCTTTTTTGGCATTTTCTTGTGTTCTAAATGTACTAAGGGAATTATTTTTTTCCCTACCACTTCTTCAATATGGGAGGTCTTAAAAATATACAAGACATCTTTAAATACTGGGAAAGAATAAAAAATAACTAGGTCATTTGTTGTCATTTTGTGTCCAAATATCACATCCATAAACGTTAAAAATTAGATCTCTAATCTAAAGTCACACCAACTATTATAAAACAGAACATATCTAAAAAAAAAACACTAATTTCCACAAATATTGTTAAAAACAAGTAGGTATAGAAAAAAAAATTCAGTTAAAAATACATTATTTTTTATATATAAAAAGACAGTTCAAACTAGTGTCTTGTTAATTTTTTGTAAGCCCGTAAAATTCGCTGAAGAAATTGTAGATGCCCATTGGAACTGGAGGGGTAAAAACGCACCAGATCTCCTGCATACTTCCAAGGAATGTTGTCGGTACCAGGAATCCTAATTGCGAAAGCGTTGTATCGTGCTGCCGTAGAAATTGTAATTGCCTTGATGTCTTCATTTTTGATCAATTCATTATCAGTCATCTTTTTAGCCAGATAACTCCGAATGCTGGACAAAGTTATGTCCAGAGTTCGGGTTTTTGATGGTGCCCTGTGTAGATTAATGGACAGTCCGAACAAAAGTATTGCCGTGATTATTTTACCATTAACTCCTTTCACGTTTAATCTTACAAACTCCCTTACGAAGTGGAGCATCGGACAATTGGCAAAAGCATGCACAACTGTATTAAACACTTGTCCACAGTCTTTACAAGGTGTGTTAAAAAACAAGCATCTCGCCGAAATCTGGAGTTGAGCGGTGAATCTTTTCTCGTCCTTAATCTTGGCGATGGAAGAAAAAATTCTCTTTCTCCAAGAGACAGGAAGTTTCAGCTCTTTTAAATAAGTATCACAAATTTCATTTGCTTCCTTTAATGTATTTGTAGCAAAGGACATCCTCAAATGCCATGGTATGGGAGGAAGATGATTCGAAGCAGCTCTTTTTAATGGATATAAAAATCTACCACAGTTAAATACGGGCTCACGTTTGAGGTCGTGAATAGAAATAATTTCATTAGACAATGCTTTCCATTCCAGTTCCCCTGGTCCAGCGAGATTGGTAAAATAAAAAGGCTTTTTAAAATTTTGTCGAACTATGTCTACCGTTGAAGAGGATAAAAAGAGAGGGGTGCCAGTCCAGAGGATCCTTTGTATTGTCGACAAAAATGCAGACTCTTCCCTCAATTTTCCGTTTGTAAACTCTGTCCCAAACATCAGTAAAAAATATCCTGGACTTGAAGTGAAGACAGCTCGCCATTCCTGATCTGGGTGAACCGTTAAGTCAACTATAAGTTTTTGATAAATAAGTGGTAATATTCTGGCGAGTAAAGACAGACCACCCCCGATATGTGACCTGGGTCTCTTCAAAGAAGGCAAATAGCTTTTATGAAATAGCACATTCAGCCAGGCATTTTCTTCCGAGATCGCTTTTTCTGCAAGCCAAGAGATAGAAGCAGCTTTATATAGGACAGTAGGAACAATGTGATCGTTGTAAAGGTCAATCCTTTTTTGTAGACTAAATTTCTTGCCTCCTTGGAGGCTGATATAGAGTTGCTTTTGCAACTTTGTCCAGTTGACCTCCGACGCTCCTCGAGAAGTCCACATAATTCCTAAAACTTCTATTGTTTCCCGTACAGAGCAACCGGCAATTGTTTCCCTGCAATGAGGATTCCATATCCCCATAGGAAGAATTAAAGTTTTTTTATGGTTGATTTCCAGCCCAGACCTCTTCTGATATTTCCTAAAGAAATTTAAGATGACCTCAATCCGCTTGCATAATTGTTTTTCTGACTTGGCCTCCAACATTAATGTAACGTCATCGGCGTACATATCTAAAATGTGTTTACTAGAGCCAAAATCGACTCCAAAGCCCCTAAACTTTTTATTTATTGCGTTACTAAGATCCACGATACTCCCAACAAACAAAAGAGGTGACATGGGGCATCCCTGACGACAACTCTTCTTTAAAGCAATAGGGTCACTCTCTTTCATTCCCATAGAGATAGTTGACGAGCCATTATATAGAAGAGCTCTAATGGGATTCAAAAACTCCTTTGGAATATATTTTTTCATAGTTTTAAAAATATGTTGATGGCTGATAGTATCAAATGCTTTTTTGAAGTCGATTGCAATGATGGCTCCATAACTTTTTTTCCTATTGAGCACCTCTATAGCTGTTTCAATGTTTCGTGACACATCATAAATTTTTCTTCCTCTGAGGAATCCTTTTTGTTCAATTCCTATTTTGGAGTTTAATATAGGCTCAACTTTTTTGGCTAAAACTCCAGCCAAAATTCTGTAGCTTTCGTTTAATATAGTGATTGGGCGCCAATTATTAATGTCCGTAGCAACCCCCTTTTTAGGGATTAAGGTGATTCTTCCTTTTGTAATCGATTTTGGAAGTTTGCCGTAAATTTCCATCGATTTCCCCAATTCCACCAGGTATGGAACAACTTCGTCCATGCATTTTGTATATATTAAACCCCTGACACCATCGGGTCCTGAAGCTTTTCCGTTTTGAAAATGTTTTTTTATATAATGCGAAACAGAATCTTCCGTAAAAATCATCTGTTTTCCCTTCCTGGGCCGAGGAAAGTGATTCCTTTCTCCACCAACAAGTTTTTGGAATCGCTGATGGAAGTGTTTTAGGATCGCACTCGGGTCTGTAATTGATTTCCCGTCTACGATGATTTTTTTAATTAATGATGTAGAACGGTATTTCCTGGTCATGTTTTTAAATCCTTTGGAAGTCGTATTTTCTCTTTCAATCCTTTGCTTAAAATCCAATTCCGCTATTTCAGATACTCGAAAAAGGTTAGTGGTATCGGCTGCGATGGTTCGTGTAAAAAGTGGGGCCTGGTTTAACAAATCTTCAAGGCTTTTATGAAAAATTGCTTCTTTTCTTCTCTTTTGGCGCCCAAAATGTAAAGATGTTGATTTGACAACGTGAGATAAAATATAAGCCAATTTCTTTGGTTTAAAAGAGTTGTTAAAATGTTGCTTAAAACTGATCCGAAGTTTATTTATAAAATTATCATCCACTCCCATCCACCTTGGAATGCTAAAACGCTTTTTGGGCTGCTTATGGATAAAATCAATTTCAATCATCTTATGATCAGATGCAGGGTGAGGTCGGTAACATGCTTTATTCGTCATGGATCGAATGGAGGCTGAAGCCAGAGCCAAATCAATTCGTGAAGACCTGCTGCCACATCTCCACGAAACCTTGTCTTCTGGACTATATATTTTAACAAGATCCTGCAACTCCAAGCGTATAATGAGATTAGATACCATTTTAAGGTTAGGATGCACGGAATTCGTTTTATATAGATCGACATTTAAGTCTCCAATTACAATTAAGGGATAGAGGTCATTCTTACAGCTATTTGTTATGGCTTGAAAAAACGGTGAATACTTTTCATTTGGACCATAGGTGTTTATAACATAGAACCCACCCTCTTCCGTTGGCACAAAAATTTTATGCCAATCTCCTTTATTTGATAACTCACATGCCTGCTTTGGAGACTCGATGGTCTTCGAAACCAACGAAAGCACTCCCCGCAGCAATCCATTGCCAGTAAAAAAATAATTGTAATTTTTAGGGAGGCAAAATGAACATTCATGTGAACATTTAGAAGAAACTAAAGTCTTAACATCCTGTAAGCAAATTATATCCGGTCTATGATATAAAAGACTCTTCATAAGACTGTGTCGCGAATTTCGATCCATGCCACCTCTAATATTTAATGATATTATTTTTCCTATGCCCATGTTGATTTCATGGTGTCTAGAAGTTTTATAATTATCACAATAGGAAATAATGTTGGTTTGTCTTGACATGAGTATTTGATTTTACTGAGATTGAATTTGGCTTTACTTTTTCTTCACTTTGTTAGGCGTTTGATCCTTCTGAGGGGATAATTCTGTACAGGGAGAAGCTCTTTTAGATATTGAACCCGACCTTGTTCTTGCTGGAAGAATTAGCTCAGGATTTAAATGAGATTTTTTTGGATGCACTGATGTAATTTCGCAATTTGAAGGGGGGATGTCACGGTTTGATATATCATTATTTTGTGTACTACCATTTTCTTGAGAATCCTGTCTAGGTAAGCAATGATTTTCTACATTTGTTATGCTCAACTGTTCATCGATATCCTCATTCCTGGGCGAATCTTCCACTCGGACACATACTGGAGAAGAGCTACCAGAAACTTCTGGCACTTCTTCACTGTCATTATCCACTTGCAACACTTCTTCATGTGTCTCAACCTCCTCCACGTCCTCTTGAATTTCAATAGTTGTAGAAGATTCTTTCTGCTGAGACATATTTTCGCTATTTATCGGCACCTTTGAGTGACTTTTGGCCAGAAAATTTTGTAATACCTTAGCGTATTCTCCAATTTTTAGTCTTGGGTTGTTACAGACTTGCTTAACATGCCCAACTTCAAAGCAATTAAGACATTGAAGCCTGGCCCCTTTAAATTTTAATTTGATTAGACAACCCTGAACGGGCATAACTTGAGGTATTGTAGATGGGTTTACAACCATCTCTACAATATAATCCCCGTCTCTCCAAATATCTTTGTACTCTTTATATTTTTTCTCAGCTGCCTCATCAAAAGGGTTTTTCTTGGGGTAATGCGCCGTCACTTGTCCAAATTGTTTGAGCCACTCTACAGCACTATGCTCGTCAATCCTCTTAAATGTATTTTCCATGGTCACAATCACTTTTCTCTTCAAATCCGACTGAATTTTTTCCATACCCTTTAGCCTCAGGGTGACATTTACTATTTTCCCCCCGGCGGATTTCACCTTGAAGGAATGCACCTTTTTTAACTCTTCAAGCCGATCCCTTACGTCAATTGGGAACCTTGAATAAAAGGCTGCTTGATTAAGCCCAAATCTTGGATTTGCCCCCGCCAATTCATGCTCTTTGAAGCCAAATAAAAGAGCCATATCATATATATTGATATGTTTCAATCCTTCAACCCTGAAGGAATTGTCTTCTTTATCTTCGATGACAATGATGAAGATCTCCCATCTAAATTGCTTATTCCAATCCAGCAGTACGTTTTCTTTGCCACTCTGCATATTATTCTTCTTCAGAATGTCTGCATAGCGACCTCTTTTTCCATTTAAATTTCCATCACTATTATTGATAGTTAATGAAGGCTGACGATTTTTTTCATTAAAAGAAGAAATATCATCAGGGGGTTTCTCTTGAGGTTTAACGCTCATTTTTTTTAAAATGTTCCGTTAAAAAACAATAAAAAAATGACTTAGCTTTTCTCCTCGAGGTTCTAAGACGAAATACGATCCCCGGACGAAGAGTTCTATCGAGGGTGTATTCCAAATACGACAGTGAGTGAACTTAGAGCACTTAAAACACTTTTTAAAAAACTAAAAAAGGTTAAAATGCGACTAAAAGATCACTTAAAATGGGGATAAAGCAGAAGAGAGTTTATAAGACGAAAACGGATCCAGGAACGGAGAATTCCGGCCGGAACGATTCCCGAAGACCAAGCAAGGGTGAAAATGAAGCACTTAAAACACTTTTTGTGTAAATAAAAAGCTTAAAACACTTCCAATAATCACTTCAGCAAAGTTAAAACACAGGAGCACAGAAAAGACGTCTGTCCCGTATACAAAAACAAAAAAGGATTCATTTTTGTTGTATCTTCGCAACTATGGAGGATAGAAAATTATTTTCACCCCTCCCGTTCAAAGCAAATCCTCCTTAATTCTATCTGCTGTAACACATCATTGAGCTTTGTTTGATGATGTCGTCATTCCCCAGTGTATGTCTTGTGGGCAAGAGAACTGGAAGGACATATGACTAACTATCCGCCAAACATGAAGAGTTGATTTCTTCTCTAACCCATCCTTTATTATGACATACTATTTGGAAATGACATCTGTTTTTCAAAGGGCAAGTCCTCTGCAAAAGTTTGGAGCAATGGATTACAAGCAATACATGGAAACGATAACACCATCATGGTTTTCAAGTTAAGAATGTTTGTGGCTCTTGCTTTCGTTCCTCCTGAAGACGTCGTCCAAGTCGCCTTTGAACATCTATTTAAAAACAAAGACGTCCAAAGAATATCAAACGGTATTAAGTACATCAAAGACAACTTTATTTGGTCCCTTACCCAACTGAAATAGATGACACATCAAAAGACTAACTAACCTCAATCATAACCTTCCTAAAATTCCTGTATAACTTAGGGGACTGTTGACAAGTCACTCTTACATTAATATGATCAAAAGTAGCAATCGTGACAAAATCTTTACTGATAAGAAGTGGATCAGATCATTAGGAAAAGTATAACCTTGATAGGAAGGATCGTAGGAACGCTTACACGACCTCTCTTTAATAATTAATAATAGGAGAAGGCATCCACCAAGATACCCAATTCATATGTGGAATGTCTATGAAAGAGTATTATCTGGAGAACCCGGAGCAAACAACTGTGTAGAAGGATGCCACCATGCACTCAATAGACCCTTGGATGTATTCATCCAAATATCTGGAAACTGATAGCGACTCTACAAAAAGAAGAGACAATGTCAAGGTCTAAAATTGTTCAAATCGTAGAGGTGATATTTTCCGGAAAAATAAAAAGTATGCTCAAATAAATTTTTGTATATTAAACATTGTTAACAATTATTTCAGTATTGATGACAAAAAAGATTATTTGAAGTCTCTGGCCTGTAATATAAAACTGTTCTAGACATGTGTATATTATATTTTACGATGATAGAATATTGTACTTTTTGAAGAGTTGAGAAAATAAAAACCTTTGTTATAATATAAAACTGCTTAATTTCTTACGTCAAAAATGAAGTTTTCCAAATTAAATCACCTCAGGTAACTATTCTATTACATAAGTTTGGGAATAAAAATTATTTGGGTATATAACACATTATATATATTCGGGCAATTTTTCTCTCAGGAAATTTTTTTTTCGAGCAATTTTCCTTTGGGCAATTTTCGTACTACCGAAGAAAATATTTGTGAAAGAGTATTCTTGCGACAGCATGGTTTATCGACTCTTTGAGGAAATGGTATGACCTTTTTTGTTCAGAAAAACTACATATGCTTTTAGTCTTCAAGAGGAAACTGTATATGAAAATGCAATTATTTTTCTTATAAGTTTTATAAAAAATTATTAACAGATTAAAACTCTATTCTAAAGGTAATGGTAGGTTTGGATGAAGCCAATTCAAACAGGGTCAATTTGAACAACTCTATCCTCAGTTTATATCCAAGATATTTACTTCTAGCAGGCCTCAATCCAATTATTCGATTGAGTAAGTGAAAATGTGTCATTTTTCCATAATCTGAGGAAGAGTTAATCGAAAAACTCTATGTATTCCAATTAAATAATAACCTGTTATAACTAGTGTTGGGTCGGTCTGAGTCGGTCACGTGATCGACTCACTCGGTCGGTCTAAAGAAATTAACCGCTTTTTAAATAATATATCAAGTGACTTTGAAAAGACCCATGGCGGTTCAAATGCTAGTGTTAAGTCGGTCCTGACCGTTTGGACCGGACATACTATCAATCGGTTCATATTAAATGAGTCGAGTGACGGCGGTCTGGATCGATAGAATTAGAAAAAGAAAACACGCTAAGCTACATAAAAAAAGATGATTTAGTGCACTGCACTGGAATCATTTCTGACAGTTCTTTTCATATTTAATATTTTCTAATCGGCCTTATTTCACTCCGAGGGCGAATGACGGACCGAGTCACGTGATATACTATTTAAAAAGCGGTTCATTTTTTTAGACCGACCGAGTGAGTCGATCACGGGACCGACCCAACACTAGTTATAACAATCTTAGGTACCATCAGTCTTGAAGGAACAATCGATCCAAATATGTGTAAGTTAGCTAATAGGATATAAATAGTATTTATTAAATACTTCGGTCAAAATACCAAGGCTTCCATATTCAAATCAGTGTTCACCGGATAATATGTATAGTATTAAACGCACACCTTTAATATAATGTATATTTGTAATGTTTATATATACTATGGTTAAAAAAAGCTATAAATACTTAACGAAGTACACGCTCTAAGGACACCTTTATCATTAAGACTAATATAGATTTACTCTTCTTTTGCCATTTTCTTTTTCTATTGAAAATTTGTAACAATTAAAAGAAGTGGTCAACGATGAAGAATCAGTAAACAAGATATACATCCTATTTTGAAATAGTCATTGGTTACACATAGCTAATATAGTTTCAAAAAAGATCAAATGAAGCTTGAAGAAATAAGAAAAGGACTCCTTGATGGAGCTTTAGTACTTCAAAGTAAAAGTGGGAAATCGGAGGTTTGGGATAGCTTGACTTAGTGGTGGATCAAGACGGCAATTATGTGAAGTTCGCTCAATGTCGAGCATGTCATCGATTCTATCATGCAATGAATCCAGCACGCGTTCTCTCCTAAGGCATTAAAGAAACGGGTGTTCTTCAAGAGAAAACCAGACGAAAATAACTGCATTCACACCATTTTCTTCTAATAGGGAGATCCCTCAGAAATAAAAGATGGGGTCCATGACAAATGCGTAGAGCTTATCTCTAAAAATATGCGGCCCCTCTCAATGTTTGAAAGTAAAACTTTCCATAATTTCATTCAGGAGGTAATTGATGTATCGTCCAAGTCAGGGCCTTTTAGAGCGGGTCACATCTTACCAAGTCATCAAACACTAGGTCGAAAACTAAGTGTTAAAGCTGAAGGCTTACGTAAAAAGCTCGTCCAGTTCTGCAATGCAATCTGGAGAATTTGAGCTTCACCTCTGATTTGTGGACAGAGCCGCTCACCCAAGTGCCTTATTTATCGCTCACGGTCCATTTCATTGATTCTAATTATGATCTAAATAGCTACTAAGTAAAATATTTTAAATTATAGTCAGCAACTATTTGAAAATGTTTTAAAGAAATTACATTGGAAGACAGATTTTCAGATTTTACTATTTCATCTGGTAAAATTATATCATTTGTGTACAAATATAGCGCTTTTTTATTAAATGTGATGGGTCGGCTATAAAGTGGATTTTATCACTTGTATTGGCAGGACTGTCGATTTTATTTTTATAATGAGACTTCATTCCACAATTTAAACCAAATCATTTCCACATTGCTAAGTTTTGTGACCCCATATCGGTCGAAATACTTATTACATCTATTCCTACCTCACGAGACTTTTTATAATATCAATAACAATCGGGCCATAGTCTTTACCATCGTATGCATTAGGGGTAAAAAAGTAAGCAACTACTTGTTTCTACCTCACAGTGGAAACACCAGATAACATAAACACTAAAGCTTTAGTTGCATTTTTTTTTAGAATTAGGAAATGAGGATTCGCCCGTAATACTGCCACTTTTACTATCATAATCTATCGAAACCTTAATGGAACATTCATCGAAAGTTAATGAAGCTTTTCTATCTATTGCAGACATCGTTCTTATTTTAATTTGAAGCATATCAAAGACTTTAGTTAAAATTCCATCATTAAACATGATAAATTCAGTTCTTCTTTGCAAGGTTCTGATAGAAGGCAAAGGCAAATACTATCTTACTAAATCGTAGGCAGATTTTCCACACGCCATTCTTAACTTTAAAGCATCTTTTATAGATTCATTGCTTAAAATTCTGTTTTTTGATTTGCTGTCTCTCAAATTATTTATGAAAATCATTTTTTTCGATTTTTAGTTTTAAAATATTAACATTTTCGAAAGAGGTAATTTTTTTTCCAAAAGTTTTATAGTAATCTTTAATGAGTCTATAGTACGTTCCTGGCATTTAATCTTATTAATATATAAATGACAATCATGGGACAAACTTTTTACAGAGATTTCTCCCATACTTTCCAAATGAAAAAAAGTGCATTGCGATATTTTTGAAACGTTGTGACTTTCGTTTGAACTCGAAGGTTTTGCCGAACCTATTATGAGTGACTTATCTTGACGAATCTTGCAGTAACTATGGTCCGACTGTAACCGTGCCTTGACAGTAGGAATTGCATCAAGTCTCAAGTACTTCTTATTTGTATATGTTTTAGTAAAAAAAACAATGGTATTCAAAATGATTCTCACAGACTAACGAATTTATTTTAGGTTTCCAATCAAGTCGATACTTCAGATTGCTAACCCATTGGTTTCTTCTTTCTAATTCCTTTGGATTTTTTGGAGAGGGGAATCTGAAGAATTGAATCCGTCCTTGAAGCTTTGATTCTTGGTATCGGATCTATTGGAACATCCCATTACGGAGCATCCACCCATGGCTTCTATAATGTATTTCTCGTTTTTATGACGATAAAATATTTGTTTGTACGATAGATGTATATCTAAAGAAAAATGAATGGTAACTTTTGGTAATGATGTAGGAAAGAAGAGTTTACTTACTGTAAGTTGTAATAATTGAATGCAGACAAATAAGTGAATACGATAACGTAGATTGAGGTTGTAATATAACTTTGTACTGAATACTAATGACTAAATATATCTCCTTTCTAGACTTCAGTACTCTTATATATTTTGTTATAATTCATCGTTCATCAACTCCTCTTTACCGGTTTGAATGAAATGTTAAATGGATAAGCGGCACCTATTGTTAAAAAAATAAACTACGGTTTGTCCATAACTTTTTTGTTTACATTTTCTTGTTGCGTTACTTTACTTTAACGCTTTAGGTCTACCTAAAGCGTTAAAGTAAAGTAGCGCAACAAGAAAATGTAAACAAAAAAAAATGATGGACAAACCGTAGTTTTTTTTGTTAACAATAGGTGCCGCTTATCCATTTAACATTTCATTCAAATGATAAATGGATAAGCGGCACCTATTGTTAAAAAAATAAACTACGGTTTGTCCATATTTTTGTTGTTTACATTTGTTATTATTTTGAAACAGCTGCTTCAACAAACACCCTCTAGCGCATATTAAAGAACTACGGTTGATCCATCTCCTTTTGAAAAAAAAGAAGGTTTTGTCCTGGTAGCGTCACTTTACTTTAACGCTTTAGGTCTACCCAGAGCCCTATAAGGAGAGTTACGACATAGATTGGAGCGCCACCTGGTGAAATAGCATGTTGGGCTCAAAACAAGCATGGAATGAAATAAATTAATATTGTTCCTATGTTATTCATAGGATAAATAAATCGGAATCAATGAAAAAAAATGTGTATAAAACCTTTCATTTTTGTGGGTATTGTTTCAGTAAATAAATAGTCTCCCTTATGCATACAAGTCCATAATTTATACATGATTTACTAAATAATATAAAAAATATAACAAAATAGGACTATATTGTCTCAATAGATATCGGATTTGGTCGAGTAAATTTCATTTTTTATAATATTTGACATTTCTAATGCAAATAATGTGGTAAACAAAAAGTTTTATCCATAAGAAACAATTGTCCAAAAATTATCTTAAGTGTTGATGAACTGGATTATCATTGAACCCGATTTATATATCCCAGATTAGTGAAATGATTAATTACAAATGACAAATTAATACAAAATCTTTGTTTATAATTGAATTATTTTACAACACGTAGTAATAACAGAAATATATATATATATATATATATATATATATATATATTATATATATATATATATATATATATATATATATATATATATATATATATATATATATATATATATAACAGATGAATTTGATAATTATTTACATAATTTTCTCATGCACATACTTCTACTTCCAAATAAATTGAAAGTTTTTTTCGAACTATTTTTTACTATAGTCGTCTGTTCTTTTAAATGTATGTGCAGACGAATTTTTATATACCTTGAAATAATATATTGTAATAGTTCATGGCATTGTGGAATATTTTCTAATGATGTCTAATATTTGAACTGCTATTTCTGTTATAAAAGATCCTACTTGCTTCATTTTTACTAATTCTTTTAAATATGACTTAAATATTCCTTCAACTTTTGTAAATTCCTTAATAAACTTATCTGAACAAAATATCAATCCACCAGAAGAAGAATAGTTTCTTAATGAAATTAGAGTATTGAAGTCCGTAGATGATTTTTCTTTATTAATAAAAAATATTTACACTGTTCACAATGAACCTTAGACTGAATCGTTTTTCGTATGCAGTAACCAACCAAATATTACAGATTTGATTTCAGCTAAATCCAGTGGTTCTAAGAAAATAACTTCAATTTCTTCAGGGGATTCTTCATGCTGAAGTTCTTCAAGGAATTTTGATTCTTCTAATGATACTAAAAATTTGGAACAATCGTCTTCATAACTTGATTCTTTTTTTGAATGTAGGTATTGTGTTAAAGTTACAATTTTCAAAGCATTTTTGAGTTCCATAGGCGAAGGAGTTGGATTTTTGTATCGAATTTGAGCAAAAATATTTTCTATGCAATCCTGCATGAATCTTGAGCCAAATACAAAAGAAAGGCCAGATTGGGAAAGTAAATAATTGGATATCTCAATAAATGAAGTCGTAGATAAAATCATTCCTTTTTGTACTGGTTTCCAAGTCTGCTCATTTTTATTACCAATGCTCAAGGTTCGAATGATTTTACAGAAATCTAGAAGAAAAGCTACAGTTGTATTGTATTTTTCTGTGTTGGCCTTGCTTAAAGCTATTTCAATGGATCTTGAGGTCATTAAGTCATACCGCTGTTTTGTATGATTCTGGAAAATTATATTTTTCGACCAAAAAACAAAGAGCACTACCCGTGGCATGACTAAGAAGATCTGAAGCCAAAGAGACCTTCATTTTTTCAAAATTTCCGGGTAAATATTTTTTTGTGAGAGACGAGGCTGAATTTTGAGCTCTCGGTCACTTTGAAAAGAAACAAGCTCCTTAAACGGTTCTAATGAAATTGCAGACCAAGGTAGCTTGTATTTTGAAACCATTTCATCTGGTATTATGACACTTTGTCCGTTAGTTAAGTGATTACGGAGATTTTTAAAAGATGTGGAACATCTGCAAATATGAAATATTCATTGACGAAGAGACAGGACTGGAATTTTATTCACATTTCATTTCGTTTGACTAAAATTCCTAATTCTTTCTATACACCTTGGTTGCTTGGTCCCATATCAGACGTAATGTTTATGATTGTCAATCCAGATTTGTGACAGGCGGTAATGATGTCGTTAAGGATTTTACAACATCCTTTGACCTAAAACTTGACCCTGTTAAGTGGTAAGCGATGACTTGTTTCCAACGATTTTTAATGCCAATAAGTGCGAAAACGAGTGCATGTGAAGCTAACTCTTCGCAAGAAGGCTGAAGAGTGTCATAGCCTCGCACAACTTGATCACCAACGTCATATTCTAAGGCTTGTTTTATAGACATTTCGTCCATGACTAGGCCGCAATATTTGTCACTTGCATCCATGGTCAGAGTCTTCAAATGAAGAAGGCTCATCACACTGTGAAGGATTCCAGGTTGGAAAGTAATACGCTTTAAGCTTCGTTGTAACGTACGATTGCTGGGAAGCGGATATCCTTTGTGGATCAACATTTGATACCCACTTGTTCCGCAGGCAAATTTTATTTGGAGAGCACTTTGAATAGTATCTTGTGACCAAGAACTAACTTTGGATGATTTTAGTTTTAAGAAGTTAATTTGATCCGAGTTAAATAGATGGGAAATGGATTTTTCAAGGTTCTTGTATTTTCGTTCCCTTTCTCGAATCTTGGTATCTTTTCTTTTAATTTCTTCTTAAGCTCGCGGTTTTTTCTTCTCGACATGCCAGTTGGATCTGAAGCCTAGAATTCTGTTCTTTTATTATAAAGGTATTTTACGACAGATGGGTTGTCTACAATACAGAGAAAATAAAATATATATTTAAAACAACTAAATAAAATTATATATTAAAATCAACATATATACCGTTATTAACAAGCGTTGAAGAAGTTTCATTTTGAATAATATTTTTATTTGATGTTATCTCTTCGGGGATTTCAGGTTTCGTGGACGGGGGAAGACTGTATGAATGATCTTTACAATACGTTAGAGATCGTTTATCTACAATGGAAATTATTATATGATAGTTACCATTTTGTGTCCTTATATAATTACTTACTGCATTCATTTGTCGTTTCTTTTCCTATGTATATTAGAATTTATGACGCTCCTTGGAACATATGACTTCGAATGTTTAAATATGTTGGAATGTCTCGGTCTAGTAGTTTTTTTAGATTTTTAGCATGTTTAGTGTCCATTATTTGATTATCTTCAAAATGCTTTGAACATAAGCGAGAATGTATTGTGGGGTTTTTTTTATGATCCCTTCTCATCTTTTTACCCATTCACTTCGTAATCGAGGATCAATGGGAAATGAAAAGAGAAAATTCCTGGGCTCTTGATCGATTTCTACAATCCACAGCACTACAAGCAGGCATGTTGTGTTTTTTTTTTAAATAGATCTTTAAAGTATATAATATGTATTGTTTATATACTGCGAAAAAAATATCTCAAAAGACTGTTTATTTAAAGCTCCATTGATAATTATTAAGGCTTTAAAGTAAAGTAGCGCATCGGGGCAGATAGCCTGGAAGGATTTTCATTGAGTCTCTTTAATCTTTTTGACTAGCAGATCTCGCTTTTATGACAAGATATGACGTCATATCGTGATGTCATTCAAACTATTCATTCATCTCATCCATTTAAATAATTTCAATCACTACTACTTTCATTCAAATTACTCTCACTTTTTTTACAACACTCATTGATATTTAAGTACTCAAAAAAGGACTTTTGGGTAAGTGGAATCATTTTTATGCCTTTTTGTTATAAATTTAAAATTTTATTCTTATTTTATGTAGATTAATTGTCTAGTCATCAATTCTGAATCCATTTATACACCATGGGTGGGTGTCCTCTTCTTACCACACGAATGTGTGATAAGAGTATTCTTGCGACAGCATGGTTTATCGACTCTATGAGGAATGGTATGACCTTGTTTGTTCAAGCAAAACTACATATGCTTTTAGTCTTCAAGAGGAAACTGAATATGAAAATACAATTGTTTTTCTTATAAGTTTCATAAAAATTATAAACAGCTTAAACTATAGTCCAAAGGTAATGGTAGGTTTGGATGGAACCAATTCAAACAGGGTCAATTTTAACAACTCTTTCCACAATTGATATCCAAGATATTTTACTTCAAGCAGGCCTCAATTATGTAATTACATCGCATTTTTTGTCAGACTGCATTGAAATATATTCAGCATGATAAGAGCTACCAGCCCTACACCTACAGCTAAGGAGTTCAAATACATTTTAAGAATGATTTTTTTAAAGTCAATATATGAAAGATGTTAAATCCAGCAACTATCATTATGATGATTCCTCTTTCTTGGCAGAGATGCTTGAATTTAAGCAATTTACACAGATGAAAACCAAGTTTTGTGGGACATTGGTTTTATTCCACATTTTATATCAAATCTTTCACATTCACCTTAGCTGTCGAAACATGAAACAGACGTCTTATAATATTTAGCAGGTTACATTATTTTTCAAATAGAAAAACATGAACCTCATTGTTAGTCATGTTTATCTATTTTAAAAATAATAATGGCCATTGCAATGATAGTATATCTAACCTTATAAGTATATCTGATTATACCGGGAATAGCTTCGTTTATTGTTCTCACGAAATTTTTAAAAATCTCATTCTACCAATTGATAATATTAGAAATATGGAAGAATCTTTACATAATTCTCAAAAGAAAATATATCCTTAGAGATAAAACATGCGTGTGACAAGATTACTAAAGATTTCAACCTAATACCACAATGTCATTCTCTAAAAGATAAACTTATGAACAGATTTATACGATTAAGACTAGTCATATTTTCTAAAACATTAAAAAACAAGAAATAAAAAATGTAAATAAAGAAATAGCCAACTTGCTTCCAAAAGTATGGCAATTAGATTTTCTAAAGTAGATTATATTACAAATATTATTAGTTAAATTGCATTGTTATTTATTCAATACATATATTCCCATTTATTCTTAAAAATTAATGAATCATATTTATTATTTTCACATTCTCAGATTCGTGTGCAGTGATGGTCTCTACACACGGAGAGGATGCCCATGAAACTAATATCGTAGACTTAGTATCCAGGGTCGAGAAACCGGGAATTGATTTGCTCTTCTATTTAGTCAACCTGGATATAGATCCAAACATGACGTTGAACTGACTTCCATGGGGACATACGTTTTACGTCCATTTCAATTCCAAAACAGCATCCTTCCTTCCTTCCTTCTTTCCGTGACGGGGGAGGAGACGTCTTCTTTGCTCTTTGATTTCAGAGCACTGTGAGAAGGCAGACAGAGGCGTGAAGAGGAGTTGAAAATACCGGAGTCCTACAAGGGAGGCATGAGTTCTACAAAACGATGGCAATTGAGTCCGAGCACATTCGAGTTGACTTCTCTGTTCTATCAAGAATGAAGGGGTTGAGGTTCAAATGACTCGGAGTCTTGGACGAATTGAAATGGGAGAAGTGAGGACAAAAGGTAAGATTCCTAACTGTCCCTCCGGTCTGTTCCTTGTATGTTGCTCTCCAATCCTTCTCAGATTCCTGAAGTATCGAGAAGACTTCCATGGAGTAATAAAAATAATAGACACCTCAATATTATTAATACAATTGTTGAAGTTTACGTCCCTATGATACTTGATATGGGCAGTTCCAGCGTTATGGATGTGACATTTGGACACAAAATGACAACAGATGACCTAGTTATTTTTTATTCTTTCCCAGTATTTAAAGATGTCTTGTATATTTTTAAGACCTCCCATATTGAAGAAGTGGTAGGGAAAAAATAATTCCCTTAGTACATTTAGAACACAAGAAAATGCCAAAAAAGACATGCGTTATGGATGTGACAGAAAAAATACCCCGTTTCTCAAGTGACTACAGATATTCAACAAACTCTGTGAAATTTTAAAGATGATATCCAAATACAGATATACATTTGATAAAGGAGTCTTAGTTGAACATAAAAAAAACCTTTTTAAAATATTTTCTATTTCATGCAGAATCTAGGAAGGAAAAACCAGCGTTATGGATGTGACATAATTCCGTTATGGATGTGACGTGTCTGAAATACAAATTGTTTCTGTTTGAAAAACCAACAATTTAACCATCATATCCCCCCCAAAAGTCTCAATATTTGTTAAAACTACCTTTAAGTTATTGAATAATATAGAATGGATGCTGTTATTCAGTTTTTCAGTTCAGTCCAACCTGCTTGCTGTATTGGCATGTGGCAATAATACAGAATAGTACATGATCACAATTGATTTTAGCTTGGGTCTTAAATTATAAAACAAACTGAGAGACATGAGATAAAGGTGAACAAATTATTTATTAATTAAATAATGAATTAATGTAATTATTTATTTGCTTTCTTTCTTTTTTTTCTCTGGATTCTTTTTTCTCATTCAGCCTGGACAGCCTCAGTGAAGTGGTGCCTTCCTCTGTTATCTACGACAGGACTCAGTCGTCTGACGACTTGGTCACGAGCCACCCAGGACTTGTCCTCCTTTGTTGGCAATCTATAAACATGCCCCAATTCGTCGCTTTTCCTCAGAAACTCCACCTCAACTGCATTTTCATCATAGTCGGTGACTAGACCCACATACTCCCTCTTCAACCTCTTTCCTTCATATTTCACCAGCACACAATCCCCAGTGGTGAGGTTTTGCATTTCAGATGCAGAATTGACAGATGCAGAATTGGCCTCATCGTCCGTTGATTCTTCATCTGTTGAAGAAGGTGGGTGTTGGATCAGTGTGTGGTGAGCGGTTGTTGTGGCGGTGGAGTAAGCCTTATGTTGCACTTGACCCCATGACACAGGGGTCACTGAATGGACGTTGAGTGTGCCTGGGAGAGGGGTGACCTGCTCCCAGTACTTGGCAATTTCATGTGTATTGCAGAACTCTCCTATGTCTTCCTTTGTGATGTACAGCACCTCCATTTTGGGGCAAGCCCGCCTGGCAGTCTCAGCAAACGTGCTTGCATTTGCCACCACCACCTGTATGCTAAGAACTGCCATAGACACCGCCCTCTTCACAGTCCCTCCAACTCCATCCACAGCACCTTTTCCATGACTGGTGGCAAAATAATGCCATTCAGTGGTAATGTGTGGAAACATTTCTTTGAAGGTGGAGGCCAGGAAAAACCAAAGAAATCGTTTTTGAATTGGGAAGCACACCCATCACTAGAAATGTGGAGCTGTGTCATTTCAGGATTTTTTTTCTCCAGGTCCTTCATAATGCCTGTGAGAAATGTGGTGACTACTTTTTTGTCGTGCTGCGGCTCATCACTGACAATGACGTAGGACTGTGCGTCCTGTCTCCTCCAGGCTACACCCGTGAATACTGTAATCTGGTTTTGGTTCCAGTGGGCAGATTGGATTTCATCTTGGTAGCCCACGGTGTAATTTTCTGCAAAATCTACCTGGAGGACAACACAGCCTTGATTGCCCTCTGCCTTTTTCCCTTGAAAAAATGGCTTTGTTGTTGTTTCACAAAGGAGTGCCGAATGAATCTAGGAGCAGTTTGAACCAGCATTTCAAGGACATCCCTAAACAGTCCAACTTTTTGAGTCTTCGTGTGCACCCCCTCAACAGATTCCCACACATTCCAGCTGGTGCTTACTTCTTTCTCCTCATCTGGAATGTTGGAGATCAGCTGTTGGAATTTGCGTCCCTCACCACATTCATCACACTCGTTCAACATGCATGCCACACTTCCAGAGCCACATACAACTGCATCCACATAATTGCTCACACTCTTAAATGCCTGTCTTGGCAGGTGCTTGTAGGCAGGGCCGGCCCGTAGCATAGGCAGTATAGGCAAATGCTAAGGGCGCCGTCCATCCAGGGGGCGCCAATTTAACTGTTTAGCAAAGCTTATAAGTAGTAGTATAAAAATAATGATATTTTCTAAGATCCCGAACAGATTCCATTATGGTTGATAATTATCCAAGTTTACTCCAATAAATTGTTTTTAAGGATGTATAGAATTTAACCCATTAATGCCGAGAATTATCTGTGTAGAAATTCACCCTAATTTTTATATGCCCACACTTTAAATCTGGTAGTAGCTGATGCTGCAAAAAGCTCGCCAGATGCTCTTGGCTACTTTGGGGATTTAACAAAGTTATTTAAGCTCTTCTCAGCCTCCACCCATAGGTGGGATGCCCTCTTAAAATATGTTAAAATAACTCTAAAATCATGGGCCGAGACCAGATGGGAAAGCAGAATAAAAAGTATTGAAGCAGTAAGGTATCAAGCTGGTCAAGTCAGGGAGGCTCTTCTGGAAGTGAGGGAAACAACTGCAGACCCTGTGGTGAGAGTTGAAGCCCAGTCTTTGGCTGAGGAGATTGGATCCTATCGCTTTTGTATTTGTACAGTTATATGGTACGACATTCTCAGCAAGATCCAGTATGTCAGTAAACTAATGCAGTCACCCTCCATGCAGTTTGATGTAGCTGTCGACTTGCTGAAGAAAACCAGAGATTCCCTCACAAGTTACAGAAACACTGGATTTTCTGATGCACAGACAACTGCAAAGGAGATGTGCGAAGAGATGAACGTGGAGGCTAAACTCAAACAAAAACGTTTGAGAACCACAAAAAAGCACTTTAGCTATGATTCTCCAGATGAACACATCCATGATACACTACGAAAAATGGAAACCACATTTTTAATATGGTCATGGATACAGCCATCTCCTCACTAGATGAAAGATTTCAGAATCTTGGAGAAGTGAATAGAATCTTTGGTGTGCTCCTCGATTTCCCCAACTTAGGAAAAGAGGACCTGCTACTGAAGTGTCAAACTCTAAGTACCGCTTTGACCCATGACAGCCAGCCTGATATTGATGGCACAGAACTTGCAAAGGAAATGCAGAATTTCCCACCATTGCCATCAAAGAAAATGACAAATATGGAACTTTTGACCTTCCTGCATGAGAAGAAGCTGGTCGAAATTTATCCTAACATGTGGGTTGCCTTGAGAATCTCTGCCACTCTTCCTGTTACAGTGGCTGCTGCTGAAAGAAGCTTATCTAAGCTCAAACTGATAAAAACGTATCTTAGATCTACCATGATGCAAGAACGTCTCAGTGGACTTGGCATTATAAGCATAACCATGTGGTCTCAAATCAGTTATCATATGATGATATTATAGATGACTGCAAGAAAGACCAGGAGAGTAAATCTGTAGGAGGTTATGTGAGATTGAGGAGGTGGTTTTGTTGTTTTAAAATAGTTTAAGCTAAAGCATACCAAAAAAATAAACCACGAGAGGTCATTATAAGATCACCTTTTTATATATTTATTGTATATTTTTATTTAATCTTTGTAAAAAACAGTGCACACTGGTTTCTTAATTGTGCAGTGTCTTATTTATATTGTATTAATACGTTAATTTATTTCAATTGTTTACAGTTTATATTTTAGGAGTATTTAAATCTAATACTTTAATTGAGCTATTTTTGTTATATTTAATACATTTAGTTTATTTGTTGTATTTGTTTCCTTAATTCTTTTTTTAGTTTTTTAAATGTGCTATTTCTTTATTTAAATAAAACAATATCTAGAACAACGATATTCAGTTTCTTGTTAGTATATGTACACTAGCAGTGGAATTTACTGCGATGCATGGGGGGGGGGGGGGGCGCCACATAAAATCTTGCCTAGGGCACCAAAGTGGTTAAAGCCGGGCCTGCTTGTAGGCACAGTTGAGGAGTATTTTGTATAGTAACGTCCGTAACAGTAACGTCCGTAACGTGGGAAAATAATATTTAGAAAGGAGTACAATGGCTAATTCTTGTTAACATACAACCTCAATAAAAGTTAGCTTTGCACAGAGAGTTTGTTTACTGTTGCATTTTAAACGGATGTTTAATGAGAACTTTCTTAACAAAATGTCACGGACGTGACATTGGCTGTCCTATAAATCCGTCCCACTTTAACAAGGTTCCACAGCGAAATGGAAACTTGAAATCACACAACTTATTTACACTTCGCTTAAGTTAACCCCTTAATGCCCCATGGGAGCTGAGCATTGTTGTGGGCGAAAATTTTGATCATATATGGTTGTTTAAAAAATCGTTATATTACATGTATTGAAATCACAATATTCTTGATTGCCATAAGCTGAAGTAGAGAGCGAGGAGGGTACAATTTCTTTGAAATATTGGTTGAACTCATTTAGTTCTGTAAAATATAGACCTTGATGATATATTTAAAAGTGATTTTGTTATGTTACATGTTACTTTATTTTAACATGGTGAGGTTGACATTTACATGGAATTGCCCATATATCCCAAAATTCCTACGTACAGTCGTCCCTCGCAAAGCCGTGACGGCCCGGATCCAGTACACGACCACCGCAATATATGAGGGTCGCGATGTTGATATATATTATGAAATGATATATCTCGTGAAAAAACGGGAGCCAAGCCGTCGTCGCGTAGTAAAAGAACTGCGAGATGTCGAGGGCGAAGTAGCGAGGACCGACTGTATTTATTTACTGAGCTACAGAGCCCTATAACCCAAGCAACACATACGTTATTCTAACGTTAGTTTTTGGTTCCCTAAAGGTTAGGTTCGAACCTAACCAAAACGAACGTTCTAATAACGTTTCCTCATGGTTACATACAAACTAACGAAAAACGTTCGGGAACGTTCTCATAACTAAAGAAACTAACGTTCGGGGAACGTTCCCAAAACGAACGAAACTAACGTTCGCTTTTGGTTACCTACTAACGTTCAGGGAACTTTCTCAAAATTTTAAGAAAGAGATATAAGATAGCTCCATCCTGGGGTTAAAAAAGTCGGTATCAGTGACAAAAGATGCATCTACAAAACTTTTCATATGTATGAGGTATCTTTTGGGTTAAAAAAATAGTTTGCGTTATGTATAATATTTCAAACTTTCTTATAATTTTTTTAAAAGACTTTATTGATATATAAATATTAAATATGAAAGAATATATAAATAAACATTATAGTTTAAAATTAAATCTAAAATCTAGTAGGTAGACCCAGAGCCCTATAAGGAGAGTTACGTCGTGAGACCTGACCTTTGTCTCCGCTACTACTAAATGGAAATATTTGGTTGAGGACTTTGAAGTGGCTACGTGAAACCGAGGAACTGCTGAAATCTCCCACTAACTGTATCTTCTTTATTGCATGGATACGACAAATTTTCACAACTATCGGAGGGTAGACAGGGAAGTCTAACTCCGCCTGGTCGGAGGGAAGCAACAATCAAATCTCGAGTATTCTAAGATCCCAGAGATTCATTACTACTGGGCTCGAGTCTACCTGGTAACCACACCCGTTATCCGCCATCCACTGTTCGTAAAGACAAGAGCACATATAACCGTGGTCATAAAGGAGTTGGACTTGTTCGATAGTGGTTAGTAGACATAGGTGGGGGTACAAATATACATCAGGGGTGAGGGTCCGTGAAAAGAAGAGCTTTGCTTACGACAAGTTTTAAAATGGAAAATCTTAATTTATTAGACACATTAGAGAATTTTGACACATTTACAAGACATTTGACACATTCTTTGAAATCACGTGCATACATACAATTCAATTTGACAGCGAAACGGTATTGCTTATTAATTGAAATAAAATGCGGTTGAAAATAGACAAATATAAATTACAAAAGTACAAGTTAAATGCACATCTAAATTTAAATCACACATAAAATCACAGAAATCTTTTATTTAGGAAGACTATCTATAATATCGCAAAGCTCTTTTTGGTGGGAGAGTAGACTCACGACCCCCATACTAGTTTTTTGACTTAGATCTTGTTTTGGCGGGCGTCTTGGATTTGCCCGAGGCGCTAGGGGTCCACTTGTCTTCTTGTTCTTGGCGGCCTCCTCAGCTTGCTTTTTTGCGATAGACTGTATTGACTTGACAGTCCTTTCCATGCGTCGGCGCGCGGTGTTGAGAGCTGGAGGCACCTCTTCGGCTTCAGAAAAGGCTCCTTCAAGACCGGCCAATGCGTCGTCTATCTGGGCCGGGTCGTTGGCAGCTGTCTCTGATAGATCAGCGAGCGCGGCCATGATATCCCCGTGGTTCTCGTTGTATGTCTTCTGAAGACGAACGATTTCCAGTTCAACCTTCTCAGACATGGTGTCGAAGCGTTTTTGGGCGGGATCCTCATCCGTTGGAGACTCTTCAGAGGGAGAGGACGTTGCGTCAGGCTTCTTGGATGTGGGGACCTTCTTCTTCTGTTCAGGCCGTCCTTTCTTGGAGGGTGGGCCTTTGTCCTGTTTCCCAGTCTTCTTCTCCTGGCCCCGTTTCTTCCCTACGCCGCTGGGACCTGGCTTAGGGGTTGAGATGGCTAGAGCTGGTCCATCTTCACTTTCTGTTGAGGCTTCCTCATCCTCGCCCGATCCTGAAGGTGCATCGGCGTCGTCGTCGTCGGCGTCACCTTTGTCCTCGTCCTCGGGCAGTCCTTGTCCTCCGGAACGTCCGGGTCTGGCTTGTCATCGCCTCCTCCGCCTCCGGGTCCCCCTCCGCGTTTGGGGACTGACTGCGAGGCGTGTCTTGTCGACCTGCCCTGAAGCTTTGGGTTTCCCTCCCATCTTCGGCGTTTTCTCGGTGGGTGTAGGCGCGGGTCCCAATCCGAAAAGGGCGTTGGCATCGATGGATGCACCGGGGATGCTTAGCCCGTTAATCTGCTTAGGAAGCAGGATGCCGCCACGGTTGACATCAATAGAGTGGTAATTGGTCAGAGACCTCAAGAATCGGGTGTTGACGTTCTGAAAACTCGTCAAACATGGGATGATGATTTGATCCGTTACGTACGAGCGGTCCCGAGCCTTGGCATCATTAGCTCCTGATCCCAGTCGAATCCCTGAGGGAGTTCGTGAATATTGCCGGGACTGACGTGGTCCTTAAAAGCAGAACCGATGCGACGCTACGTGAAGTGGGGAGCGAATGCCCTGTCGCGGTACATTTGAATGATATAGAGTATCACTCTCCAGGAGTCCACGTCGAAAGAAGGTGGCAGCGGCACTTGACCCAGCGACGAAGGCGTCCCACCTCACAAGACCGGTGGATGAGAGGGTCAGCCCTTCTGACACGTTTGTTACCTTGGCATTCGGCTCGGAGATGAGCGATACTGCAGGCCACTTCATCAGGTAGAAGAAGCTACCTAGATCACAGGCCCAAGGGGCGCGGCGCCGGCACCAGACGTTAAAGTTGACTGAATGGTGTGGAGGAAGTTGCGAGTATCCTGACTCGCGGTTCCACCTTACGTAGCCGAAAGGGCTGGCGGGCAAGGCGTATTCCGTGGTGGTCCCGATGTGATTTGCAATGAGCCTGTAAAAAATAGGGACGAGGGACTTGTCATTTGGCTGGCACTGTGTGAGGCCGAGCATCACGCGGCTCGAACGTCCGGCTCTGCCCTCGAGGAAGCGCATGATGTCGTGTCCTGTCAAGTTGACAGTGTTCAAAACCAACGACGCCCCGATCGAGAGGAGCCTGGCAACATGGAGTCCAACCATGTAAGCATCGTGGGCCTGGTTCTCTACCAAGGCTTCAAACTCATGCACGAGTTTCGGGGTAGGAGTCGTCTGCGTCCACGATCTCGTCGACGATGAAGAAGGGGTTGGCGAACACCGGCCTAGGGAGGCTAGGTCGTCCGGTTTGGTACATCGCCGTGATGTAGTCTCCTTGTAAGGCGGGGGCGGCGGCCAGGGCTTCAGGCTCAGGCTGCTGAAGGTCAGCGTTTTCCAGAGCATGCTCTATCCCTAGTTCACCCCCTTCATTGATATCCTCAAGGCCTAGATCTCCTGCTGGTGGTGCGATGTCGTCAGGAATGTCAGGGATGACCACGATTTCTTCGACGGGTAGCGGGGGTCCAGGGTCCAAGCCGCCACCGAAGAGGTCGCCAAGCACGGGTGGCTCAACTTCGAGAGGAGCGGGGTCTGCGGGAGCCAGTCGACGATCGGGTGTAGTCAGGCTCATAATATTTATAATTTATCGAGGGAGTTGTAAGTAAACAGTCTTATGAAATATTTCTTTCGAAGAAAAGCCCTTCCCAAGCAACCAAAAAACGTTCGGAGAACGTTCTCCGAACGTTAGTTTTTGGTTCGCAGAACGTTCCCTGAACGTTAGTTTCGTTCTCTGAAGGTTATTTTTACGTTAGCATGGATGGTTTTCTTAACGTTCTCCGAACGTTCCCTGTTGGTTCTATTTACGTTCCCTAACGTTCTATTTACGTTCCCTAACGTTCTATTTACGTTCCCCTAACGTTCTATTTACGTTCCCTCAACGTTCTATTTACGTTCCCCAACGTTCTATTTACGTTCTTCTAACGTTCTATTTACGTTCCCTCAACGTTCTATTTACGTTCCCTTTTAGTTTTAGTATAGTTCCCTTGTAGATATAATTAAACTCCTTGACAGTATTAAAATTCTATTAAGCGTTTATTTAACATTAAAACTGGACACGAATTATATAAAAGATTATAACATGTTATTTATAACTCATAAAATTATACAAACATAAAAATAAAATATATAAGGCTCAAAGCACATGCGTAAAAAACATTAATAAACATTGTAATGTATTTTTTTTTTTTGCTCTTGGGTAAAACATATTAGTACAATATCATAAAAATATCAAATAAAAGGCTTTCATGTTAATACATTATTTCTGATGATGTAGGATGTTTGTGTTAGGTGATGGAGGGAAAGTCTTGGAGAATATTTTATGATCCTTCCGACAGTTGTCCACGTTCCTCTTTCTTCCAGCAAGGGAATTTTCAAGGGTAATCCCTCGTTTACTCCATGTTGAAGGAATGATCACGCATTGTTCTGAAACATATAGGTTCGGTAGTTAAATACAAATATAACAATGACATAGGATAATTAAAATAGTAGAAAAGCTTACCGCCAGTGTCCTGATAATTGGAGGCAAGTCGAGGTATCAATGGGCTTTTAATCCAAACGGATGTTTATATAATATTGAATAAGTAACCTTGAGGATCAGTGTAGATGGAAACTATTTAATGTTGTTACTGTAGGAAAATCGGATGAAACTGATAGGTTCTTAAAAGCAAATACAAAGGTGTATGCAAGGTATATAGAATACAAGGTATTTGACATTTAAATTTTTTACTTAATAAACTTTTATAAATCCCCGGCGTGCTCTCAGTCGTCATTGGTCCGACTTCATCTGCCGTGCTAGCTGGGGATATTTTATAAATTTCCTATAATTAAATTTTGAGATAATTTACAAACAAAAATCACTAATATTTTAAAAGGAATATTTCAATTGTCATTTATTTAATTTATAAGAATCGAAGATTTTTTGTTCTTGTAAGAATTATCGCTTATAATAAGATTAATATAACAAGGAAAAGGTAGAAAAGAAAGGAATAATTATAATGTGTGATGTGTATGTAAATAATAAAGTAAGTAATGTGAAGAAGCGAATTGACATCATTGGATATTTACTTACATCGCCTTCTTTCTTTACTTCGCAAGTCGTGGAATGTATGATAAAGAAAAATATTTCAACTATAATAAGGACATCTTCTTTTTATGGACAAAAAAATAACTCTCACGATTAAATTATATATATTGGATATTCATTTTTTATCCTCATATATAATAGTTGGACAGAGTATTCAATATTACTGTTGAACTTTATACTCGTAAACAAGTTTAATAAAAAATGAGTAAAATATGATTACATATAAGAAATATTGATGATATTGAATAAAAACTAAGACTAATCAATTGATATAAAACTAATATCCATCAAATTATATATAAACAATAATAAATTCAAATAAATACTCACAAACGCCTTACATATTATCCCTGAGTTAAGTGTAGCAATAAATCGGATTGAGACTTCTTATTCAAAAAATATAGTTAATAGCAGAAGCTGTCGTATGGTTTAACAGTTGAGGCGCTAGACAAACTCTTTGCTTTTGATTGCTCTGGCATTATTAATGAATTTCCTTGATTTTATGAACTATTTATAATTCTTGGGGTTTATTTTTATTAAGTCCGAAAAATATTTTATAATGGTAGATCCCTCAATCGGATAATGGCCTCTGTCTAAAAGGTGTTTTCTTAAGAGTTTGATCAAATGCAGACATCATGAAACATTTAAATTATCTTTGATGTATCAGAAGGATTCCAAAAATATGACAAATCGTCCAATGAGTTACGCAGTCCAACATTTGATAGGGTCATATCAGAAACTAAAGCCAAGACTTCAATGTCTCTTCTTTCAATCTCATTTGTGTGAAAAAATGTCAAGAGACATCGAGGTGTCAAAGATAACATTGGCAAACAGCATCCACGGATCATGGCAACTTTAATTTTTTTATTCGGACGGCACACTTGATCAATAGCTAAGAAATAGTCAATACTACTTATCAGATCCATTTAATCGAACGAAAAGACGCCAATATGGGTGAATTGATTTTCCACTTTCCAAAACCCTAAAAAATGTAAACCAATATTCTGATAAGGTAGATGAACTTTTAATTTAATGTGCCTCAAACATTGTATTTATCCTTGGAGTATTAATTTTAACAAAATAAATGGAAGCTCTATTACAAAGTTAAAAGTTAAATAAAAAAGTAATTGGTTTGGAGAGCCAAAAATATATTGTTGCGATATTTAAATATATTAAGATTTAGTATTGCTTTAAAAAAATCTACTTATGTTTCAATATTTTTTACATTCATCTTGCATTATTGATCGTTAAGTCGTTATTGTTATTAACTCAACTAAACTTAAGAATATTTACTCAGTTTATTTTCACTGATGCTTTAGAAATGAATAAAGTCTAACCTTCTTATCGAAATTTAACCACTAATAAAAATAATATAGCAGAACACTAAACTTCGATAAGGTCTGCGGCAAATAATTAAACTTATTGAATTAATAAGTTTTGCCTATTAGCATTACCTTAGTGCGTAATTACAAATATTTTTTAAAGAGCTATTTATATATTACTAAACTTATAACTTAAGCCAATTGTTATACGACAATATTTGAAGTTAGATCTAAACTAAAGCTTAAATAAAGTATATTGACTGTGTTATATATTTTTATTTATTTATTGCAACAATCATCTAACATTAAATAATTACGTAATGAACATACATTAATTATTTCTTGTTGATTGAGGTTTTGTGATATAAAAATATGATCATAAAAGAGACTATGACATCATCGGTACATTCTTTTTATTAAGTGTCCGCGCCACTTTTTAAATATCACATACCTGGTATTCTATATACCTTGGGTGTATGTATTTTTGTGAGTCATCTACATTCAAGTCAGTTTGATTTGATGAGGACGAAGTTGTAGCATGTATTAGTTATGTGTCGTTTGTAAATAAGTTTGTTCTAATAAGAGGCTGTTTGAAGTCAGGAATATGATCCAGCTAGAGTGGCTTTTATTTTTGGTTGAACTAGCTCCTCTTCACTCACTAACATAATCTTCAACCACTTAAATTTGTGGAAAAACCATAAAGTCTGGCTTGTTTAGAAACCCCAAATTATCATCACTAACGGAATATTTTTTTTATACAACAGATTGAACAGGAATAAATAAATCGAGATCAACGACAAAGACAATTCATCCACAAAACCTTTCATTATTCAAAGGAATTTTCAGATAAAATAGTCTCTTATGTTCAATTTTTATTTATTTTGCACATGATTTACTATAGGGAATAGCAAAAATTAAAACAAAAAGAGATTTACTCGACTCAATCATATATTTATTGAAGCAATGCAGTCCTTCACATTATAATATTTGTTATATTTTATTGTAAATCAGGTAGAAAAAATTACCATTCCGTGGAAGTATGTGGGGGATCTGGTACGGTTTTATCCGTTTTACTCCGCTGGACATCTCTAATTTCTACAACGGCAGTACAGGAAATTTGCCTAAAGACCAAAAAATAATTATATTCAATCTTTGTTATTATTCTTTTTTGCGACATTATTTTTTATGTCTGTATTTTTGATAACAATTTTGTTTCCTTATTTTTTTTATAATTAATTTTTCTAGATAGTGCTGCTAGTCCGAGGGGTGATTGTCTGGTAGTCCTAAACTCAACATAGAGATATATTTATTGCATCTCTCTGGTATCTCTTTGATTATAGTGTAGCAAATTAATCACAAACCTCTCCCTTTTTCTATTATCTAAAATTGTGTTATTATTATTGCATTATATTACACAGCTTATAAGTTCTTCTATTCTGGAGGAGGAACTTTGAACCGGAGTTCTCTCCTGTGTCCGGAGATACTTATTCCACATGACTCGTGGACGCAGAGGAACCAACCTTTCCCTTTTTTAACAATTATTTATAACATTTAGAACGAAAGAAAGCAAAAGCTGTTGTTGGACACAGGATGTAACTCCATATCAGGTTTCCTCCTCAAGAATATAAAAACTCAAGCTGTTTATGATAACGCAAAAATAATAGTATACACAGCATAATAATAATAATAAAAGAGAAAAGTTTGCAATAAATTTGATACTTTAACGAGGCGGATTTTTCACGACTAGGGCGGCGTAGAGGGACGGGGGAGGGTTCCCCTCGACGGAAATTCCAAGAGGAAGACGCTCCCGCCACCCGATTTCACAGTACAGCGACATTTTTTGGCAGAGTAGGCTAACTTGAAATATTTATTAGTATTTAACTCATTTTGCATCTTAATTCTGCACTCAGAGATGCCAAAATTTAATCACTTGTTCCTTTTGGCACTTCTAACAACTCCACAAAGTTTCATCCGAATCCATTCGGTACTTTTTGAGTTATCTTGCTGACAAACCAACAAACCAACGCCAGTGAAAACAATAACTCCTTCGGCGGAGGTAATAAAAGAGATGCCAGAGAGAGTCAAGAAAGATGCCTATGTTTTCTAATCGACAGCATTTTTCTCTTGTTATGTCATGTTGGGGTTAAAGAAATCCCTAGCCTATTCACAGAGTGTACATTGCGGGATACAAAAGGCTTAAGAACCGAATGCAACAATGACTTAAACCATTATTTGGGTTCACTGGTTTTATGTTTGAGTTTATTTACCATAACTTCAAGGACAGCGTTTTTTCATAGTTTAAGTTTCTCCATAGAATACAAGGTAATGAATGAAGATAGACAAAAAAGATGGTACTTTTTGAAACGTTATTGTATGAAAAAGAAAAGAATAGGGAATAATAATAATAAGAGTTAGTTTTAGGCTTCAAAGTGTCAATTTACTGAAGAGTTTTGAGGAGTCAACATTAACTGAGGGGGAATATTATTCTCCTTAAAAATAATTTTAATATAGTTCAAAACAAATCAGTAATAATTGAAAGTCAGAACGTATAAAAAATAAATTAACTTTCTTTATATTAGTAGTAAAACATTACTTGTATATTATCCTAATATTAGAATTTGAGTTTGTCCGTCTGTCCGTCTGACTTCTATAGACGCCGAAACTACAGAAGCTAGAGAGCCCAAATTTGGCACACAGATGCATCTTGACCATGTGATGGTCTTGGGCTAGGTTAGATTCTGATCAGACCAGATTTGTGTCTGTGAGAGGGTTTTGCGGTTTGCATGGATTTTTGAGAGTTAGGAGGCTCGGGATGTAATTAAATGTTTCTTTCGTTCTAAATGTTATAAATAATTGTTAAAAAAGGGAAAGGTTGGTTCCTCTGCGTCCACGAGTCATGTGGAATAAGTATCTCCGGACACAGGAGAGAACTCCGGTTCAAAGTTCCTCCTCCAGAATAGAAGAACTTATAAGCTGTGTAATATAATGCAATAATAATAACACAATTTTAGATAATAGAAAAAGGGAGAGGTTTGTGATTAATTTGCTACACTATAATCAAAGAGATACCAGAGAGATGCAATAAATATATCTCTATGTTGAGTTTAGGACTACCAGACAATCACCCCTCGGACTAGCACCCCCAGTGCCATTTACCTCCAGTTACGGATACTTTATATTTCTTAAAGTCCATTTATGAAGTTAACTATGTTTTCTTTATGATAAAATTTTATTAGTGTTTGAAACCTATGTTCCTAATATCGGCCATTTGTTATATATGACCGATATTAGGAACATAGTTTTCAAACACTAATGAAAAAGAAAACATTGTTAACTTCATAAGTGGGCTTTAAGGGATAAGAAATATTAGTAACGGAGAATAAATGGCACGGGGAGGGGGGGGGGGGGGGGTGCTTGTCCGGGGGGGTGGTAGTCTTGTTTTCTAATCGACAGCATTTTTTCTCTCTTTCTATGTCATGTCGGGTATAAAGCATAGAGATATAGAGAGCTTATTCCCTTCAATAGCAGAGAAACAGCGTTCAGCTGTATTTTTGTGCCCATTATAAACAAAGTAATTTGTACTACGTCATCGAAAGCTGATCATGGACATAGATTATTTTCTATGTTAAGCTTACGATGACGTAGTATAAATTACTTGGTTATATTTGACACAAAATACAGATGAATGGAGTAAGCTCTCTCTATATTTTTATCACTATGGTATAAAGTAATCCCTTGCCCTGTGAATATAACAGAGAATAAATATATAATCATATCTACTACAGATATAAAATGACAAATCCTTTTAGTCAAGGGGGAGGTCCAGCAGATATTGTTGAAATGATCATTGTATACTTCTGCCTTTTCTGACATCTGATATATGTTCTTTATATAATATTTTAAAATCTATCTATATTAACGATTAAATAGGAAACCATTATTATATTGATTCTTTAAGCAAATACCATCTATTTAATGAATATAGAGACATTTTTACCACTTCTACTGTGTTTTTGGATAACATTATATATTTCCCTTGATTTATTTTAAAATTATTCTTATTTTGTAGGAAACAACAAGGTATTGGAGGATGAGTAGAAAGGTTGGGCGATAAAGAGTAGTAATGTTCCATCAATATTGTTTTAGATAGTTTTCTCTTTTTTTACTGCATATATTTTTTGTATTTATTAAAACTTAAACGAAATAATGAGAAATATATTTTTTTAAATGTCAAAAATAAAAACAAAATTAAGTAGTTCTTAATGGAATATATATTGCCACATTTCTTTTTACAAAATGGCATCCTATCAGATATAAATGAGCTATCTATATAAAAAATATTATATTTTTAATAATAACCTGACAGTTATTTAAAATAAATTCACAGATTCGAAAATAAACGATATATCCTGAAAATAAAAATATAAGGACTAAAATACTTCAAATAAATAAATAAAATACAATTACGCCTAATTGATTTATTTTATAAATAAATAATATATTGATTTTTAAATGCCAATATATTCGTATATAATAATATGCTATATTTTTCTATAGTACATAAAAAGACAAGTAAAGTGAAAATCTATTAGTAATATTGTGTTATAAGCGTTGGTTTTTCGATATCGGAATGATATCTTATAGTTTTTGAAGCAAGGGATGCTGAATATTCGTACAAAAAACACATTAAAACTTAATAATTACTGTACATTGAAATAATTATTAAAGACAATAGTTCTATAGCAGATAGATGATATATTTTCGAAAAAAAATATTTTCTATTCCATAAAATATTATTTAAATAATCTCCCTAAAGAGCATTATTTTACAATGATAAAATATTTAAATATATAAAATTTATTAAGAGAACAAAATGGAGTAAAAACAGATAAAGAGAAACACGGTATTTTAGAATAAATTTTATAAGTTAAATATATTGTTATAATAATTTGATCTTCATATATATTATATCTTTGAACCAAGTCAATAATTATACAAACTATGATTGAGGCAGGGAATGAAAAACTAATCAGATACAAAAGCTGTCTTAAAAAATCAATTTTACATTGCTCTTTCTGATTTATATTAAAAAAGGTTTTTTATGAACTCTCAACGATAGCTAAGGACCTGTTAATGAGCTAATGTATATAACTTAGTATAGTGTGATACGGATGAATCAAAGCTCTCTATGAAATAAATATACTTTCTTAGATCTGTCCAAATTTTGTATAAACTAGCCAATTAAAACTTTTACAATATTATTAATTGAAATAAAATTATAGAGACATTTGGATTATTAAGGTTTCTGTTGTGGGCAGTGTTATATGTTTTTATTAATAAAAATTACAAAATGATATTGGCTTAGGGTCAAGTGGTCATCCGTATTTCTTCATGCAACCAAATTTTGGAAAAACTAAATGGCATCTCAAGAGGAAAGAGTGGACGATACATAAACGGTGATATTTTTCATGCTGAAAGAAAATGAATAAAGTGGGGTCCCAACTTCATAAGAAATATATATTAACAAAATAAATTGATACAAAAAATGTGAGTATTTCTCTTAATAAGGATGATTTTATCCTCTTTAATGATTCATTTTCCATAGACTTTCATAGTATCATTATCATAGCTATATAAATCAATTAATTGAATATTTTACCCAGCACTTTCATTTTAGAATTAATGCTACATTCCAAGAATCCGTTCCGGTTATATATCTGGCACCTTGGTTATTTCATAGACTATTCTGATTTTTTTAAGGAGTATATTAATTGTTTAAAACAATATTTTATCTTTAGGAACCCATTATCAGCTATCAAGTTCTAAGCAAATCAGATAACGAAAGAAAAATGTAAGCATTTTTATTATTCTCCACTTTGTTCCATAGAGACCTTTAGTAAATCTTATCCAAACGGTTTCTCATTCCACTGTCAAGCAATTGGAACACCCCTAGAGTTATATTGTTATATTTCCAAGGGGTCTTTAGAGTCTGTGGGGGCTTCTGACTCATTTTCTATACTCGAATACCAATTCTGTATCACACTCAGACTGGGTAGATCCAAGTCATAGATATCCCTAGCGAACTCATAGGCATTTGATGAGTATAGAGATAGTGTTAAGGCAAATGCTCGGAGTTCTGGGGGATACTGGGGTTTTGGGATGTCCTGTTCAGGTGGCGGGGAGTGATTTCCTTCATCGAGTTCCTTTGGCATATCCGACATGGTATCCAGAACAGCTCGGGCCTCCTCTGACATCAATCCTTGGAATTTAGAATCTTTGAAAATATCACCAAATTCGTTCAGGCGCTTTGACATAATGTTGCTATTACGTCTATAATAAAAAAATGTGTTGAATTTACTACAAAAAGTATTTTCAATATATTAAAAGTGTTAAAAAATTATGATTTTTAAAATAACATTATATTCGAACAAAAAAACCTTGCTTTAAAAGTCCTGAAGCTAATGCAAATGGACACCTAATATATATCATCAATAGCTTTAAAATTTCATATTAAATAAAAATGTATTATAAAAAAATAACGTGTGTAGAGAAGAAATTTACAGAATATTTTTTTTTTATAAATTTCGGGTATTCCTTTTATTAAAGAAAAACTTTGCTCCTATTGTTTATACTTGTCAATATTAAATATGTGTTCGTTCTTCAATAAATAATTATCAGTAAAATAATAATATTTCATTGTAAATAAAAGTAGCTAAAAATGACTTAATTCCTTACGACAAATATTTTTTTGGCCCGAAAATAACTGCAGCTACAACGGCCTTCAAACAAATTGGATCATTACACGTTGATATTTTGGTTTTTATCACTTGTTCTATGCGTATGGTAGTTACGTAAATTAAAGACTATGTTTGTAAAAATTATACTAGGCTGTTTTATTACTTCATGATGGTAGCAATATTATATATAAGCTAATTAATTGCATATTTATATGAATTTGATAATTCCTCAAAAATAAATACCTATAGTTATTTTCATTGAGGTTGCGTTAACTATGATTGTGATTTGTTACGAAGAAAAAAACATGTTTGTTTTTTATTTACAAGTCCCTTCAATAATTTGATAATAATTTGAATGCTATTTTCAAAATCACAATAACTCCCCACTTATTCAGATTATTTAATAAACTTGTAAATAATTAATTTCAAATAGAAAGACTAACATGTTTTTTTCTACGTAACAAATCACACTCATAGTTAACGCAACCTCAACGAAAATAAGAATAGGTAGTTATTAAATATGATCAATACTTGGTCATACTAAATTGATATTTTCTTTAATTTAATCTCAGATATCAAAATTATAAAAACTGTTCTGCAATGCATTGAAATATACCAAAAATATATTCAGTATAGAGAATAAACTTGAAACAAAAAATATACAGCCCCTTAAATAGAACACAAAAAATAATGAACATTTTGAATTATGAAACCTATTTTTTCGATTAGTACGAACGATGTTGAAATTATAAAAACTGATTTGAAATGCTTTGAAATACTAGAAAAATAAATAGCCCTGACATTTGCGGCTATTCTTACTTTGGACGAAGATAACATTAAAAATGAGCAAAAATCCTGATTTTACAAAAAGGCCAAACCTTTTTTCGGACGATATTTTATGTGGCATTTTTGGAATATTCGTAAAAAATGGGACAAATTAGGAATTTCAGTCTGGGGGCAAGACCTTTATTTTTTTACATAGTGTAACTATTAAGGACTTAAAATTTTGTTGGAGCGCTTCTATTTTAGCCGGCGTTATTTTATTTGATTTAAAGGTCATACGTCGGCTACATGCAGACACTGAATCAATGACTAGGCTACTTTAGTACGTTTGACACTAAAATCATAGAACAGCTTATGGCATTATAATGTTTCGTAACATTTTCTTTATGATTTTCTCTAACTGGGCGTATTGCACTCTTATAAATACCCCTTTTATATATTATTTTCGACCAAAAAGGACGTATTATAAGAAATATACATTGAGCATCAAAGCTGTGAATATTATAAATAATTATATACATCATACCTGTTTTTCTCAGTTTGAGTCCAGAGCTCAACAATATTATCCGTTTGCATTTGAAGCTTCTGTTTAATGAGTTCAGCGGATGGAAGACAGTAGGAATGATCCACTTTAACGATATTGATTCCTCTAACAATGGAACATGAAGATGCTCAAGAGAATTGGAGCTTTTTGGTTTTTTGAGGGATGAAGATTCTTTGGGGCCTTGCATTTAGATAGTGTCCTTGAGGCTTCTTCTTCCGGAGACAGAGGGAATGGCCGGCGGATAGTGGGTTCCACATTTTCTCGAAGCCTCACAAAGCTCAGAGTCCTATTAAAACACCCAGGAGTAAAATGTTCTGAGCAGATCCTTGAGTACTTCTTGGGCTTGAATTCTACCATGTTAAGGTTCCGGAGCCATAGGGCTGCTCGCTTGGGGTCTTTTGGAAAGCAGTGGAAGGATATGTGACTCTTCTCAACCCATTTATTTTTGCAATCAAATACACTACAGAGCATGATGATAATTTTCACTCTTTTCTTGAAATTATTATTATAGAAAATATCTGAAAAAAGTAATATAATTTTGTTCATCCAAATAATTTAAGATATTTTAGCAATGAACTTACAATATAACACTCTCAGTCCTACGGAAGAAGAAACACCAAGATACTTCAAATGTTCTGAAAAACCATTGAAACTATCTGTAAAAAAGGAATTCAATCAGAATATCTAGTAATATTTAGATGTTTTTATGATGCAATAACCATCTAAATAGTTTTAGTCCCCTAAAACAAACGCCGAAAAATCCCTCAAGTGACCTGTAGTTCTTTCTGGTTTAGAAAAAAGCGGCTAAGATGTAAGTAACTCGACTCGATAACTCCGTAGTCACTCTAGGTACATTCCGGCGTTTAACAGAATAAAGAAGAATTATTTTGACTATGTGCAATAAATTTTTGTGTTACACTAATTGAAGAGTCATTTTTTATAGAAAACAGAGCTATGAGTAGAACTGAACCATTATATCAAACGGTAAAGTAATTGTATGTTTCACTAATATATAGAAAACACGACGGGAACGTTTATAACTATTATGGGAAAGATGTTTTTGGCTAGGTGATTAATCTCTTTAAACCATGATATTTGACTTTCCTAAGGGCCTCTTTGGGCCATAACGGGCTCTAGGGTTCAAAATTGAGCCCTCACTATGATTCCAAACAGAGTTGAAGGAGGAAGATCGTTGATGTTCTTCTATTTAGACTGCTTATTTGATTCATCCAACGAGAAAAAAATATTAATATGATTCGCTTGTTGGAGGACCTGAAACAAAAAAAAATCATTTTATGAACGATGTTGCCAAATTAACTATAAAATACTTACACGGAGTAGTAACAATATCAAATAGATGAAGGGATGAGAGTTCTTGTGGATGCAAAACAAAACTCACTTCCCTGTTTGCCGTTATGATAACCAAGATATCATTATTAAATCTTGATTTGAAATATTCTTTTCAAACTTTTAATATGTTACAGAAAAACAAAATATCACGAAAATGGTTGCCATATCATAACAAAGAGAGCAAAGACTCCCAAAAAATAGAATGTTTTGATATGCGTCAGCTGCCAATAGAACATAACAAACTTTCAAAACAAGACTTAGAGAGAAAAGAAAGGAATAAAATTAAATAAATGTCCAGTGACATCATGGGTGGTTCTTCATTTCACACAAATAGAATCGAGTTCAAGGCTCATAATGACGTCAATGGTAATGTTTGTGAGTATAGTATTTTCTTTATCCCTGCGTTTCCTTATTTTCAATGGGATGCCAGGGATGCCCAACATTATCAAACTATAATATTAGGAACTTGAAATGAAGGCTTGCGAATGGGATCATCTCAGGAATAGAATACTTCCAGTATTTTATTTTCTTAGAACATTGGATCATCTCTCGGCTGTCTTTGGGTGAAAATGAAATATTATTATGTTCTGCTTAGATATGTTAGGCATTTAATCATGATTTCAACGTCATAGGATTTCGTAATTTACGCTAGAGTTACAAATATTTTATTTAGAAAAATATTTGATATTAAGAAAATAGAAACCTCGAGTGATTTTCAACCATATCAGTCATTCACTTCATGTAAAAACAAACCAACTTATTGTACTTAACTGTCACATATATTTTTCTCAAATAACATTAAAATTACAGGTAATTTATATATATATTTTTTTTTCTTGGCCAACAGGCGTAACTATATTTCATAGTGAGACAAAAATTTCAATTAAAAAAGACAACAAAATATACAAGTACAACAATTAAAAAATACATTGCAGAATACTAGTAAAAATAATTAAAAGGATTGTAAAACTTTGGTATATAACTTAAAAATAGGTAAAATCGTTGCTACGTCAGGGTCTTCCGACGCTCTCTTCGCATATATAATTTGTTGGACTTTTGTGATGATGGCGTTGACTTTGGATTCTCTTCTCCGCGGTAGGAGGCTAAAAAGTCTTCCCTTCCGATCTCTGCTCCGAATGTCTCCTTGAGAGTTTCTGAGACGGAGTTAAGGATCTCTCGGAGCGAAGTGCAACTCCAAAAGATGTGATCTGTCGTTTCGGGGCCTTCCTTGCAAAAGCGACACATACTCCTCTGCCCTTGGAAGAACTTGTCTCTCACCTCCAGAGTTCCCGAAAGGAGACGGTATTTCAACCATTTTCCGGAGCGGAAAGATACGTGTTTTTAACCGCTTTGATACTATCTTGTGCCTCTCTTTGGATACTTCTTCTATTTAAGTAATTTTAAATGGGCTCATTGCATCTGTTGTAAAGCTTTTCTTATGTCAGCCGTGGAAGCAGTTGATACTTTCATTTTGAATGGTATTAAGGGTCTCTGGATATTATTTTTTTTGCCGAGGATCGTTTTAAATCTGTTATCCGCCATTTTGTCGATAAGGGAGGGTGACCAACACAGATCAGCTGCTATGTCGCCAGATACTGTGTGTATATCAGGGAGACAAATACGCTGGGTTACAGGAATTTCCCATCCCAAGGAAAGTTCATACTTTGCTGCAACTTCTTTGGATGCCTCGCATATTTTATTCATCCAGGTGAGTAAAGGGAAAGACATTTAAGGACCTTTTTAAAACTTGCACACGGATACTTGTTGGGAAAAAAATCCTTTTCTTTTAGAAATTTCTCCAAAATTAGGACCCAGGGTTCCCGTGACAACCATATTTTCTTATCCAATAAAAGTTTGAACTTTCCACATTCCACAGGTAATTTATATTAATTTTTTCACAGCCTTAATAGTATTGAAACATATAAAATAAACTAGATCAAAGCATTTTCGTTAGGCCAGGCTTGTGAACGGAACGCAAAATTGAACGGCGTTCAGCTGAACGTACGTTCAATGAACGGAACGCTGAACGGAACGCAACTTTTTTTTGAACGCTGAACTTTGAACGCAAAAAAAAGAGTTTTGCGTTCAGCGTTCAACTTTTCCAAACATTTCTTGGACTTTTTTCGGAAAAACGTCATCACTACGCAATTACTTTTTTGGGAAATTCTTTTCTAAAAAAAAACGTCATCCCTACGCAGTACTTTTTTGGGAAATTATTTTCTAAAAAAACTTCATCACTACGCAATACTTTTTTGGGAAATTCTTGAAAAAAAAACGTCATCACTACGCAGTACTTTATTCGGAAATTGTTTTCTATAAAAAAAACGTCATCACTACGTAGTACTTTTTTTGGAAATTCTTTTTTATATATTTTAACGCTGAACGCTAACGGAACGCTGAACGCAAAAACATTGAACGGAACGCTGAACGCAAAAAAAGCTGAACGCTCACAAGCCTGGTTAGGCAAACAGGAAAGGATCAATTACAAAAAATGAGATATAACGATAAATTTATATTTTTACAAGGATGGGTAAAAAGGTAATGTAAGATATTTTATATTATGCGAGTATAATCTCTCTGCTCTATAAAAATATTGTAATGATATAAACCAATTTGCTTTTCTTAGGAGAAAAATATTTTTAGGGTATAAAGATTGTACAGGATAAAAAATCAATTACTATTTTAAAATAAAGAAATTAAAAATAATTAATACTTGAATGGTTGGTGATGCTATCCCCTCAAAAGAAATTTTAATAAGATTGAGCTGATCATTACAAGACTCCTACTCTTCATCTACGCGGCGCGGTCTGCAAACAGAGTGATCCCAACTGGTCTCGATAGTTGGATTGACAAGGAACTACTGTTTTTAAGAAACTTAATGAAAGAGGATTTATAGTAAATTCTAGTCCCCAACCTTCTCCCTAAACATCCTATTTTAGTCCGCTTTCCGTTTTTACATTGTTTTTATTACGTGGTATATGATTGTATATTTTTATATTTATTAAGCATTTTTATGATATGTTTCATGTCCTTTAACAGTTGCTCTCCCCCATCCTTACAGATGTATTTTACTGTAAAAACTGAAAGATTTTGTTTCCTCAAAGATGTGAATAAATAATGAATATTGAAAAAAAAAAATACTTTGATATCAAGAAATTAAAAATCCAATATTCTGAAGTTATTATTAAAAATTAAGAAATAATAGTTTTATTATGAAGAAATTATATTTAAAAACTAGGAAACTCATATTGAAATATTAAAAAATTATTTTTCAAATAATACGAAATTACTATTTAAATATTACAAAAAAAAAATTGAATGTTAAGAAATTATTATTTGATTATAAAAGAATCCTTTTTAAAATACAAAGAAAGTATTATTTAAAAATATAGTAATTATACTTTAAATGTATTCAGTTATTATTTAAATATTGCGAAATGATTATTTTAAATATGTTTATTTAGAAATTTTAATAAACATAAAAAATATTAAAATTAACCAAAAACCAAACAAATCAAATATTAAATGGTGTTACAGCTCTCAAGTTTCGATAATTATATTATATTATCATATTTATCTGTCATAGATCACTTTTTATTGCTGAAATAATTTTTTTAAAGAGCCGCATTAATCATTTTAAAAGCAAGAAGTTGAAAATATTTGAAAGTTGAGGTTTTGTAGATATTTTAAAAAGTTCCGTTTTTTGCAAAAATAATTTTTTTTGCAAGGATACTTTTTTAAATTAATTAATTGAAGGAGGGAAAATGTATTCAGAAAATATAATCACAAGCTAAGGCTTATAGGTTGTAAATTGTGGATTTTTGACTGACTTAATTGAAGATTAAACTACGTAACTAAAATTTATTTATGAAGGGTGTTAAATATTTATCTCCAAGTTGTGAAAATTGATTCGATTTATTCTTTTTTGAGTCACAATAATGTTTATGGAAACCTCCCAATAGAATGCGTAAGGACGAAGGGGTATTTAAATGCTCAATTACATATTACCTCATAGCTTCCAGATCGTTTTCATCATATAGATGAGATTTGCGCTCATGATTCCTGATAATACTAGAAAAATAAAGTTAAAAAGGAAAAATACGATCCGGTTGATAAGTTCCTCGTGAGTAATCATTTTGTTGAATGTGATTGTGTCCAAAAATTGATCATGGAACTGAAGTAAGTTTTTATAATTTGTATCATTAATAGTATAATTACATATTTTAAAAAGTTGTATATTTTTTATCAAGGATACAATCTATTGATTGATGTTAAATTTTTGTAACTTTATAATTATTTTGGTTCTTTTTTGCGGCAAATCAGGGCGATGGGTATTTGAATACCCCTTCGTCCAAGTAGTAAATATTTTTTTCCTTTTGTTCATTGTTATAACTATGGTTATATGTATCTTTAAAAAAATCATTTTTATTCATATTTATTAAAGTTCAACCACTCATGAGACTCTGGCATTACTGGAGAGTCTGTCGGATGTTGAAATAGAAGATTTAAGTCTCGGATTCCCGGAAAATAATGAATCGGATCAAGATTCCATCAATTCTGAAGCTGACGAAGGGGATATAAACAACCTTGGAAGAGGTATTCTCTCAGCTCCATGTCTTCTTCGTCACAGTAACGACAATGTCGATGAAAATAGAGTAACTACAAAAAAAACGCCAACGGAAAGGAGCATGTATGAATTGGAAAAAAACAAGAAACCGATTTTTTTATTCCGACCTCTTTCAAACTCAAGAAAATCCCATCTCTCTCAAAAATCCGTGGGAATATTTAGAACTTTTCTTTGACCAAAACCTGAGAGACCTCATCATTCTTGAAAGCAATAGGTACGCCAGTCAACGCAATATTACGTTGGATTTAATGGAAGATGAGTTGTTTGTTTTCATCGGCGGCCTTTTTTGTCATGTACATCCTCTTCACCGGATAAGAAACGATATTGGTCAAACTCTGAATCTGTTCCTCAAATTTTAGCCAACAATATTCGAAGAGATCGATTCTTAAACATCATGAGGAATATTCATTTTGTGGATAATACAAAAATAGAAAAATCAGACACTAGGACGAAGCTCAGGCCACTCTTTGAGACTTTGCAAAAATCCTTTTTGAAGTTTGGATCAACACCCGAATATTCTTCCATAGACGAAAGTATGATTCCTTACTTTGGGCGGCATCACGCTAAACAATTTATTCGTGGCAAACCTATCCGCTTCGGATATAAAATGTGGGCTCACTGTTCTAATGGAGGTTACTTGCACTCCTTTGATTTTTACACGGGAAAAAGCCTCGAAACACCATCTATGAAAAATCTTGGCTTGGGAGGAAATGTTGTCGTGCATTTGTCTAAAATTAGTGAACTTCAAAACCATCAAGGATGTAAATTATTCTTCGACAATTTCTTTACAACTATTCCGTTGTTTGAGTACTTGTCGGAAAAAAGAATTTGTGCTATGGCAACTGCTAGAGAAAACCGACTAAGGAAATGCCCTTTGCTAAATAAGAAGGAGATGTCGCTACAAGAAAGAGGAAAATTTGATTTCGCTTCCACAAAAGGACTGCTTGTTCAAAAGTGGAAAGACAACAACGACGTCATTCTTGTTTCAAACTTTGGATCAAATAAATTATCTTCCATCAAACGATATAGTAGGGCTAAAAAAGTACATTGAAGTCCCTCAACCTGAAAATTTCCAACAATATAATAAGCACATGGGTTACGTCGATCTCATGGATCAAAGATTATCCAAGTATCGGATTAAGATGCGCCAAAGGAAATGGTGGTGGCCTTTGTTTACTTATATGTTGGGAGTGATGATGAGCAATGCTTATGTACTTATGAGTAAAACAAACAAAAAAATTACATACCTACAATTTTTGGACGCCATCGTAATGAAATATTTAACAACGTATGGAACTAAAAGTATTCAAGGAAAAAAACGAAGACAAAGTATTGAGGATATTGTAAGATATGACCGTATTGATCATTTGATTGTATATAGAGATGATATTGGCAAACGTTGTAAAAATTGTACTATAAAGAGTAAATTTATTTGTGAAAAATGTAATGTATATATTCACCCAAAGTGCTTTAAAAAATATCATATTCCAAATTAAGTTTTAAATATCTGTATTTTGTATATATATGTAACAATGTACGTTCAAAAGAAAAGAAGAAAATAAAAATGTTTATGTAAAACTAGTGCGCTTGGGCGAGGGGTATTTAAATACACGTTCGATATCTCCAAGGTCCGTCTACGGAGAAACGATTTTTTTTGGCGAAAATGGCAGTCAATGCATGATCAAATCAGGTGTTTATTTTCAGTCAAATTCATTCATTGGTTAATTTTCGTCCTTTTGGGTTAAAATCATAATGCAGAGGAAGTTCAGGACGTGCCCTGACTGTAAGCGGAACGAACAATGAAAGCTCTAAGAAATGTTACAAGCTTATGTTTTAAGTTTTTGTAATAAAAAAATATATAAATATGGGCTATAATCACCTACCGTGATTCACCAGCGTAATTTTGTCGAACCTATGACAGGTGGTCATACTCAAAATATTGAGTGTCTTTTGGTCCCATGTCAACAGGTTTATGAGACAAATAAATGTAATGAATACTTCGAGGGATCTTTTCCATACATGTTTTGATCGATTTGTGTGGCAAAACTATTATTTAATTCAGACATATTTAACAAAGTACTGGATTTTTTTGCTGAACAGATGTCTCCATCGATCGACATCGGTAATCGGAAGAAATAAATTAATTAATTTATTGTGGCTTTGTATTTTCACAACTATTTCTTCTAAAGCTAAATGATTTTTTTCACTCTCGAACTAGTTGGACTCTAAGCATTTAATGATTCACTCCTAACAACTAAAAAAGGAGGCGAGATTAATATAATGCTTTTGGAACCAAGAGGATCAAAACAGCAAAAAATTTAAAACATAACAAAAAAAAAAAATATATATATATATATTTTGCCTATATGGTTCGATAGAATTGCATCTGATAGGATATAAATAAGCATTATAGCATTATAATTAGCCTCTCGAACCTAAGATCTTATCAATGAGGAGACCAAAAATGACCATCCCCTCTCGGGACTCGAACCTGCGCCCCCAACATTGAGAATTGAACACGCCTTAACACGCACGGCTATCGAGCTCCTTTTATGTATAAAAAAATATATATAATTATATATTTTGCACCCTTCTATATTTATAGTCCCATGAGCATTTATAACATATGAATTTCTAATCGTAAACTAAAGATTTAGTTATTTTTGTCACTGTCGAGATTTATTCTAAAAACACATATTCCAGTTTAATTCTGTGGCACTAAAAAGCCTCATTATATACCTGATTTTCCAATAAATCCGAGAAGATTTTTTCTAAACATAAAAAGTATCTATTACCTATTCATCAGTAGCGTATGTTTAAAAAAAATGTATTTTTCCTCCCTGAATCACCTAACTATAATATCCAGTTTGGTTTTGTGCAAAGTAAAGTTAGGGGATGCTGCCCTTTTCCCACCAGCTCACTCTTTATGAACTCATTAATGGCTTCCATGGTCTCTGGATCCTTGAGCGCCATCTCCAGGAGGCAAACTGATGCATCATAGAATATATTCTACCTATAAAGAAAAAAATGTCGCAATAATAGTACGCTAATTTGGAATTAAGTAATTGAGTGAGCTTTGATGTTAATAATTTTCATTGAAAAAAAACCTTATACAAAAATGGATTATGCTCAATTAGTTGGACAAGGTGTCTTCAACTTTCTGCCTATCACATCTTTGATCTTGATGGCCATCAAAGATGACCTGTTGTGCAGGTTCCAGAGGCTCTGGGTCTTAGCGGTGACCTTGGAGAATGGCTGCCTTTTCTGCTTACCTATTCTATAGTTCCATTCCACCACTCTGGAAACGTCTGTTGTCGCCAGCAGGTTGAGTGTGTGAGCAGCATATTTCCTCTGCGTGGGCAGCTTGGGTCGGCTCTCTGCCTCATCCTTCAGCAGATCATGAGAACTTATAAAGGCGACATCACCACCATCAGGATCCTCGTGTTGTGGCGCGATAGTAATAGTGTCACCTTGATTATCTCCAACACGTGTAAACGCAGCACATTAGTTGGCACCAATGTCAGTTGTGGTGGCGACGATCTTCCTGGTGATGCCAAATTCACTGTTTATTATTATATGTATATATTGCTATATATATGTATATATGTATGTATATATATATATATATATATATATATATATATATATATATATATATATATATATATATATATATATATATATATATATATATATATATATATATATATATATATAAATATATATATATATATAACATATATGTTGCCTGCCAAGAGCTCCTTTGTCTGCTTGGACTGAAGTATTTGCAGGAAAGCGTGCCACGTCTTCTGCACAAAGTTTCAGCATCAATCCAATGCACAGTGCACCTAGAAATGCAGGATAATGCGCACTCTGCTGTCAGCTGTGGTGGCAACATACCATTCGAATACTTACCCATCCATGTATGTTGCCCATTTTTCCATAAGTCATCATTTTCCTTTTCCATCTTTGACCATTTTTTGTCGACACCGATAATGCACTTTGCTTAAATAATATTTTAATAGTAATTGTTGTTTTCTATTAGAATCCTAGTTACTACAAAATAACATAAAAACTTGGTATCGTAAAATGGTGTCAAAAATTTGTCATTTGTCTACAACTGATTTTTTCTAGATACTTTCCTAGGATTCATCATATTCCAATGTCTAAAGCCACATATTTGAACTCTAGACGAGGAAGAATATTTAAATTCAATGGCACTAAGAAAGCCTTATTTTAGTCCTGATTTTCAAATTTAATCTTAAAAGTTTTACTCAAACATTTAAGGTATTATACATCAGTAACATATGTTTTAAAAAATAATTGTACTTTTTACATGAAACACCAACCTATAAAGACCAGATTGGCTCTGTGCTTCGAGATCTTAAGATATTTTGGTCAAACCATGTAGCGTTTTATTGATGTGATTATATTGTAGTTATTATATTATAAAATAGTAGTTAGTTTAAAAGTTAGTTGCAAACTTTTCCTCAGTGAACCTTCAAAATAAAGTATTTGACCTCATAGATAGTTGTCAGTCATAGCTCATGTTATCGAACGGAGCCACCCCTGCTTAAATTACTTTTTATAATATACAAATATCGTCAAATAAAATCTCAAAATTCATAGCTAACTTATCTATATAAGAGCTATATTGCATTATTTTAACAATAAATCTTGATTATAGTCTACATAGAAAATGTCTTTGTCAAGCATCCATCATATATTTTTCGAGTAAGTAAATGAAGCACATTCAGGCAAGACCCCTGGAGTACTCACAACTGGACGTGTTTATATAGCGTTGACATGGGTTGAATATGGGTACTTCCTTTGGGTGTTTCGAAACACACCTTAAAAATATAAGCCCATGTAATTAAATGGAAATATTTGCTTGATAATGTTGAAAGTCCAGAAAATAAATATATATTTATGTTTATATGCGTCCAAGACGGAGATAAAGATCCAAGAGCTTTAAATTGTATACAGTTTTTAATTATAGCCGTATCAAACCGTCGAATTGTCATCACACCCAAAAGGTTTCATAACGAAAAAATACCTTCTTATGCAATGAGCCATGTTTAAAAACATTTAACCCATAGTTAAAAGATATATGTTTCCTTTTTCTAAAATAGCATAATAATATCCTCTTTTTGATTTAAGTTAGAAAATACATTTTTATAATAGTATTATTAATTTATAATAGTTACTTTTTAATTTGTTCGTGTTGGAGGTTTTTTTCATTAAATAATATTAATATTTTACATTAGGGATACAAATATTTTTATGAATTGCTATCAAATTTACGATATTTTACACCTTTTAATGATATACTTTTGTATTCCAAGGAAATTAGTCGAAAACAAAATTAGCCAGCGATGGGAATTTTCTATTAGGTTGGATTTCAAATAGATAGTCTTAAGTTGGTGACTCCGAAATTTGATATTGTGATCAAATATCTGAGCACAGTGGTCTTGATTGTTTTATGTTTCAGTTTAAATATAAAATATTTATCGACACACTCTCATAAGAAAGTGTTTATAGAAGAACAGTGAGAGAAAGATTCATTAGAAACATCGAAACATTTTTTGTTCGAATGCCCAACAGATAGATAGAATAATATATCAAATGAAAATAACATTTTTCTAAGTTTTTAACTTTAATATGACATCGGTAAAGGGGTTTTTAACATTTACTAACAGAGTGTCCAACATAAATTAGAACTTCTTTAAACTTCATTCAGATCCATAACATCTGGAGTTAAATCATCAAATATAAAAGATTGCATGAACAATCACTATAACATTATATATATATATATATCTATATATATATATAATATAATATATAATATATATATATATATTATATATATATATATATATATATATATATATTATAATATATATATATATATATATTATATATATATATATATATATATATATATATATATATATTATAATATATATATATATATATATATATATATATATATATATATAATATATATATATTATATTATATATCTATATATATATATATTATATATATATATATATATATATATATATATATATATATATATATATATATATATATATATATATATATATATATATATATATATATATCAGACTTCTTGACGTTTGCAAAAAATTGTCGTTCACCAAAAGTTATCGTTCGTCGATATTTTTAAATTGAATCGTTCGTTTGTCTTTCGTCATTCCCAAAAAAATGACCACGTTTTTTAAAGGAATTTTTTTCTCGCCAATCTGATGAAAAAAAATTAATGACGCTTTTTTTAGAGGGGAATTTTCCCATATAAAAGAAAAATATTTGTCTTTTTTCCTTATCGTTCGTCAAAACTTTGTCTTTTTTCCTTATCGTTCGTCAAAAACTTTGTCGTTCATCGTTCGCGAACGACACAAATGAATGATAAATTAACAAGTCTGATATATATATATATATATAATATAAATTTTAATATAAAAAACGAAGGTCATTAATTCCTAAAAATACGACAATAATATATAAAGCAATATATGGACAGACCATGCAAGCTTTAGTCCCACAAGAAAAATATTCTACCCAGGAAATTATTTCATTGCTACACAGGTCTTCTTCTCCTCTGGGATCATTCTTAATGAAAGTCAAAAAGATGACACTGTCTATATTTGGCTTTAAGTGACACATATCTTAAAAAAAATATTTGATATCAATATTTTCAACATAGAGAATTTTAATAACTTTCTCACGGAGTTTAAAGTCATTTGTCACTCATAGTATTATTATTAAACAATAAATATTTTGGCATTTCGTCCAAAAATATTAGAGTATTTTTTAATACTTTATGTCATTGATTTTATATCAATGTCAAGTGTAAAACGTGAGTCAATTTAGGAAATTTTGTCATTGCAGAAGTAAGCATGTCCACGGGATTTATATTTTTGTTTGTTTTGACAGGTACTGCTACAACATTGAATACCTTGACATAGCTCTTAATTATTTCATTGGATGCAGGGACGTTTTATAATACATGTTTAAATGTATATTTGTGGACACTCCACAACACTTAGCGATATCAGAGTTACAACTACCGAATGTATATCGGTATTCGATACCACCGACGGTAGATTTCAAATATCGAACCGATTAAACGAAGTTCCGTAGAAACTACCGAATACTAATATCGATCGGTATTCGGTATATACCGAATATCGAACCGGCGGTAGATTTTTCTACCGAATCCCAACTCTGAGCGATATCTAAGTCTCCTTAATCAGGTGTTGAGAGAGATTGTAATGTATTTTCTTTAAATGAATTTGTGATTAATTTGATACTAGTATAATCAAAGAGATGCCAGAGATATGCAAGAAAGATATTCTGTGTTTTCTAATCGTCAGTATTTTTTCTCTTTCTATGTTATGTCGGATATAAAGTAACCCTGGCCCAATGTCTATATACAAATAATAAAGTGAATAACCACTCATCCAATCATCAAACAAAACATAACCTTTTCCCTCAATTATCGTGTAATATTTGAAGACAAACATGTCATGCAAAGACCTAAATAATATCTTGTTGATTGACCAGGCATGTCTCAATAACAATGATAAATAAATTTATAATTGGCATATTGTAATTAACTTGCAAAAACAATTATTCCCCTTTATCTATATTCATGGATATATTCTTATTCAAATTCTTGCAAAAAGAAACAAATAAAGAAAGAGTAGTAATTAACTTTCACTCAAATTTAAAAAAATATCATGTTATTTACATGTACTTTTTTCAACGATCAATTAAATTTTAATTAAGAGGACGACACCCACTTCCATTCTGGAAAGAATTGAATATGTGAGGGTGGATATGCTAAAATTTGTATTGAAAATGACGCTATCTTTTCCCCCCTCTAAAAGTCAGAGTCATTATTTACAATTCTCTTTCATCGTCAATTATTTGCTCTGTCTGCTTGGATGAAACTCGATGTGAAATTCTAGAGCTGAATATGATAATAGTTATACTAATATCTAGGAATGGAGTGGGAATAACTTATCCACCGGGACAATTATGCCCTCGCCAGCCTTATACAGGCTCCAATATGCCATTGGGAGGCTGTCAATGGCCGTTTTTGTTTCTTGAAGCCAGCGGCCCACTGGGAATAGTCCGGTACTCCCGCTGGCCTCTCCGCACCTGCTAATATCTATAAAACATATAATTAAAATAAATATAAATATTATCAAATAAAACATCTGTTTTTTAGATTAGGATATGTTTTGCCCATTGATATGCGTCATAAATAATAAATAATGACACCATGAGAAGAAAAATCGACTCAGATATCAATGACGTTTTGAATGCTTGGTGAGAGTGGTTGGGAATAAAATATTGCTTCTCATGCGCACCATATAAATTAAAACTTCGCAACAACCAAGGAGATCAATTATAAAACGTTTTATAAGAATATCCTTGTTCGTTGTGAGAACCTCTCAACACATGTATTTACTCTTCATTAAGGGGTTTGCAGCGTGATTAGTTGAATGAAAAGGAGCGTGGATAATCATTAAAAGCCCTTTGGCATTATGGAGGAAGATATCTTTAGCTTGTATTTAAATAGTTGTGAGAATCTACTCAAAGAGCTATGTCTATTCCTGTTGTTGATAATTTCTTTAAATGGACGTTCTACAGTCAATTATTAGTAATTAATCATAAGATCAGCTTCTTATAATTAAGGAAGCAATGTTTATTTTGATTCATCAAATCTAACGATAAATGGACCATCCCTCTGACTATAAGACATGGAGTAATATGTTAGTAAATGAACATGTTCATTGATTCGTTGACGAAAACTACCATTATGCCACCCTTTTCGATAATTTAAATAGCCTGTTTTCTCGGTCACATTAATAATATTTCATTGAATCTGAGGTCAATGATATATATTCGCATATTTGGGCGCTTACGGCGCCCATATGTTAGCCCTTCTGGTCCCATCACTTTCCAAATAGTTTTATTAGGTCTGCCTTGACCCAAGGATTCCATAGGTACCTTCAAAGTTCAAATCTGACCATAAATGTGGGAGGAGATTGCGTGCGGACATACAGACGGACGGACGGACAGAGATTGGTGAACTATTATTTAGATTTTGATCATGGCTCCTTGTATATTCCATATTCTTAATAAGAATTGTTATTTAAGTGCCTCTTTTCAAAAACCTTGTTGATATGATAAACAAGTAGGATATTAAGATATGTTCAATATGAGCGTACGACATGACATCCATATTTTATACTATATAATACGTCAAGCTACTGATTTAGAATATTGAATAAAATGTCTTTATGATAAGGACTAGCCCAACGACCTAAATAATAACTGGATACTCATCAGAGAAAAAAAACAGACCATTAAAGACCATGACTATGCTTTATTGAGCCCATTTAGTAAAAAAAAAGCTGTCTTTGGAAAAAAAGGAATTTATGTATTTTTGCAACTGCTATGTTTTACTGTTTTACTCTGTTTCCTGTATATAATTTTAGTTTATTTTATTTTTACACTGTTTAACTTTTTTGCAGATTACCGAATGAAATGTTTTTAACCGAAAAATTGGAAAACTTATAATAAATATTCTCTTAATTGTTAACTTATCTTATATTTCACAAAAAATGTATTCCCTTAAAATGACGTCACTGGTGTACCTTTTATCATTTTCTCCTTCTCGCTATTCCCTAAGGATTTGATATTTAGACTTGTTGTGTCTAAAGCGTTAGAGTAAAGTAGCGCATGCATAACATAAAATTATTCCCCCCCAAAAATAGGACAAAATATTTGTTCTTCTTTAGTCCGTAAGGGGCGCTTTTATGCTAGAGCTCTTTGAATATAATAACAAAGCCCTTTTATTATTTATATTTGGCGACGTTTTTTATCTTGTAGTATTTGATTTATTTCCAATCATCAATTAATCCCTTTAACCGTTTTGAATAGGATTGTGACAGAATTTCATGGACAACGACATCTAACGTTAAAGGAAATAACCAAAATTTTGGCAATTTTTTTTTGTTTACTTTTTCCTTGGATGCGCCACTTTACTTTAACGCTTTAGTTGTGTCATCTACCTTAATAATATATATTCGTAGAGGTAAGGGCTAAAAGGGACATAAGATGCCCCCTTATGGTATCTGTGTCGATATCCCGAGGAGACCCACGAGTTCCACAACTCAAGTGGCGTATCCACTTGGGAGGCAGACGGCTACCTTTGCATGCCACACAAACTCGATGTTGAACCCTAGAGATAAAAAGATATAGAGAGCTTATTCCCTTCATCTGTGTTTTTGTGTCAAATATAAACAAAGTAATTTGATCTACGTCCTCGTAAGCTGATCATAGATATAGATTCTATCTCTATGATCAGCTTACGATGACGTAGGTCAAATTACTTTGTTTGCATTGGACACACAGAATACAGCTGAACGATGTTATCTGCTATTAAAGGGAATCAGCTCTCTATATCTTTATGTGTAGAGCATGTTCAAGGCCCTGAGGTCGGCCAGGACCCTTCACGCTGCCAGGACCGTAGCAGGGGTCATTGGACGCAGCGTTCCCACATAATCCATGCTGCATTGGCATTTTATTTTATTTGTTGTTGTTTTTTACATATTTTATTATTTTAGACTAGTTACAAATGTAACTAATGTGCCCATGGCAAATATAATCGAGCATACGCACCACTCATTTGTGGAAGATCCACTGAGCAGGTACTGTTTGCTAAAACTATGAGTTCCGCCTGGAGAGTTTGCCTACCCCTTCCCTATTAAGCAGGGTATGTAAAAAAACCCAAATTTTTGAAAAAACCCAGTTAAAAAACCCGTTTTTTTCGTTTTTTTTTTTCAAAAATTTGTTTTTTTACATACCCTGCTATTAAGTAAAGTTCTATTTCTTATTAAAACCCTAAGAAGGTGTCTCGAGTAACATCAATGAATATAAAATAATGCATGTCGGTACGCGTTTTATTTTTCTCACCGACAAAAACATTTTCTGCTGACTTTCATTTTCTTCAAATTCCTCTCATTCCTCTCTGACATATATTCCACTTGCATTATTATTGCAATTCCCCTTCTATAATTCCACTTGCATTATTGGAACAATATCTTGGCCCTTAAATATGTGGTTATGGGAAGGAAATACTTCTTCTTCTACTACTAAAATAATAATCTTTCATTGGTACTTTACCCCTACCATCAGACATTGCACTGCAATTTGCAGACTTCAAATTATGTGCAGTACATGATTAAGAGAAGAAAAGAAATTGAAAAATGCAAAATAAAACTTTCTAAAACGTAAAACCCCTTAATATTGTAGAAGTAAGATAGCACATAAATATATGATGGATGTTCCTTATGCAATCACGATTCTCTTTCATTTAATTAAGTTTTTACAATAAGACATGGGTTATTATGATCATGTTTGATAGGGGATTTATCCCCCCCCCCTCCTTACCCGCCAATGGCTCTTAATTTTGATACAAACGCAATCCAATCTGTAATATATTTATTTACACCATTTATACTGATTAAGTGCGTTCTTTTAAAGGAAACTAAAAGCGTACGCCTATGTCCGGATATACCAGTTAGTTTTTTTAATTCTCCTCCAAATTTTAATACTTTTGACTTTGTCTAAAACTAGATTGGAAGATTTCGTAGAACCAAAAGAAAAGGTTTTTGTATCCATTCAGAGACAAAACGGATATTTCGTTCGGACTTTATTGAAAGAATAAGTAAAGTATCATCAATATAATCCATATTTTAAATGGTACTTATTGTATTTAATCGTTACTTTTTGAGATATTTAGGAATGTCAAGAAAAGGAATGTCAAGGAAACTATGCACCATGTTTAAAAAGTAAAGTATAAGAGGGAGCTCGATAGCCGTGCGTGTTAAGGCGTGTTCAACTTTCAATGTTGGGGGCGCAGGTTCGAATCACCGAGAGGGGATGGTCGTTTTTGGTCTACCTCATTGATAAGATCCTAGGTCGATAGACTAATTATAATGCTATAATGCTTATTTATATCCAATCGGATGTAATTCTATCGAACCATATAGGCAAAAAAAAAAAGTATAAGAAAATTACTGATATGTTTGGATTTGTTCCATTTTATGAGATAAATACGTCATCATGTAACTCACTGATGTTACAGTATGTAAAACACTTATTAACCATCATCTGAACCGGACGTACACCAACTTTGAACCCGGCCTGAGCCACAAGAGTTGTTAAGAATCGTCTTCATAAAGTTATCGTTACTATCATTTGTATCAATTACTAGCGTATGCTATGCAGATTTGTCCGAGATATTCTGAGAATGTCCATTTTGACCTAATATTTCCTTGGCACTCCAAACCTATCCATAGACAAGTTTATCAGTATATAACAAAGGGTTCAGAAGATACAAAGGACGCACAAATAAACAAACGATATTTATTAGTATATATTTTTTCTGAGCACAACCATCCACTTAAAAATATGTCTTAGCAACTCAAAACCCTTTACATAAAATTTGGTCAAAATCTAACGCACCAATATTAAGAAATCACGGAAAACGGTTTTTTCGTATAAAATAAAGGTATGGAAAACAAAGGAATATTTGAAAAGTACAAAACACACCTCAACACATCAAAGTCATCCACAGAAAATTTGTTACAAATTTAATTACAGCAATTTTTAAAAATCTTAAAAAATGTTTTGGCAGATAAAATAAACGTGGCGATAATGAATTTTCCGGGAACTTCTATCACTGCACAACACTCCCATAGCCATCAAAATTATTTTCAATTTTTTGTCAAGATCTAATGAATCGATTGGGAAGGAAACTAACGAATAGACGGACGGAATTATATATTATTGGCATATATTCGATGACATTATATTATTACGCTTAAACATTTAAAAACACCATACGATCTTTTAAATTAGCTTGATAATAAAGGATGTTCCACTCGAAGGATTTAGAAAATAAGCACGTCACATATAAGATGTCATTTTTGACTTTGAAAAGCTTGTTTCCAAAGTCAGTTAAGAGCTAACCGTTTTTCAATAGGATTATATTTTGAATACCTTCTGATTTTTTAGTATGCTTTGATGTAGTGGAAATGAATTGCCTCGTTTCGATTTCTTTAGATATTTATAAAATATGTCCGGCTTTATCAACGCTCTATTAAAAATTAACCAGGGGTACACTTACACCAATTGTCACGTCATTTCCCCGTGAAATGCATTTAATTGCACTATTTCCAACATACAACACTACTTCTTAATGGAAGGGGCACACACTGAAGTCTTTATTTTCCTGCATAAGACACCCCAGCTCAGACATAAAACAGACTGCATAAAAGTGACGATATATATATAAATATATAAGAATAATAATAAAAAGCTCTTGAGTAATCAAACTCTGCATGCGTTCGGACTTTATAATCAGAACCCCCCCCCCCCCCCTCTCTACGAACATTCAGTATTTTTTGCCATAATACATCATATGAATTGTGCTGGTATTGAAGTTTTGAATGTTTTAAATTTCACTTTTGATTATATTTCTTAGCGAATCTGATATGGCAATCCCGTAGCCTGTACCAACAATGTTAAGAAAAATGATAGCGGAGCAACGGAGTCATGACTTTAAAGGAAGAAATGGAGAGGAAAACAATAGGTTATTGAAGAATTCATAACTCTTATAAGACATATTTAATCATTGAGACCTAAAGGCGTATCAATTTTCAACTACAGCCACATTTATAGTTGTTTAATTTTAGTTTATCAAGTAACAAAACGATCCTAATATATATATATATATATATATATATATATATATATATATATATATATATATATATATATATATATATATATATATATATATATAATATATATATATATATATATAATATATATATATATATATATATATATATATATATATATATATTTCATAGAAAAAAATTTCTTTTTAATAAAAGGTCATCACTTTTTTTCATAACGACGAGAAAAAAAAATCTTTCTAAAAAAGCGTCGTCAATATTTTCAGAATGACGAAAGACAAACGAACGATGAACGACGAATGATTCAATTTAAAATTAACGATGAACGACAACTTTTAGTGAACGACGATCGACAATTTTTCGCAAACGTCAACAAGTCTTATTCTAGGAAATAGAAGAAGGGGTATTCTACAATAAATACCAGTGACGTCATCAGGCCTTGTTGATTCTTTAGAATACTTCGTCCTCCTATATTGATCTTCTCTTTACCCTCATGCCAGATATCCAAATTATAAAGACTGTTCTGAAATGCATTGAGTAATACCACAAATATATTACATATGATTATAGTGAATAGACTCGAAACAAAAAAAAATTAGGCGCTTAAATAGAACACTAAAAATTATCAACTTTTTTAAATATAAAGCCTATTTTTTTGAATAGTACAAAAGACATTGAAATTATAAAAACTTATTTGAACTGCACAGATATAGTAGAAAAATAAATAGTACTGACATTTGTGGTTATTCTTACTTTGCACGAAGATAACTGGGCCTGAACCATTAGAAATGATGAAAATCCTGATTTTCAAAAAAAGATCATAAAGGCAAACCTTTTTTTGGACGATATTTTGAGTGGTATTTTTGGAATCTACGGAAAAAATGGGACACAAATTAGGAATTTTAGCCCAGGGGCAAAAAAGACCTTAATTTTGTTACATAGTGTAATTTATGAAGTGTGTATAATAAACCATTTGATGAATCTAATAAATACATTTTTCAAAGTCGCACATATGATTTTTTTCTTTTTTTTCTATGTGGATCTTAATACTGACTAAGGGACTTTTTTTACTATATACATCGTGTTCATAATATTTCGTAATCACCAAGTTATAAATTTACTGATGAGTTCATAACCTGCTTATATAAAACTCTTTTCTATGTCTTCTTCACTCCATAATGTCTTGAAATCAAGGAGAAAGTTAGATATCAGTCATAACATCCCCCCTCCCTCCATTGCTACTGACTAAAAGAATAAAAATACCCTATCGCAAAATGAATAGGATTTATGACCACAGAGAAAATTGCTATATATATATTTTGTAATCGTGATTTATGGAGAATAGAACCATGGGCAATATAGAGCATGACGGCAACGCGGAACTAAAAAGAAAGATCACTTGGACCTTCATAATATACTGATATGTGTGTGCCTACACATAGGTATCAAATTAAGAATACTTAACGGCTCTCACTTCTGCTAGGGCAAGGATACTACATAGAAACTACTACATGGAAGGGTGATTTTTTTCGCGCGCCGGGAAATCAATACGTAAGAAGGACATCTAAATCCTATTTATTATCATCATTGTTGGTCGAATATTACTTTGAAAGTATTATGTAATATATTACTTTTGTGTAGTAATATTTTTTAAAATATTAGTTATTACTTCTCAAAAAGTAATATACTACTTTATATTAGATATTACTTTTGTGAGCATTCCGAAACAATAAGTTAAGGCAATTCAAACAGGATTTGTAAAAATCCTCACCAAACCTAATTTGCATTTTTATGTCCACTGGGTGACGTCACATACATTCCCGTTCATTAATTTTCATCAAAAATGTAGGTCGAATATTTTTTTTACGAAAGTAATATGTAACTAGGATATTACATATTAGTTATTACTTGAAAGTATATCTAATATGTTTGTTTCTCTCTAGTTAGTTGCAGTAATATAACTAAGTAATATATTACTTTCACGCACGTTAGGGAACAACACTGTTTATCATCTATGTAATGTATATATTACAGCTTTTCTGTTTTAGTGACTTATAGTCTTATGAAATTAAAATATTAAATATGAAACTTCAAATAACTACAGCCAATTTACTCTTAATTGAGATCAATTCGAGAGAAATTATTGATGTTGAAATACACCATGTTTCATTACAGAATAACTAACTACTGAAAAAGAAGTACTACCTACTTAGGTAAAGAGTCACTCTTCCATGGTATTTATAGGTTTCCTTGGTCAGGGTCGCTTAAGAAAAAACAGGGATGGGAGGGGCGTGATTGAGTTGAAACCATAGAGGGTTTATTGGATTCTTCAGAGGCATACGTCAATGTGTCCAATATAAGCAAATATTTATATCTCTATGATGAACTTACGATACGTAGATCAAATTACTTTGTTGATATTGGGTACAGGCGACAGCTGAACGATGTTTCTCTGCTATTGAAGAAAATAAGCTCTCTTTATCTTTATATCTGTATAGTTTAAGTCATTAAGGAAAACACAATAAAAATCATTTGGAGCTTAAGACTCCGTGAAAGAGTCTACGAGCATTTAAATCACTTTTTTTTAAAACACATGGAATGCTCGCAAAGAGTATAAAAACACCGTTTGCGATGACAACATCAAGACACAAAGAGTAATATATTATTTATCCACTTATTTGCTAAGAAAAATATACATTTTTGATGACATCAGGCAAAGCCTCAATGATTTTTTTTGAGAATATTTTTAGACAAGGCAGAGAAAGAAGAATAGCCAAGTAGAAAAATAAGGGATAGAAAATTGCAAACTAATTAAAAACCTAATTGTTTAAAAACATAAAATATTTAAAACGCATGTAAAATATTTTAAAGTAAGATAAATATTTCTTAGGTAAACTCGGAGGCGGTCCTTACAATATCCTTGGAGCTTGTCTTGGTTGATCAAATTTGTTTGCTTTTAATGTTGAAACCCTTTGTACTACTCTTTAAAGCATTGGTCTCTCATTGACCAATAAAAGTCGTATTGAAGGCCACTAATGTATCCGCTATGGGTATACACTTACCATAGCTTCCAGCATTCATATAAGAAGTTGTTTCTTGGGGTGAATTCTACAATTAGGGTTCCCCTAAGTGGTCCATAACCACTATTTTTGAAACTTTACTAATCATCTTTTTGTTTTCCCCTGCAGGTGATATTATGTCTGGGATATCTAAAAATATGTTCAGCTAACCTTAATGGGCATTAATTGACGAGTTAATTGGAGATTTTGTACAAATTAGCTTAAATTGTCACACATTGTGTTTTGATGATCTTATTGCGTCCGTAAAAGTTGAGGTACATCCTCCATCTCTGTCCGTCATCTAAGGCTTGCTCGGACCTGTCCTTCCGTATCACTGTCTGTCTGTCTGTCTATCGGTGTGTTCCATGCAACCTAAAAGTCCTAAAATTCTTGGATGGAAAGTTACATTTTATTTCGTTGCATTTTTTAGCCACAGTCTCGTTCATAATGCCTGGAGGGCGGCCTCGAACTCCGAGTGCTGATGAGAAGGAAGAAAAGAGGAAGGAACGAAAGAGAAACTGGGCGACGAAGCAAAGGAAAAGGAGAGGGGGGGAGGAGGAGAAGGACATTGACGCTTGCCTCAAAGAGGAGTGCGACAAATGCGGTCCCGAAACTCTCAACGACACAATTTTCCTTGAATGGATTGCAGAACAACCTTCTGCCGTTATCAAGTATCGGTCGGTAGAAAAAGACGAATATGGAAGACTTGGAGTTCAAGTGAAAAGCGGGAGTCCAGCGCAGTTCGAAGAAGAAGATTCGTGGTTTTGCTCGCCATCGGTTTGTTGCTAAGAACCAGAAGGACGCCTTGAATCATCATCTCAAAGATTTGGATCTGGACTCCCTAGTCATTATTTCTGACTACGCCGAGAAGTACGCAGCGAAGGAGTTCGAGGAGGTTCAGAGTCTTCACTGGGGAGGCAGTGCTCTCATCACCATCTTCACATCTGTGGCTCTGTTTCACGCATGGGACCAAACCAATTGCACATGGAAGAAAGTGAAGGTCTACTTCAGTTTCTTTTCAGAGAGGCCCGAACAAGATCATTACATGGCCTCTCACTGTATTGAGCGCATTGTAAAATGGATCAACCAAAATTCCGCCTAACCTTCAAGGCAATCACTTTTTGTTCAGACAAATGCGCCGGACAGTTTTGCAATCGGAAGGTGTTTGGGGCCATTGCCCAGTCGAGACGTCACCTCTGTGTGAATCACAACATCTCGGATCCACTGTGCCCTGACTGTCCTCTAGTCACCATTCATTTTCCTGCGCAGGTCATGGCAAATGCGAGGTGGATCATGTCGGTGCTCTCTCCAAAACAAGCTTCCGCAAAGAAGAGTTAAAAGGCAAGCCTCTTCGGAAGATCACCGACATTGACATCATGTGCAGACCCACCTTAATTTTGTCAACCTTGAAAAGACGCAGGCAGGACAAGAGGACAAAAATGGGTTCTTTTACAGTGGATTCCATGGAGAAGTGGTTGCCCCAGAAAGCGTCTCAGTGTCTCAGGCAGATTGGGAGAGGGTTGATGGGACACGTGACCTCCACCAGCTTCACACCACCACTACTCCTGGCGAGCTTCTCACTAGAGAGTCTTCATGTTTTTCCTGCCCCGAGTGCTTTGAACGCAAGTATGAGGATTGTCGACGAACGGAGAAGCTTGGGCCTGTCCACAAAGTCATGGTTTCTCCCATCTCTACTACCGTTGCGATTGCTCGGGCCGCCACTAGAACGCGCTCTGGACAAAGCCGTCATCGTGCGCAGCTGGCCAACATGGCCACTTCCGGTTCCGTCATTGCAGTGAGCCGTGGACAGTACGATGAACTGGAATTCGTTCAAGTCATCAAATCTTGTGGTGAGCTTCGTGACCCAAACCTACTCAAAGGAAAAATCTTGAATGATATTGAGGGTTTGTCTAATTGTTTTTCAATTACCGGGCTAAAATATTGACCTTTGATTCGTCATTCATTCGATCACCGCCTCTTCATTTTGTAACATCGTCAGTATTGCGAAAAGGGAAACAAATGAATGTTCTAAAAATTATCGATTGCGAATTTGATGCTTTACTGAATGATTATCTCATGTAAATATATGGTTTCTCTTCTGTAAACCAATGCTAAAATTTTCTTGTTTTCATAGTGTGTGAGGTTTTCGTTTACAAATTTTGGTTTTGAGTGTGGTTTCGAATGTTAGGATGTTACAATCTAAGAAAATTGAAAAAAAAAATGTGAAAGGCAAAGAGGCTGAGTGACCTGTAAAGTCGCGTGCTGGTGCGACAAGTCGCGCACTAGTGCGACGAAAAAGACTTGGAAAAGACGTAGTGAGGCTTTTGGTCATATTAGATGAGAAATTTTCATTCATATTTCTAAAAAGAATCACTAAAACTTACATTTATTGCGAGGGTAGGCGATTTTCAAAAAAGGTCTAAAAAGGGAAAAATGTCTATAACTCATGATAAGCATTTTTGGTAGCAATATCAATTGTTTTTTAAGGAATAATTTTCTGAAAGACTAATTCTCATTTATACTTTAAATATAATTAAGATTCCGTCATGTAATGCTTCGGCAAAATATTTTTTTCACATGGTAGACAGACTGAAGACAATTAATTTGGGTCTAAAAAGGGAAAAAGTCTATAACTGTCTACAACTTGGGATTCAAAAATTGAAAAGGGAAACATTGAATCTTTGGGTCTTTTTGGGCGCGATGTTTACCTAGTATTGTATACTAACAAACAAGATGAAAACTAGCCTTGCCACAGATCTTTTCGTGTAAAAAATCTCAATTTTTAACTTGCCCCTTTAAAACTGCCAAATTTGCTCGTAAAACAGGCGGCTCAATACTTGCACTTAATTTTCTCATTTTTTAGTCTGAATTCATTTCTACATAGTGGTTATTTTTCTACCTCTTTACCCAATGTCCTAGTAGATATTTTCAGTCATAAAAGGTTCTTATATTTCATAAATTTTTCTCCAAGCATGTGAAATAGTGACTTGTTACATATTTGTTACATAGAAAATTACCGTTTATCTGTAGTCAAAACCGAGTATATTAGAGTAAAAATCCAGTTTTTCTAGTCTTTTTTTTTCTCGTAAGACTGGAGGAACCTTCTTAATGATAGTTAAAAGTAATATAGACAAAATTTGTTTCATTTTGGTCTGAATGTGAAGCAAATTAACTAATTTTCTATGCAAATTACGAGGGGAACCCTGTTCGTGGAATCCACCTTGGTCTTCTGTCAAAATAGGTAGAGGTTTAGGCACAATGTGTAAACATGGCATTCGCTTTAATGTCCATGTTTAAGTTCATGTTAAGTAAGTATAGCTTATTTATATCCAGACGATGAATTTCCATTGAACCCAGTATGCAAAAACAAAACAAAACCAAGACATATAGAATACCAGGTAGGTAAATTTCCTGTTTTCATTCACAGCAAAACCTCAGGAATGTTATTATTATTTTTGAGGTGTCAAAAATAAATCAGAACAATGGATTGTTCATAACTTAAGCGAGAAGAATTACATTACAGAATGTTAGTCTTCCTACTTGCCCCTGTGACGTCATTAAAATTCCGGCAGGCGAAAGGTCAGCTCTCTGAACATTATGGCAATATGGAATTCCTTGTTGTCAACATACCTTGACAAAACATGGTTTCTTTGTATTGCAAAATAACACATTATTATTAGTCCTAAGAAATAAAACAAGCAGGTTTTGAATTAAAAGCACAGTTTCATTGTGGGCACATATATAAAAATCAATGTATTTGCTGGCAATGGGCCTTATAATACACTTTTCAGCTTTATTTTTGAACATATAAGTACTATTATTTTAATACCAATAAAAGTTATTATTATTATTATAATAGTTGCCCAGACGCTGGGTGAGCAGTCGAATGTGGAATATAATTGTAATTTAAAATAAAGGACTTCGTGAGGGTCTTTTTTCTTTTGTAAGCTGTACATACATTTATAACTATGACTGTGTCTACCTTCAGATAAGGGTATTATTAAGAATGAGTGTCCAGGGCATCGAAATCCTTTTCAAAAACATCTACGGCATTCATTTGTGAGAGTTTTATTATTATCATGGCCCAACGTTATTTTTAATTGGATTACATAAGATGTGTGTTACTCTAATGAGTCTCCTTTGGACTGCTTCAAAATATAATATAAAATATGATTCCTTTATTTAACTTCACATCTAGATGAAGTAGAAAGACTACCTTACTAACTTAGAACAGTGGTATTTTCAAGCCTCTCTCTCCAAAACAAAAAAACAAACAAAAACTTTTAGCGTTTCTAGAATACAAATATTTTTGTATTTTTTTCTATTTCAAATATGGTACTTTCAAATACCTTAATTAGTTGCAAGTAGTTATTGTATTAGGGTTGTAGTTTTATTGATACTTATATAATATTCTATTGAATGTGTTCTATCCATATATATATATATATATATATATATATATATATATATATATATTATAATATATATATATATATATATATATATATATATATATATATATATATATATATATATATATATATATATATATATATATATATATATTATATATATATATATATATATATATATATATATATCAGACTTGTTGATTTATTGTTCATGTGTTTTTGTTCGCGAACTATCAACGACAAGGTTTTTGACGAACTACAACGGAAAATTCCTAATCGTTTCGTCGTTCGTTTTCGGCGCCAAAAAAATTTTTTATGATCATGGGAAAAATTTCCTTCATAAAAAAACGTTACCACGTTTTTTCAGAATGGCAAGAAAAATTCCTTACTAAAAAAAGTCGTCCATTTTCAAAATGACGAACGACAAACGAACGATGAATGACGAACGATTTATTTAAAAATACGATGAACGTAGAAAGATAACTTTTTGTGAACGACGAACGTCAACAGTCTGATATATTATATATATATATATATATATATATATATATATATATATCTATATATATATATATATAATATAGATATATATATATATATATATATATATATATATATATATATATATATATATATATATATATATATATATATATATATATAATATATATATATATATATATATAGATATATATATATATATATATATATATATATATATATATATCTTAGACTTTATACATCATTCCAAATCATGCTCTCATAGTGATTTTTAAACATATTCTCCCTGTTTACAAACAGTTTCCCTTATTTCTCCTTACCATTAGAATACTCTTTTTGAAACCTCTTGTTAGTGTATAACATTTTTCAAAAAAAAATTAGATATATTTTATCGAACTGTGACAATTAACGTCACTTAGCCTTTTGATTCTTTTTATTGACCAGCTCTGCATATAACTTATTATCTCAATATAACTATATTTTATATGGGTCATACTTATTTATTTTTTACCCCGTTCCGTATTTGTACCCTATTTTTTTTCAAGAACTCAAAATATAGATCTTAGAAATAAACCTTTTCTTTCTTTATTCATTTTTGAGTACTCAGTTGGCTAGATTGAGATACATCCGTAAGGGTATGAATAAGATATTAGCATTATAAAGTTACTCAATGGAACCAAGGATCCTTTTCAAAAAACATTTGTAAAATTGACCTTCCCCTCTCGGGGTGGGGGACAACAGAGCCCTCAACGTTAAAAAATCTAAACACACTTTCGCAATGAACTAACTCGCTCCCTTAAACTTTAAGTTCTTGTATGATTAATTACCTCCGCCGAAGGAGGTATTGTTTTTCACTGGCGTTGGTTTGTTGGTTGGTTGTTTGTCAGCAGGATAATTCAAAAAGTACAGACGGATTCGGTTGAAACTTTGTGGAGTTGTTGGAAATCCAAAAGAAACAAATGATTTAAATTTTTGGCATCTCTGAGTGCAGAATTAAGATGCAAAATGAGCTAAATACTAAAATATTTCAAGTTAGCTACTCTGCCAATAGATGTCGCTGTGCTGTGAAATCGAAATCGGGTGCCGGGAGCGTCTCCTCTCGAAATTTCCGTCGAGGGGAACCCTCCCCCGTCCCTCTACGCCTCCCCAGTCGTGAAAAATTTGCCTCGGAAGGCTCATAAGGACCCCGTGACGGCGGAGGTTTGCACTCTCCGAGTGTATATATGCCTCTAGTTTTTTCTTCATTTTCTTTAGTCCAATAGTAACAAGCATTGCTTGATTTGCAGTGACTGCCTTCCAAAAGAATAGCTAAGTTTATTTGATATTTCCCTCCGAAAACTGCTCCACAAAAGGTATATGAATGGAAGTGATATTAATATTGTTTTATCCTCCTTTCAAGGGCAATAAAATATAGCACGTAGGAAAAATATATGTTCCACTATATTTTGCAATAAGGGAAATAGCATGGCAATAATAATAGCTGTTTTAGAAAAAAGAGCCTTTTAATAATAACAATGTTTTTCTATTTGATTTGAAGGCTGAGCCTTGAAATGAGATTATCATTTTTATGTTCCATATAATTTAATTTAAAAAAGGAACCTTAGCCATTGAAAAAGAAGGCACAAAGTTTCATTTGAGGGATGACTTCAATCCTAGGATTTTTTTAAAGTTCAAAGTATATATATTGAGTAGCTATTTAGAAATAAATTTATGGCCATTTATTTGTAATGAAAAAAAAATCCTTTTATTTGACAACTGAGCCATGAAGTTTATACAACAAGTAAAGTCAAAAACAGAAAAAAAACAATAAAACATATAAAAACGCTATCATGTATATTTAAATGTGGATGAATAAAATTAATTTATTGCTATTTTTCATTTTCTTGGTGGTAAGGCACATTTGAAACATGACAAACCAGTCCCAATATAATATAGAATATCATTTAGTACAATATATATTTTATTAGTCATAATATTTATAAAATAATGTTCTTTTAATAGAACAAGCAGGGTGAGATGCCTGGTGAGAGACATCGTAGTTGACAAATATTGTGTTTTAATGAACCAAAATACTACTTCCATTTTTATTTATTGGTTTTAAACAAAAATCAATAAGTTTAATAATAATATAATAATGTTTTTATCAACTTTACAAATTTAAATGTTCGACAGACCTTAGACCAATTATGATATCTGCTGCAGCAAGGTACTCTGCTCTGTCACTGAAAATTCCAAATACCAATGGTCCTACTTGATCTATGGATCCGACCTTGTGAGATATATTTTCCCTCATCTTCACCTCGTCTAAGCTAGAGTTCTCGCCAGAATCACCTTCAAGTTCAAAAAGCTTAAGAACTCCAACTTTAACCAGTGATTGTTTTATGTTTTAATGTATCTTTTAAATATATATCTCTGTTTTGCTATAATATTATGTTTTGTCCGTTTACTGGTTTTTATGTTTTGTTTAGTATTGCTTTTTATATGTTTCTATGTAATTTGATGTGTTTAAGGTATTAGAGAGGAAAATAATTTTAAACTACAATGTTTTATGTGTTTGTTTCAACACTGCACATTTTCCTTTTTTAATTTTGTTAATAACATGTGTACGTCGTCGTATATAATGAAAAATGTTCGACAATTTCTCTTCTGCTCATTTTTCTAATTTTATCAAAAGACTCGTTAATGTAGTGCCATAAAACACAAATACTTTTAACTTGCTCTCTTTTAGAAACGTATACATTACTTTGCTTTTAAGGTCCCTACCCCAATTTTGTTTTTTAATAAACCTCATTAGACTAGCTTTTGATAATCGTTGGATATGTTTTTGTTGTTGTAAAAAGGGTAAATCAATATTATCTCCAAAATAAGTATTCTAAACCTTTCTTAGCTCGCGCCAGGATAATACTAAATAATTGACTGCGATTACGAAAGTTCTAAACGCATAAATATCAGCTTTCATAAATGAATATTCGTCATGATTTTACACGTATTATAAATTGAATGTAAATCGAAATATCCACTTTTTTGTGTTAATATATTTCCCAACAAAAATGACCCAACGTTTTTTCTTCGTTTTAGATGTATTATATTAAACAAAATATATAAAAACAGAATAAGAGAGTGCGATAGCTCAGTGTGTTGAGGCGTATTCTCAATTCTCAAAGTTGAGGGCGCAGGTTCGAATCTCGAGAAGAGAGAAAGTAAATTTTGATTAACCTCATTGAATAAGATTCTTGGTTTGATAGACTAATTTTAACGTTATAATGTTTATTTATATACAGTTGGATACTGCAAATTTATCTAATCAAATAGGCGAAAAATGTATTAATTAATTTGGTTGTGAAATATAATATTTACTATCATACCTCGTAATTATATAAATCAATATATATTATATGTCAACGGTAAAACTAGTTCCTTGATTTGGATATAAAAAACAGGCATATTATTCTAAAACGTTCTCCTTGCAGTTATTTTCTATTAAACATATTTTTTGATGACTTGTCCAACAACATTTATGGCAAGAAAACTATTTCCATCCCTTCATTCCCCTTAACAGAAGGGATTATATTCTACGAACGGAAATAAGTAATTATTTTTGCAAAGCAATACAGGGAAAAGAAATGTATTTTCATATTGTACACTTACACACACACATAATTATATGAAATCAAATACTTTTTTAATTCATTCGATGACGCAAAAAGCCATACTTATTACTACTAAATAGTATTACAATAAAATCACGTGAGGGCTTCCTTAACTCACGGCAAGATTATGTAATGGAAGCTGTTGCAATCTACCTAATGAATGGCTTTGCGTTTCACGGTAGTTGCATGCAGTGGATTTTTTTGAATTAAAGAAGAATATATATATATATATATGTATATATATTAAGATCTTTTTTCTTAAGAACTATTATATTCTTCCACGAAACATAAGAAGAAACATTAATGATATTATTTGTAAGAATTATATTTAGATACAAAATATTACATATAAAAAATGATCTATAATTTGGATAATCCTGGCCACGGGGCAAGTTTGGACATACGTGTTGTGTTCATAAATTATTTTCATGGCAGCATAGGTTAAAGGCCATCCTTACACTACGATTTACAACCATTTATTTCAGACTTCCCCAAATAATAAGTGAGTTATAAACAAAAAATATTGTAATGGTGGATCTAAGTAGTTTTGTTGGCGGTCGTAAATTTTGAGTGTGAAGGAATTCATGAGATTTACTTAAGCTATTAGGTTAGAATTTTAAGCTTTGCTATTTCTGTACTCATTCCTCACTATTATCTCCAGTTTGACAACAAAAGACAAATAACTGTTTCAAACACTTTTAAGTAAGCAGACTTGTTAACGTTCGTGAAAAATTGTCGTTCGTTTGTTGTTCACCAAAGTTATCGTTCGTCGTTCATCGTTCGTTATAAGATTGAATTGAATTGAAAAATAAAATCTTTGTCTTTTTTGCCAAAAACGATCGTAGAATTTTTGATTGTCCTTCGTATTTTTTTGTCGTTCATTGTTCGCAAAGGATGAACGAGTAAAAATGATCGACAAATCACAGGTCTACTAAGTGTACGGTTCAATGAAGAAAAATAAACAACGATTCTTCAAAGTTGTAGTAACAATGAAATAAAAAATAATTGGAAGAACAAAAAAATTCCATTCTCAAATAAGGAAAATCTCCCAAAAAATTGATATTTACGTCAATTATAACTGAAAATATTATAAAATCAAGGGGGAGCGCGATAGCCTGTGTGTGGTTAAGGCGTTTCAACTCTCATGTTGTGGGGCAGAGGTTGGAATACTCCCGAGAGGGATGGCCATTTTTGGTCTACCTCATTGATAAGATCCTAGGTTTGATAGAATAATTTTAATGCTATAATGCTTATTTATATCCTGTCGGATGCAAATTTATTGAACCTTATAGGCAAAAAATTAAAATAAAGAATTTTAATACGTCTGCCCTCGCTACTTCGCCCCTAGACACTCTCGCAGTTCCTTTACTACGCGACGTCGGCTTGGCTCCCGTTTTTTCAGGGCAAAACGTTAAAAGTTGAAATTATTCAGTGGTTTTAAAGATATTTGAGGTTAAAACAGGTACATCTTCGAAAAAAAGCAGACGACCGCCCAAACAAAAAACGTCCGGCCGCGTTCATGTACTCAGACGCACGTACGACACCAAGGCAAAATGGCGGTAGGTTTTAAAAACGCTGGGTGATGTCAAATCTCTCTCTAAATTTCCATATATAGCATCGCGACCCTCATATATATCGCAGTGGTCGTGTATGGATCCGGGCCGTCGCGACTTTGTGAGGGACGACTGTATATATATATGAAAGCTTTTATTTTGTTGTGGGTCTATTTACTCCCAATTAATGAAACTTACATTTAACTTAATTAGTCAGAAGGACAGACAAGCTGTGGCATATTTATGCACGTATATATCAAATACAGTTATACTTTTAATTATGTATTATTATGAATCTCATGACAGCAAAATGCATTCGTATTATAACTTAATTAGGGCTGTGATCTTAGAGGATTTGCATATCAAGTAATTTGTCTAGTTGTTAATATACTGATTGCAATAGGACATGCCTGCATATATTTGGTCGATTAAAGACGCCATTGAGATTGCCTTGAGAATATTAAGAGTAAAGGCTTTGACTAATATACAGAGTGCAGAAAATGAGTTGTTAAATCGAATAAAAGTTATATATTTATACATGCAAATATTTTTATCAAATAAATTGTTTTGGTATATGCGTTTGGAAGAAACTTAACCATTTTTATTTAATATATATACAGACCAACAAGTTATTTTATACATTATTTATTTTATTTTCAATCCCTTGTATTGTTTTTAAGCATACATTTAATAACCTGATTCAATAAATTTTATATATCATTATATTTTACTTGTATTATATGTATATTTCTTATTGATAGGAATCTGTTAATTAGCAAAAGTATGGTAAATAAAATTTAGCCAAAGATTTTGTATGTACTCTCTTATTTTATTCACAGATATATCTGATGAGGATCAATTATGAGTTTAGTGAGCGTTCAGGGACTCTCAAAATATTAGGAAACTACCGGGTACCCGCCCGGGCTGTTCTTTTTAACGGGCCGGGACTTTAGTATTTTTCGTTCATTCGTCATTCTGTAAGTGATGAAGTTTTAGAAAAGAGTATAAATATATATATATATTTGAAAATGTTTTTTGGAATATCTTTATTTGCAATATTTTTTCAAAAAAACGTCGTCACTTTCAGAATGACGAAGGAACGAAAATCCGGGTTGGCCCGGCTCAAGCTTGAAAAGTTAAGTCCCGGTCGTTTCCTGATATATTTATATATATATATATATATATATATATATATATATATATATATATATATATTATATATCTATATTATATATATATATATATATATATAATATATATATATATATAATATATATATATATATACATCCTATATATAGATATATATCTAATCCGGGGTTGGCCAGCTCGGCTTGCAAAATTTAAGTCCCGGGCGTTTCCTGAATCTATATATTATATATTATATATATATATATCTATATATAAGATATATATAGATATATATATATATATTATATCATATATCTATATATATATATATATATATATATATATATATATAATATATATATATATATATATATATATAATATATATATATAATATATATATATCAATTAAAGAGCCAATACAAAAATATCATTCGATCCGTTATGACGTCATAATAAATATATTCATACAATGACCAAAGTATCCATTTTAGAACTAACTCTACACCAAAATATGTACTTTTTTTTAACATATAAACCAAACGAAATTGGAGTATTGGTGTCTTTATATCATTCTTTACGATTTAATAATACTTTCAATTAATGCAATGGTTACAGATTATTTTACTCCAAGTGTTGAGAACGCTCTTTTTTCTCCTTAACTGGTAAGATCAATCTCCTTGAAAAGATCCCATGTTTCGTAGTATCATTCTAACGATACAAAAATTATTTTATCAATCCAAATTTTTTTAAAAGTTGGAATATAAAAAATGTTGTTTTTTGGGTCGTTTTCTTTAAAAAAAGGTAAATGTAATGGGATTTATGTCGACCTCAAATAAATCAACCCTTGGCCATGAGAATATATTAAATCTTAAGTAGGGGTTCCAGCACGAGGAATGATTACTTGCACGTGCACAAATGCAAACAACCTACATGAATTTATTGTTTAAAAAAAGCCACTAAATCTTTTGTATGTCTTAGTATCTAAAATAATAAATCTACTGCAAGTC